>JAVYIG010001241.1:0-363820 GCA_035222895.1 Strongylocentrotus droebachiensis | reverse complement strand
GACCTGTCCTAGTAGTTGGATAATTTCTTGAAACCGTCATAAGTCTAAGTTCGTGGACATCCCATAGAAACGTGTTTTCATTCTATAACACACGTTTCAACGGGATGTTTAAGAAGTTAGACTTATGACGGTTTCCAGAAACAGCCCCCCTGCATTTGTTTGAGTTGACCCCGTCTTTGATCATCAATAAACTATACCTCTCTCTAGACTGGAGTATTATTTGATAGCAGGAGGAGAAAGCCAAGGAAACCTTAGAATAGTTGATTCACTTGTCCTTTATCCACAGGTCGGTGATGGAACTACCACGGTCACCCTGCTAGCAGCTGAATTCCTGAAGCAGGTGAAGACCTTTGTAGAAGACAATGTCCACCCTCAGGTGATCATCAGAGCCTACAGGAAGGCCACTCAGCTAGCTATGGACAAGATCAAGGAGATAGCAGTCAGAGTACCCAAGGAAGATGTAGAGTAAGTTGCCCGTGTGTGTGTTTGAGAAAGGCCAAGGTTACAGGGGAAAAAATACACTGGGGCTCGAGCAAATTTGTGCCCGAAATGCCAAGAAGAGCCCCCAAAAGTCATAAAAGAGCCCCCTCCCCCCCCCCCCAAAAAAAAAAAAAAAAATTTGCACCAAGTTCAATGCAAAACAAATTAAAGAGTGTTATTTTCATGCAAGCAAGCTTGAAAAGTAGCTCCCAAAATGTTATAAATATTTTTTAATTTTTTAATTTTATTATGTGTTCACGACTCACCTGGTTTTATAATTAGGTGGATAGAATCTTCTAAGATATCAAGTAAAATAAGGCCCTTTAAAAAACAGGGTGTGGCGTTATTGTCCCCCTAAACGCTCTCAGAGAAAACAGTGTTTAAAAAGCAAATTTTAAGTATGTTTATTGGGCTCGAAATCTGTAAACCTAGCATTTTAAATTTCATTAGCCCTTGGAATTACAAATGTAATCTTTGTCTTAGCTTGAATGTAAGTTGATAACATTAGTCTTGTGGTTGGAAGAATTCAAACTGTTGAAACCTGCATGGGTAGTACCAATGTTCAACTTGTGCTAAGCACACACGATTATTTAACACATAGCTGACATTTGTGAGAATTTTATATCCAGCTCTTCCAATATTCTCCAAGAACTTTTTCACATTCTGAAATGTCCATCACACACAATCTTGTCATTTTTTTGTACAGAGAGCACAGGAGTCTACTCAGGAAGTGCGCTGCACAACCTCAGTTCCAAACTCGTTGCTAGCCAGAAAGATTTCTTTGCTAACATGGTGGTGGAAGCGGTCAGCTGTCTGGATGACCTCATGCCCATGGACATGATCGGTATCAAGAAAATCCAGGGTGGATCACTAGAGGTACGCTTCTGGCTATTTTTGAAGGGGCTAGAGTAAAGTTAAGGTTGCTCAGTTTGCACATATGAAGGCTATATTCTATTTGTGTTCTAGGAACATAATTTTGTGATATCATATATATTTTAGGTATGGCATAGCATGTTCTATAAAGTTAATGGCTTTTATTCTACTAAAATATAAACTGACACTGGGTTATGATTTATGTTCAAATCTGGTTCAACAAGGGAACTTGGTCTGAGATCAAACTTTTCTCTTTTGTTAAATCTTATTTCAGACCCATTCGGGTTTAACTGAATTAGTAGAATTGTCTTATTCTGTATGCAAGACAAGTCTAGAGTATGGTTTATTTAGTCAAGAACTTGAAGTTGTTTCTTAATTTCAATACCAGGAATTGTAAATATGTCAGTAGAAATTAAATGAATTTGTAACCGTTACTTTGATTGCATCTGGAAACAGATAATAGATATTCAACTTCTTTCCATATCAAAAATTTAATTTGAAAATATTAAACATTGCATTCTCCAATATTGTGAAACAATTTGTGAGGGGGGTTGACCACATTTAAGTCAGCTGAAGAGATCTGTTCAGTATCTCTCTCGGCGTTACTAATGTGGGATATTAAACAGACCAACGTTCTACCAAGGCCTGCAGTGGACTGTTCTAGTCTCTGCTCTCTTGGACCAGACGTTGGTCTATCCGTCTCTTGAGAGTTGACCTTTGACCCCTTTGTGGCTGAATGTCAAAGGTCATAGTTTTAGAGACTGACACTTTGTTTTTGGTATCTAATTGTAGCATGACATTTTAAAACTTGATATTGGAGGTTGTGTCATACGTTGATTCTGAACAGCTCAATATTGTGCTTGCATTCAATTCGGACAGATCTTGTGTTTTCTTGTGACCTAACATTTGCTTCTTTAAAAATTTACTCCAGGTTTATTTCTGTCAAGGGTGCAGTGTTAGGGTCACAATGTTTAAAAAAAAAAAATATTTTGAGAGTTGAGATTCAGTGTAGCGTTGAGTTTAGGGTTCATGTTAGGAGTTTGACCACAGAGCAATAGTCAGGAGTCATAGAGGGATTCAAGGAGGCGCGATGGCTCAGTGGTAGAGCAGTAGTTTCGTAAATGGGAAGTCCAGGGTTTGAAACCAAGGTCAATGCGCTAGTGCCCTTTGGGTAAGGCAATTAATTCTTATTACCAAGTCCCCTTGGAGAGGAATCAAAGCCGTCAGTCCCCTAGGTACTTAAGCTCATGCTTTCTTAATAGCAGGCAGGTAAAACAAACAAACCAACCAATAGTCACCGGAGCATGTGTCATAATAATAATATTCAGCTTTTATATAGCGCTTAATACGTCTCAGACGTCTCTAAGCGCTTTACAGATTTACTATTATCCCGGTCATTGGATTCAGTGCTTGCCGCACACACTGTGTGCACAATCTCCACTCCCTGGGGAGCATTCCAGATCCACCTGTTGTTACTTCCTTGTGTTTAACACTGTCTCCTGTTGTTCTTCCTCTCTCTCTCCCATCTCAGGATTCAATACTGGTAGCAGGTGTAGCCTTCAAGAAGACCTTCTCCTATGCAGGGTTTGAGATGCAGCGCAAGAAGTACGCCCTCCCCAAGATTGCCCTCCTCAACGTCGAGCTCGAGCTCAAATCAGAGAAGGAGAATGCTGAAATCAGGGTAGAGGAGTGTTGAAGTAAGTTTTACAACAGAATAGTCTTTAGCTTCTTGAAATATTGTTTTTTATGTTTCAGTTTAACTGGCGGTAGTTGTGGCATGGAATTTTTGGATTCAATAGTATACAAATATTGTCTACTTTGAGGGGCACAGTTAAAGGTATAGACCAATTATGGTCATGCGATTGCATTGTGAAAGAAACGTTTTGGAATCGATCAGAAAAGGTATTGGTGTGTACTGCAAGGTTCTGGAATCATCAAAATGATAAGAAATTTGGCCCAGTCTTGGTAAAGTTACAAGCACTGTACACAGAAAGATGTATATGGGACTACGCGACACGCGTGCGATATCTATCCGGTCCTGATAGATATAATAATTTACCAAATATATCAATTAGTAGGCAGTTTCCTGGCAAAATTTGTATCATCACGTATTAGTCAAAACATATTCTTTCACATGATAGGTAATAAGAGCTTCCATTTAATTTTTTGAGAGGGGGGGGGGGGGCGTTTCCAAAACTGGTCTTTACCTTTAAACCCATTGACCAATGTGATCTTGAAACTTAACTGTGCCCACAGACAAAGTCAAGGACCATAGAGCAGTCTCGAGATTACCAAGGAGCTATAGTTTTAAATTATGCTGTCAATATTCGTTTTATATACCGCAGCCCCCATGTTTTACTTGTCTAAGAGCATTGCGCATGTCTCACCGAGGGTATTCATTGTTAACTTCATTCACAACCATTGCGTTCTTGCTTTCATGCACAAGTAGAACTATGGCTGGTCAATATTTTTGTTCTACTGCCCAGCAGTTGGTAGCAAATTTCATGCCTGCAGATTCGACTAATCAGAGGTGTAGAATCTTTGTATGGGGTATCGAATTTGTGATATCTTTATTTATAATAAACTCTTCCAAGCAGTAAGTCATTAATGAGTTTAATTGTAAAACAGAACAATAAGAAAACTGATGAGAATGAAATGCAGCTTTGATTGTATATCACCTGTCCTGCATATGATACAGGTTGATATTACAGGTGTTGGCTATATAATCGCTTTCTTGTTCTGATATCTCATCTCCTCCCTCACCCCCCCCCCCCCCCCTTATGTCAATTTATTGTAGTTTTTGTAGTAGTGGTATTATTTTTATTTTGTTTTAAAATTGATGCTTCAATTGTCACAGTTAGTTCAAAGAGATCTTTCCTAGTTGCATCATAACAATGTCACTTTTCTTCATTGCTTTAGGATTACCAAGCAATTGTAGATGCTGAATGGACCATCTTGTACAACAAACTTGAGAAGATTCACCTGAGTGGAGCTAAGGTAGTCCTCTCCAAGCTTCCCATTGGTGATGTAGCCACTCAGTACTTTGCTGATAGGTAAGAAGACGCACTTTATATGCACGTATCTCTACATGTCCTTGGGGGTGTTTCACAAAGATACTTAACTCTAAGTTGGACTTAAAAAATATGGAGAGCCATTTGTAGCCTTACATTAAAATATATTAAAAAGCAAAAATTCAAGTATTTTAGACCTTTGATAAATTCAACATCAAGAACATGAAATCTCCCATGATAATAGAAAATATGAATGATTTGAATCAACATTTTATGCCTTTTAAAATAACTTTTACAAAATATTTTAAAACATGCTAACAGCTTTCCATAATTGTGCAGTCCAACTTAGAGATAAGTTCAACTTAGGATCTTTGTGAAACACCCCCAGGCTTTTACTTTGTCTACATGTATGTATAAGGAACTGTTGGTGGGAAGAACTTTATTTTTTGTATTTTTTTTTAAAGGAAATTTGATATGTTACAAGTTCTGTTCAAATACGACTAACCACTGTTGGGTCAGTCATGGTCGGGGATCTTGTTGTAACTTGTTAAAACATGGAATATGAAAAGTGGCTTCTTTTTCTACAAAGATTGGGGCTCATTATCAATTTTCGTTCCATTCCGAAGAGTGAGATGTAATTTAAACTAGATCATACACTGTAGTAGAAGTGTCGTAGTCAAGTGGTATAAGCACTTGATTTGAAATTTGAAGGTGGTGGTTCGATCCCCGACACGACACTCATGTCCTTTGGCGAGGCATTAATCTACATTTGCTACACGACCCAGGTGAGGTAAATGGGTACCTGGCAGGAATTCATTCCTTGAAATAATGGAGCGCGGTAATGGCAGCTAGGCTAAAGCCGGGGTAATAACAAATTTGTGCGCCTTGGAATAGAATTGTCTAGATAGACGGCGCTATATGAATGCCTATTATTATTATTATATCTTCCTATTTGAATAATGTGACTGTTCTTATCTTTCTGTCCCCATTGTTCTCACTGAGTACTTTCTAATAATTCTACATGAAAGCTTTTACAAACATGGGTATAATAGGGAGTTAGCCACATTTAAGTCAGCTGAAGAGATCTGTTCGGTGTCTCTCTCGGCGTTACTAATGTGGGATATTAAACAGACCAATGTTCTACCAAGGCTCGCAGTGGACTGTTCTAGTCTCTGCTCTCTTGGACCAGACGTTGGTCTATAAGTCTCTTGAGAGTTGACCTTTGATCCCTTTGGGGCTGAATGTCAAAGGTCATAGTTTTAGAGACTGACAATGACCCTGCAATGTTACTCCTATATGAACTGTCCATTGTATTTCAACCATTAAAGCTTATCCACTTGGTGTGTAGAAGGTCAGAATCCCCTGTGCATGTAGACATAATGTCATTGGTATTTGATGTGCATTTTAGAATCTGAAGGATGCTTAAAATCAGTTGAGATGATCACTTGCATTAGTTATAAAAGGTGACTCCCTTCTGGTTCTAAGCAGATGATATGTCCTTATCCCCTTCTTGGTTGTACCACAAAATATGAAATTCACAGAATATTTTTCTTTTCGATTCAGGGACATGTTCTGCGCTGGTCGTGTGGTAGATAATGATCTCAAGCGTACCATGCAGGCCTGTGGAGGCGCCATCCAAACATCTGTACAAAGCCTGACTGAAGATGTCCTAGGAACGTGTGAGCAGTTTGAGGAGAATCAAGTTGGTGGGGAAAGGTAAGGTCTTAAGATTGTGAGCAGAAGGTTCTTCATTTGATACACCGTACTGTGATTTTTATTTTCTTCTCATAAAAGACTTACCACATTTAAGTCAGCTGAAGAGATCTGTTCGGTATCTCTCTCGGCGTTACTAATGTGGGATATTAAACAGACCAATGTTCTACCAAGGCTCGCAGTGGACTGTTCTAGTCTCTGCTCTCTTGGACCAGACGTTGGTCTATCCGTCTCTTGAGAGTTGACCTTTGACCCCTTTGTGGCTGAATGTTAAAGGTCATAGTTTTAGAGACTGACACTTTATGTCAAATATTTCATTTTGTAGGGGGAAATATCTCCTGATTAACAAAGGAAGAGATGAAATTGCTATAAACTTGTGTTTGAAAAACAGAATAATAATGTCGTCATATTTTGCTGTAACTGAAATATAACTTTTGATGATGTTCATCTCTCTCCTTTCGTAGGTTTAACTTCTTCACAGGCTGCCCCAAGGCCAAAACATGTACTCTCATCCTTCGTGGTGGTGCTGAGCAGTTCATTGAAGAGACAGAGCGTTCCCTTCATGACGCCATCATGATCGTTAGGAGAGCTATCAAGAATGATTCTGTAGTTGCAGGTAGGGAGATCACATTCTTGGAATCATTATTTATACTCATGTTAACTTATATTGAGCAGCAATTATAGCGCTAATTTGACGGAAGACACAACACTTAAGTTTTGTGAAAGCATGATTGGATTAATTTCCAGCCTCTAAGTGTTTTTTCACAAGTTCTAGGGTGATATATGAGATCACAAAGACTAGGAATTATACCATAGATGTATGAATGTAAAATAGGCATCGTTGTGTTGTGGAAGTGCTTCTCATTTGGTTGTGTTGCCCAAAGACAGGTCCACACAAAAGAATCCAACGCGTCATCACCTTTTTAATAACTTGCATTTCATCACCCCTTATGAGTTGCGCAATCCCAGTTCGTGGGCCCCCACAACATCCCCCCCCCCCCCCCCCCATTTCCCACCTGTTTAGATATTTGACCAATCCTTGTAGGCCTAGGATAGGACAAATTTTTTACAGAAACATCTGGGATGTTTATGAGAAAAGCAGTCTGCTCGTTTGAGGTTTTTGTATAAGAGCTGTTTAATCTGTTTGTGTTATCTTATTGGAGGTGAAGTCCCATTCAATCTATTTTCTTTGAATTTGTTTCCTTTTTTTATCTTGCAATGATTGATCTATTTGCTTGTTGTTTGTGTTTAGGTGGAGGTGCCATCGAGATGGAGCTTAGCAAGTACTTGAGGGATCATTCCAGAACCATCGCTGGCAAGCAGCAGATTCTCATCGGTGCATACGCTAAGGCATTGGAGATCATTCCTAGACAGCTCTGTGATAATGCAGGCTTTGATGCTACCAATGTACTCAACAAGCTCCGTCAGAAGCATGCACAAGGTAAGGCCTCGTTATATCCTCCTCTTAACACACAAAGGCTCTTTCACATATGAAGCGGTAAAACGCAGCTTTGAAAAAACACGATGTTTTAAACAAAGAACTTTTAAATAAATGGCAACTGTATGCAGCAAAGGTCCTAGGCATATTCACTAAACACTCTTCGTATCTAAACAAGGCTTAAAGATATAGACCGGTAGTGGTAAAATTGGGTTTTTGGTGCAAAATATCCATTCAATTTTGTTTAAATATTGCCTTCAGAGGTTTAGATGGCAATACTTTCGCAAAAAAGCAGAAATATATGCAGAAATTTAGTGCATTCACGATATCTATCCAAATATATCAATTAGTAGGCGGTTTCCCGGCAAAATTTGTATGATCACATATTAGTCAAAACGTATTCTTTCACATGATTGGTAATAAGAGCTTCTATTTCATTTTTTGAGAAGGGGGTGTTTCCAAAACTGGTCTATACCTTTAACCCTTACTGTACTGGGCTATTTTGAGCACCCTCTGACTGGGGGGGGGCCTGGGAGGCCCCCCCCCTATGATCTCGGCCGTCGATTGTCCGATGAACACGAAAATTTGCATGTTTGTAGATATTTACGTAAGGAACAAGATGGTATAATTAGTTTTTTCCAAATATGCAAATTTTTGTCGTTAGCCTAATTAATTATGCAAAACGCGCTAATTTTATGCATTTTACAGAAAACGTGTCAAACTCCAATTTTTGAATGTTGAAACTCATTATTCATATGAAACTTCTTTTCTAACACAAAAAAGTTATTTTAATGTAATTAATAATGATAATTTATGCAAATTTTGATACGATTTGTAATTTTTTTTTTTTTTTTTTGATGACATGCGCATACTAATTGTTATGTAACGCCTTACAGGTATATCCGATTTCGACGAAAATGGTATCAAAATGTGCGTAAGACTTGAGGGAAAAAAGTCATGAAACGACAATTCAAAATTCCAAGCGGTTGCGGCGCAATCTCCGAAAATGTCGAGGGGGGGGCCTCCCAGGCCCCCCCCCAGTACAGTAAGGGTTAAGCAGTTTAGGCATAAGATAGTCAATCAAACTCAGATATTTTGACAAGCTACTTTCAATTAAAACTTGAAAAAGTAAGAGGGTTTTGAGAAGAATTTGTTACTTTGTAAGGTTATTTTCATATTGGTGAAAGTCATCAAAATAGTATGGTGTTATTGACAGCTAAACCATGTTACCTTCTGTATTGAAGGGACTGCTCCCAATTTCTCTGAATTATGAATTAACACCCTCCTCAAAAAAGAGAATTTTTACATTTACTGGTATTGAGGTTAAATTATTATTAGTGAATGTTACATATCTTATACTACCTGAAAGCATGTTTTGTCCCAGTTCTTAAATTCTTAAATTTTGTCCAAATTCTTAAATTTTTTGTGTTGATCTTCCTACACCAGCAGGTGGTACGTGGTACGGAGTGGACATCTACAACGAGGACGTAGCCGACAACTTTGAGGCTTGCGTGTGGGAGCCCTCTATAGTCAAGATCAATGCATTGACGGCCGCTTCGGAGGCTGCCTGTCTTATCCTCTCCGTTGACGAGACCATTAAGAACCCCAAGTCCTCCGCGCCCACAGACGACAGACCATACAAACCTGCGGGCAGGGGCAGAGGTCGACCACGCTAGTGTATGGTAGACTTTAACAAATTGTTCAGTTTTTTTTTTTTGTCTGTGAATATAGTGATCCATGTTGAGTTCTTCACAAGCAAGCAATTTTTGATGTACGGCATTGTTTATGTACAAGCATGATGGTGTTTGTCATGTAACTTAAATGGAGGAAATGGTCCAAAGTAGAACATTATCTTATGATAATAATATGAATGAATACTCCTCAGGGAGTGGAGCATGTGCACTGAATCCAATGACTGGGTTAATAATAATTCTAAAGTAAAGCACTAACAAACGTGACATTATGTGCTATACAATTGTGACTATTATTGTTGTTAAAGTTTCTCATAAAGCACTTTACTAGTTTACTAACCAATGCGCTTACAGTATTATTATTACCCATTCAATGAATTTAATTACAATTCTATACTTACAGTGCACACGCTCCACTCCATCAGGGAGCATTCCAGCCATTCACCTCTTTACATGGACATTTAATTCCTCTAGTTAATTGAATATCCACTTTTCACATGATGCATGTTAACATGCAATTTCACAGCCTCTCTTACTTCCACTGTTTTAATGGTTGCATAAAGCAGTTGGTTAACAGTAAAAAATACAGTTAGGTTTGACTCCGAAAGAGCTTGATGGTGAAGAACTTTGCTGTTTATGCACTCTTAAAATGTTATGTCTAATCCTGAAGTAGTTTGGAATGCAACTGCAAAGATATACAATCTCTGATAAATTTGTATCTAAATGCATGGATCTAATCATTACACAATTCATTTTGTGTAAGTTATGTTAGTCTGCTGTGTCACATTTTGCACCCTAATGCCTCAGTCACACCTTTGCGTATTTGGCTTGCGTATTGCTTAGATTTATGGCAAGGCGTTTTAACATTTATTCCTATTTGTTGATATCATGAATTCGATTTCTTGATATCAACAAATAGGAATAAATGTTAAAACGGCTTGCCATAAATACGCAGCAATACGCAAGCCAAATACGCAAAGGTGTGACTGAGGCATAAGGGTGCAAAATGTTCAACAGATCGTGAATGGGTAACCCTCTAAATCTAGTAGAATTAATCCATTTCACCCAATTTGAATATTTTAATAATATTGAGAGGAATGAATGAGAAAGAGCAGATGGTATTTGAGCAAAATATGATATAATGGTTGATGTTCAATATATGTATGTTTGCAGGAAGTACAAGTGTCACATGTATTTTGTTTTAATGGTCATTTTTCTACACATGGTGATCTTCCATAGAAACAATCAGGGAGACTGTTCAAGATCCCTTTTCTCATTTGTTACCAAAGCAACAAATTTCTCTGTTTGTGGTAAAACAAACACGAATGTGAGAAAGCTGTATATTAAGTTTGACCAAATTGCGTTGCTTCAAAACCTCAAAGGTCTGTCTTCGTGAGGCCTCCAATCCACATGGGACTATGTAAAGATGACACGCATGAAATATGATACCGTCTTTCCGAGAAGCCTGCTCAATGGAAAAGTTTCAGGATCGTCGGAGCAGGGCAGGGCCTCCCGAAAAGATTGAAATATGGTTTCCTGACTATCAAGAAACGCACCTGAGCCAAGAACTTGATATGTTTACTTCATCTCTTTGTGAATCGTCTCAGATTCATCCTGACCAGATATTGTCTCAACTGTCAGCGTTGATTTGTGTGAGTGGGACGGGGGAAGTGACAACCATTCCAAATCATTGGGAGTCGACTCCCGAGGGAGTATGAGAGCTCGGCGTTTCATTCCGAGCAAAGAGCAGCAACATTCAGTGAAGCAATAAACATGTTTGTTTTACAATGAAGTTGAACATTCATATTAATGCTGGATCGTTTCCTACAAGTTATGTTGTAAACATAGTTGAAGCTTTCCATGTTTAAGATTCAATTCAAATTGTTTACCTAATGTTTTTTGCTGAACATAAATCTTGATGGTACTTTCAAAGTTGAAATTACAAGAAGCACTGCAATAAGTGTAAATGTGACAAATCAGTTGCTGATACCTTAAAAAGGTATCAATGTGATTGCTAAAAAAAACGATAATTATTTCCTGAAAGGTTGCACTTTTACGTTGAAATTTTACCACATTTTATCTTTTTGAAGTAATAGAAGGGGGAAAATGTTAATGTAAGGATGACACAGCAAAATACAGACACCCCCTCGCCCACTTAAGTCTTTTGGGAGATGTTCTTGTTTGTTTAGCTGGGAATGGAACTCTGGTACAGGGAGATAGCTGTTAATACTTGATTAGTGTGAGATTAGCATCACTTGCCCTTTCAATAAATTGATCTTTATCTAAAACCACGTTATCGCAAAAATGTTTGAGAGACTCATCATGCACTACTGAGAAGCTACGCCTTCTTGAGCCAGCCACTCATCTCAAGATCTGTTTCTGACATACATAGGAGATAGAGGATGAAGAAACATATCTGTCATCCTGCTTTGTTCTGCAAACCTCATGCAATGTCCTCAAAAGTGCTGATTAAGTGAAAATCTAAGTGGGTGTCACTCGATGTCTCCTTGCTAAGTTTTCTTCCCTCTATTAATCACTTCATGGCTGCATGTGGTTTGCGTTTGGCAAGAAGTGCACTTGACGGGGCCGATTAAGGCAGTTTTGACATGTGCCTCTTTCTGTTACTCCCGATTAGGCTGAGCCGCCTCGAGCTGGCGATGAATTGGCACATTAGGCGTTGTGACTATCCTGTTGTCAGTAGAGGCCCATTAGTCGTGGCACTTGCAGGAAATTGAATCAAAGTGCAACCGCCCAGTTGGATACTCGCGAAAATTAAACAGGCTGAGAATTAGCCCCACCGACCATGCATCTGATCTCCACCAGCCCGACTCCCTAGCTCTCTGGCTTGTTGGTTGGTTGAGCAGTCAGCTGCAAGGAGATGGGGGAAAGAGCACGATCCTGGCTGGCACAGAGGGCTGAATTTGATTTAGGAGTGGCGCATAGGGCTTGTGAAGACCTAGAACCCTTTAACTGGGAGTATTAGACCTGGAGGAATAGTGATCAATTTGGAAAAGTCTGCACAGTCATGCTGTCTGGGTTTATGACCATAGCTTTTCTCCCCTTATTTGTATGTTCTTTTGTTTGTTATGTCATATAAGAAAATGACTTCACAGTTATGTTCTGTGTTTAGTTTATTTATTTGAAGGTGTTAAGTCGGGCAGGAGAAGAGGGACTTCTCAAAGAAACCCAGTTTAACATGACCTTCTTTCAAGGTCATTTGCTTTAATGGACCAGACAAAAAAGTAGTCTCAAATTCAAACTTTCCTGATTTCAAATTGTATGAAATGAAGCTTCTCCAAATTTATAAAATGTTTCCACATTCAGCTTAAGATTAAAGGGTGGAACCTGGAAATGTTCTGTATTGAGAATCCCTTTGGCTCCTGGCCCACTGTATGTCTATGGATCAGAAAACACATTTTTAAAGAGGAATATGTGCAGAGACATCTATCATATTTCACCCTGGATTGTCTTTTTGGTCATTGCAGTAATAGAGTTCCCTGTATAAGTGTTTATTTGACTTGAGAGGGAAGACAAAGGTAAATATGCATGTAATTATAATAATTTATGTAACTTTAAAGAATCAATGTTGCTTGTTCTAAGAAGAAGGAAAAAATGTGCAAAATTTTCTTTTATATTTCGTTTTTGTACTATTTACATAAGAATACCCAAGTGTAAAGAATTGCAGTGACTGCGTGTACAGTTGTGTGGTTGTGTATGTGTCCAATGCATTTAATCAAATAAATGTGGCTACTACATTGTGTGTAATGCCATATAAGAATAACCCTGACTAATCTGGATTTATTTCATTTGGCTACATTGGCTAAAATTGTGGCAACAAGATGATAACCACAAAATGTGATTGGTGACTAGTTTGATGTATGAATGCTTACTTTTTATGGTAAATATACTGCTGACATAAAATACTGATGTTTAAAGTTGGGTGGGGAAATGATATATATTTCATTTCAGAAAGAGAAATGTTGGGAAAAGATTATGACTAGAAAGATAGACAGAGAGAGAAAGAGAGATGTAGGGAAGAGGGATAGAGGGCAAGGGGTAGTGCTACAGGGAGAGAGAGAGAGATACACACAGAGAGACGGAGAGAGAATTTTGTGCATGAAATCGCCCTTTGATTATTATCAGAATATAAAATCCTCATCAACCTCATTGTTGTTGTCATTCCCATTATTATCACCATAATAATCATCACCATCATTCCTCATCAACCATCACTTCCTGGATATCTTCTTTTGTAATGTAGCATTATTTCAAATTAGGAATTCTTTAACATATGAGCCACACACTTCTAGATTTGTCTTGATATGTATTCACCATTGAATTTATTCATCATTAAAACACCAAGACATAAAGACACATACAAGTATGCAAAGTGAGAAGCGAGTTTTACATTTCTTTCCTTCCCTTCTCTCAAAACTCATAATTATTAAAGACAGCCATTTTTACAAGCATGATCATATTTTTTCTTAACATAATTAATTCACAATACTTCTCATATCAAAATTGGGAAAATGGTGCAGAAGAAAAGGACTAAACTCTCCACTTTGTCAGCCCAGTAGATCGATAAACCAAGGAGAAAGTGTTATATAAAAAAACTATGTACATTACAGTTAAACAGAGTAATCTAAAAGGAATACTGAGCATTGTCTTGTCATCGTCTGTAACTACTCGTCAAACGCATGTAACCCATCTCCTGTATGTGAACGGGTCAAGGCATTCTCTATGACGTGGTCTATTACGGTACGCTACAAACTACAAGCAGTCTACAGGTGGGGCGTTCACATATGGGGAATATTTCTAACACGGACACCTTCTGCAGCTCTACATCGTCCATCGAAGTGTAAACAAACTTGCAATGAAGGTGCCTGTGTTCCATGCAATTCAAAGTCCCATATGGGAACGCAATCACAGGAGTGGCCACCAATGTAATTTCACTACCGAAGTACCCTGTGTTTATATTAAAACATCAAACATGGAAAAAAATTGAGACAAATGAAACATCTCACTCACTCTCACTCTCTTTCGTTTCACTTCATCTCTCTCGTGTTTTAATAAACGAGATAATAGGCGAGGTTCATTTGGTGGGTTAAATCTGTCATATTTGCATCAATATATATGACTATCTACTCAATAAGCATGACAATATGATGTTTGAGTCTATGAAGTATAAAGAAATACAACACTCTCAATTCCATTCTATCTTCTACAAGTAATCAAGTACATTTACATGCACTTACAGGGCAACAAGGGCTTCACAACATTTCTGACAATTTTTAAAAACAAATTGCAATTTTCAATACAAATCACATATTAGACAAACAAAATTTAGAGGAAAATAAGCATACAACCCTTGCTGCCCTAATGCTGAATATTTTAACAGTCTCTAAGAATGTACAAGTTTTGCCATGGTGACACAACATTGGCCCTGAGCATGGAATTCAATAGTTTGTTTTTTGTATTTCATCGACACAAATCATCTTAATTCAAACTAGAGCGACAACGCCAGTTTAAATCACTTCTTTAAAAAAAAAAAGACAACATAGAACACGATTGTCCATTCCAAATGAATGGACTTTAAGTAATACTGAATTCTGTCTGCATTTTAGTTTTATACTTTTGATATATATTCACAAAACTAAACAAAAATGGCAATGAAGTGTGTGACATTACATAAAAAAACATAGGTTCAAAGTCCAAGAGATCTAAATTTAGGATGACAATTAAACCTGTAACATGGTGATCAAGGAATTAATGAAAGATTTACCGCTTTGCTGCCCCCCCACTCCGGGGTCGGAATGACCGCATGCGTTTTACCAAAATGTCCGGTAAAGGGGCACTTTTCACGCACCAAAGTCCGGCTCGTACATACACAAAATTGACTTTACACACCGGACTTAGGGGGTGTTTTCAAAAGGAGGGAACACGCATATGCGTACCCTAAATAACACTGAGTGGGGGGCTGGGCTGCCCCTCAGAAATTGGTGAAAAAACTTGATTTGGTTAATATGAAAATTTAATAGAACCTGGCATTTAAGGAGGTTTCCTTACTTTCTAAGAAATGCCATATCTATATTTTTATTGAGACAAAGGGGTCAATTGGAATTCACAGGTACAAATGTACTTGGGATGTTATTTATGATAGCGAGCTCTTGAAGTGATGAAGAAAACTTTACTTCTGTTTGACAATTATCATTGTCATGTTGGAATGGTTATATCATGCCATAGAAAAAGAAAAAAGGCTCATCAAAGATATTCCCCTTTTCCTAAAATTTACCATGAAAACTTCACTTACAATACAAATTAGAATAGATATGCATGTCAGGGATTGATTTAAAAGATTAATACATAAAAAGTGAGAATATGATCTTGAGAATTCAATGTGAAAAATGAATATTTTGCATAAATTGAAATGAGCGAGTCAATAAATAATGAATACTACATTTATTTCACCATAAAATTATCTTCATTCAAAGGTATAACAAATATTGGATAGTAAGCATGAATACCACAGATTGTATAAATGAATACTGTCAATGGGATTATTCTTTCTTTCTTGTGTTATTTTTACTACTTTATCACCCTGATTATTCAAATAGTGTGCAAGATATTCAAAAGAGGAGATATATGATTTATTATAATAAACCTATTTTACTTATCTAATAATCCTGAATCCATTTATAAGTGTTTAAAATAAGTGGGACAAAAAAGGATGTGACTTGAATGAAAATGTTGGAATAGAGAACTATGAATTTGGAATAAAATTTTGGCAAAGTGGACATGAAATATACTGTTGTTGTTGAACTTTTCATAAACGTACAGAAGTGGGTTTTTTTAAAACTCTGAGTTGATGAACGTCATACCACTGTCCCTTAAAAAGAGTTTATAATTTGTCACTAAGTACGTTTTTCTCATCTAGTTCTTCCATTTTGAGCATCTTTTGGCAGATATCTAATGACAAAAATAATGAAAAGACATAAAATGCAGCACTTTGCTTTGATTTAAGAGGTTGAAATATATATTGGTACAAATTCGGAATGGACTTTAGATATAGAACTCTTCAATACAAATAAAACTGATGTTAAAAAGAGACATATTAAAAAAAAATTGAACCACATGATTTAGAGATTACATGTTTACAAAGGACAGGTATACATTTATAAATCTTCACAGATTACGAAAGCAAAATAACAGGATTGAACCAACTCGATATATAGAATATATATAAATATAAATATATACAATGATTTTGGTGTGTCTTTTCTCCTTCAGAGTTCTATGAATACACAAATCCTTTCTAAAAAAATTGACTGATTGTGTAGACGAACAACACCTATACCCATCTACATGGCAATATTACTACACAGATATAATCGTTACATTTCACAGGTTGATTTTTCTTCCATCATAACTACAAGATAAAACTTTTCTTTGTACAATTCGGGACAACATTGGGCTAGCTAGAAATGCAGCCTATCGTCTTTCATTTCATTATCATCTATCAAATGCATTTGCTAAAAATCTTGCGTCACCTTCTCTCTCGCTCTCTCTTTCACACTTGTTTCTATTCATCATGCTTTGTGTCCTATTTACAAACATTACCTTACAGTATAAATACCATTTTTGTACATTTTGGCAAGCACCAGTTTTCATGATTTTTTTTTCTGTCCACATTTCCCCTCTTGTAAGCAAAAGCAATGGAGGAAAGTATTAATAACAAACATAATAAATAATACAGATGCACATTTGAAACTAGAACTATTTTGGTCATATCGTTTTCATTGCCTCTCATTTTCTCTCTATCTTGCTGCTTTCGACTTTGCTCCTTAATATTTTGGTCATGACTATCTAATTCCGTTCACAAGGGTAATATAATCAAACAGAAATTACACCTAATCATTTAGATTAGATCATTTAGACACTTCCAACAGGAATCAGATATCAAACTACGTTTCCATTTCAGTCCGAGATGATTCCAATCAATTAAACATTTGCTTTATGACATTCCATCTTCATTCCCTAAATATGTTTCTTCTGTTATAATATCATCAGAAGCAAAATAATGCTTGTGTTTCAATAAATGAGAAGTTCATAATCCCCATATTTTGTCTGTTAGGAGCCAGAAGGGCTTTACTTTTGTGTTGAAACTTGAATTAACCCCCTTTGGCTCCAAACGGATGATTTGATGACTTACATGTACTCTGACCACAGAGTGACCCCACAAAAACCTGCCATGATTACCATTGCTGCTGAAAATGCCCCTCAATTTGGAACCGGCTCCCAAACTAGCCAGCATTTCCAGCTGGTAATCAGCAAGGTTTGAGGGTTTTGGGCGTGGCCATACCCCCCTTGTACCCCTTGGGATCACCCCTCATCATTCTCGTTAAGCCCATTCAACCTTGCCCGCATTACTAAATCACCAACCGGTAAAATGAGAAAACTCTCATCTCAACACAAGCCTCTGCCGGCTCTGCCAATCTTGCTTCTCAAAAGAACATACTTTAGTTGCATGGCCACATACATGTATCACAGAGTCTTGTTGAGAGACTTGTTTACTTGTTTGTATTGGTGAGTTTAGTTGCACATTCATGATATAAAGATAAGAACAAGAGGCTGGAAATGAGTTGAATCCAGTTGCACTATCATCAGAGGAATATTAAACATAGCCTTATAAAACCTGAAGCTACTTTCTTTTGTAAATTATTATCAGTTGGAGGTATAAGGTATTAATGGTTGAGAATACCATTTCGTTTCCATTCAAGTATGGAAAGAATGCTTTCCGCTTCATTCTGAGCTGTTAAAGTCATCTCCATGATTCTCCACCAGTCTCTTTGCAGTTCAAACTTTGTCGTCCGCACACTGCGGAAAAATGCCAACAAACTGAGTCCTCTCTGTTCTCCTGATAAGTTTGATTGTTCCATTCAGTCTGCCTTGCTATTTCTATCGGATTTCATTTGCCTGGACTATCGATGTGACTGCTGTACGCCGATGCGCTACAGGTCGGCAGAGCGAAGGGGCCTCCTACACTGCAAAAAGATGGTGGGGACATCATTGCAGCGTTTCCTAATGCACAGTCAAGAGAAAGAAAAAAGAAAACGTTGATTAATAAAGCGGGTTATCGTCCATCAGAACAACATGATGGATTAGTAAATAACATTCCACAGATACAAGTAGAATATTGGAAGCAGGGTTTGATTTGATCTAAGGTTCAACATAACGTTTCCATTTTCAGAAGGAACTGTTGGCCCAAATTATAAATAATTATCAACTGTAAGTTTGTCAAATGAGCGGTAAAATGAAGTCAATACTTGCATTTGTGTTCAAACATTTCAACAAATAAAATAATAGATGTTTATGCATAAGCTATAATGTGTATTGCATATCCAACAATATATCAGTATGTACCGACGATGAAGGGAGGGAATCCCATAGCAAATGAGATGTAGAGTAAATCTTGATTCAGATTTAAGGGGAAATCCAACCTTGATAGCAAACTACTCTGGAGAAAACAGAAAAATCAGAGAAGACTGGTCAAATTTTGTAAGAAATCAGACAAATATTGTGAAAGTTATGGATTTTTGAAAGTTGTAATTACTATAGGTATGGCCTCTTCAAATTGGCTGAATCGTAATGTCTCTGTGATATAGTGGCGGACAAATTTCACATGTGTTCCAATGCACAAAATGACTAAAATATCAAGTTCTCAAAAATGTATAACTCTGTAGAATCCATTCTCTTTACTGTGAGAGTAACTATACTAATATGCTACCAATAATACATTTTGAGTAGTACCACAAGGGAGGAGGCATTTAATAGAAAAACAGAAAATAATATTTTGTACACAACAAATGGTAGAGTTATCCGTGACTACGTCACAATCCACTGACCAAACTGCCAATTTGAGATCTGCACAGATTTAGTGATCTCATATTTAGAATATTCATAACTTCCTTATTATTTGTCTGATTTATTTCAAACTTTTGCCATTCTGTTTATCATATTTTTCAGCTCTCATACAATTGAACTTATTACAAGGGTTGGATCGCCCTTTAAATTATATGAATGGTGTTAGGAGTTCCTTGCTGTGGAAACTAATGTATTATATGATGAAAGAAAAAGAAACAAGACAGAGAGAAGGGTGGCTGGAAAAATGATGACAATTTGATGCAAAGCTTCCAACTACTGCCTGGTAACTATTGGACTAGGATTACAGAAGTCAATGAAATGGAAACATAATGGATGAAATATATGCATTTTATCAAAGCAAAGTGATTTGGAGAAAAGAGGAGAATTGAGCACTGAATTGACCAGAGGCAGGGAGAGAGAGAGACACACAAAGAGAAAGAGAGAGAAAGCAACAAACACATAAATATACAGAGATAGAGAAAGGCAGTCTTGAAGTTGAGGTTAAAACCAAAGGATGTATTTTCAGACTGATGTAAAGAAGATAGATAGAGAGAAAGTTTATATATCTATTTACATGTGTACCGGTACTACATGAACTAAATAAGATATTCCTTTTTTGTATTCTTAATATCTAAGTGCATGATAATGTTAGTATTGCTCTATGTTAATGCAGCTACATGTATGTATACCACATCAACTGTGCCCGTCATGATCTACAGGATATAGAAAACTACCATGTTTCCCCCAAAATGACCAAATCTGGGCAAACTAGGTAAGTAAAGTGTATGAAAATACCAATATAGAGAACAATCAAGTTTGAATTTGATTGGCTGAGAGGATAGGAAATAAATTACTTTTCTCTTTGACTTCTTCATCATGGTAAAACCACGCACAGTAGTGTTCTGAGAAAAAGAAGAGAGAATAACAACAATGGAATTGGGACTTGCAATTTGTATGTTTTTTAAAATCATATTTATCCAAGGTTTATGTGATTTATCCCTCTTGCATAACTTCATTTTGATGGTGCTATGGTGAGGTTAAAAGCTGGCATGCAAAGAATAGTTGGGCTACATGTATACATAATGAGAGAGAGCATTCCAGTTGATAAATGGATATGCCTTTTGACGGTTGAAAGTTTGCAGAGTTGTTTTCTTTTAATCTGATTTAAATGTAAGTTTGAGATTTATGAAGAAAACAGCACAGACTACCGGTAATAACAAATCTCTAGTTGAGCCACCCTAAGGTATGTACAGTCAAACCTGTCTACAGCGACCGCCCAAGGGAAACTCAAAAAGTGGTCTTTGTAGACAAGTTTCTTTAGTACATGTTTCAATGAGAAACCATTTTCAAGGGAAACAAAAAATGTGCTTGATGTAGACAGGTGGTCACTAAAGCAGGTTTGACTGTATAAGAGTATTTGAACTCTACATTTTTATGTGAGAAATGGGTATCAAATAATGGTTAAGAATAGGTGATTTAGGCATGTGAGCTCATAGCTACATCAGCAATACACATACCTTGGTTGATAGCAGGCCCCGCCCCTCCTCCACCGCCCCCAACCCCAATCACACCATTGGTGGAGGGGCTTGAAGGGGAACGAACTACGGGGGCAAAGGCACTCCTCTGCTTAACGGCAGTGATCATGTTGGCGGGAGAGAAGGAGAGGGGGCCAGAGGCAGAGCCCTGGTTGCCCCCTGCCGCGGTACTGGTGGGGTGGTGGGGGGTCGGGAGGGGCGGGGAAGCGGGGATGATGGATACCGGAGCTAAGGGGTGTGGAACATACATGAACAGGCAAAGGGGTGTGGTGATAATGCAGCACATGGGGGGGGGGGGGGTGATGGGACAGCAAAGGGGTGTGAGTGCAGTTTTGTTTGAGAAAAGAAATGTTGGTGGGAGAACCATGGTTTATTAATGATGATGATTATTGTTTTTAGTGATGATTAGTGAAGTGGTAAAAAAGTGTGATGTCACCATGAATGTTTAAGAGTTTTAATGAAAGCAATGGTACAGATAAAGAAAATATTATTAAGACCGAAGAAAGGAACATCAAGAGTGAATTGATGAAAGCCATAATTGAAGATTGCAGCAAATCATGAAACAGAATAAATGTCAATATCAGAAAAGAAGAGCAGAATTTGATGAGAATGAAAGGAAGTATTTTAAAAATGATAAGAATTATGAATGAATGATATTAATAGATTAAATCATAGGAAAAGGGAAGTATGAGTTAATAGTTAGTTGAAAATTCATTTGCAAATGAAAGGGAAAAGGATCAAAATTATCAAAGGGAAGCAAAGAAAAACAAACAGAAAAGAGCATTAAGCTTTTGGTGAGAAAAAAAAAATAATGACGCCTCAGAAAGACCCAACATCAATCAAAGATGGTGTAAAGATGGAAATAACTGCATAAATTCTTTTTTTAAGAAGTATAAGAATGATTAGAATTATGAGGAGAATTAGACCCTTCCACCATATAGGTACAAGTATAGAATGTGATAGATTATTTTGATGGAATTCCAGGTGCGAGAATGAGAATATTATTAAATTATAACAGTCAAAACACCGCTGGCAATAAAGAGGTTGTATGTAAGTTCAATTCTGAAGAGAAAAGAAAGGAGGACACATTTTTGTATAACATCACTTCTTAAATATATCATAAACATATGACCTAAGGAAAATTGTGTTTCTATGTCTTAATATCTTATCAAGAGGAAAAGATCTAGATAATCAGTTTCCGGGGACTGATTAGAAGTGTGAACTTTTGATTCTCATCTGCAGCTGGCACTAATTCAATGGGTTTAAAGAGACGGACTCTTAATTTGTGGGAGCTGTTCCCACGATTGGCATTGACACACGGGGGATGTGAATCAGCGCATATTATAGCTAGCCAGGGGAATTCAAAAGATTTCTATCACGTTCGCAAAAGGGCAAACAGAATAAGAAGTTTGAATTAACAAGTCTAAGATCACTTCAGATGCAAAGCAAATGCGAGGAAAAGTGGAAATAAGATTGCCTTCGGCTCTCTGTGAATGAACTTGATTTGAGGTTTTAAAAAATGAAATAAAAAAAGAAATCATTGACACCAAATTAGAAGAGATAGGACAAGCGTGTATGTGGATGAATAAAATCATAGATTAAGGGGTACATATGGAACTGTGAAAATCTTAGATTGATTGGAAAGATAAATTCACCTTTGACACAAAAGGAGAGAAACAGGAAGTAGGGTTGATGGGGAAACATGGCCACAAGGATGTACGACAAGTTTGTGGGGGAAACACGGGTGCTCTTTGATCAGATCTACCTCTTCCCTGACCCATACACAAGTTCAATCAGTCCAATTTTTTTTTCTTTCTAGACCTGAAGCCAGTAGCGCGGCCAGGTTTTGTTTACAGGGGCATGGCAAAAACTGGTAAATTGTTGGATTCCATTGTATTGAAACAATGAGGTATGAATAGGTCGTATTTATTGTCAAACCGACAACTATTTAGGATCACAGAGGGTGCCAAGGCCCCTTTTGCCCATCCGCCCCCCCCCCCTCCCACCATCGGGCTACGCCTTTACGCCAAAATTGTATATGTTAAGGGTTTTACAGGAAGAAAAAAAGAATGAAATTCATACTTTCTTGTTCTAATGTTCTTTGCTATGCCTGACTTCAAAATGTTTTCATTCCTGCCCACCAACAGAAAGTATCTATCTACCTTTTTTTTAATTATGACCCCCCCCCCCCCGCACCCCCAACCTCTTTACTAAGAATAAGAAAACAACATTTATATTTTAGCCAACCTACCAGAAGAATAAAGAAACATATTCTAAAACTTTCTTGTTCCCGTTGTGTTGTTGTTGTTTGATATTATTGGTGTTTCATTCTTTTTTAGAATATTTACGCCTTTCACTTTACAAAAAAAAACTATTTGTAAATTTGTACTCTTCTAAAATCATAGTTTTTTGATAATATAATCTCAGATCCACTGGTCCATGAAAACCCCTCACCACAATTGGCACCTTCCTGCCAGACCGGCGCGGTACGTTGCGCAATTTTCCCCCCCTCTTCTCTTATCCATCCCACCCCTTCCCCCAGCACCATTTATGCAACACTTTTCACCCTTCCCTTTTGTTGATTTCTCTGTCATTCTGTGACCCATCTCCTCCCCGTATCCCAGGGGACATGGCGCAACTATTTAAACAAATCTAGCTCCGCATCCTGCTTGGTAATGGTGTGTCACACACCGACCGACCAAGTAGCCAGCCAGGAATCGTCATCCCTTCCAAACTCATGTAAGGATGTCCAAGACTGAGCTTTACTACAGTCTGTCTGCGAGTGCAGGAAGATTGGGACTCATTGCTTCACCTACCTGCACTATGCTCTTATTGTGACAATTTCTTGTAGAGCAAAAAGACAAGCCCATTTATAAAGAAAAATACCATCCAACTAACCTTACCTCTGACTAAAGAATCCCAGAGAGTAAAGCCTTTCTAAACAACTCTGAAAAACTTTTTCAAAAAGCAGTACAAAAGTTTGGAGAAGATAACAAATAGTGTGCAAAGTGGTATGTGATTTGTGATGTCTTGCAGGTAGAAGCTGAGGAAAGAGAAGTCAAAGACTTCACCTCAGTGTCAATTCCTTACACGCTTTAGGAAAGGTACATTTCATCTGTTTAGAGCCAGAAGGTTGTTAAATCATTTCATTTAACAAAGAATCAATGCCCTTCTGGCTCCAAACAGAAGATTCACCAGTTGTTCCTTAAGCAAGTTTATCTGTTTGCATGTGACTTGTGCAATTTTTTTTTTTACGGATGACATCTAGCAAAGGTGATCAATTGTGAGTGAGAAGTCTGAGAGAAGTGGTTGTGACTTACTTGCAGCACCGTTGAAGATACTTGAGGAGGACGGAACGCCCATGTTGGCGCTAGGGTACCCGTTGAGTGCCGATGACCCGGAGTAGGAACTGGGGCTTCCCCCGCTACTGTGGGGCGTGGACAGACCCGAGGAGTAACCCCTGGGTGATAGCGTACTGCTGGGCTGCACTCGTGAGAAACCTAGCAGAGGATGACGTGCAAAGGATCATAGAAAAGAAAGAAAATGTAATTATTTTGGGCTTTGGAAAGAATATAAAGTGACGTTCATTTTAAGCATCTGTTCAATGATCACATTCTGCAATAGCCCCCACTGAGCTCATATACCTATAATTTGGTTTGATTTGCTTTTATATCTTTCATCATTATTTATCTGAACTGATAGTATTATAACACAGATTGATATATGTCTGGCTTTTCATACATCAACATTAATAATAATAATACTAATATGTCTTGTTTACCCAGAGTAGCCTCATCAGGTCAACAATAGAAGAAATGGGGAAAGATGACCAGAGAAGTTAGAAGTATCTTTCAGATAAAATGTATTAAAGAATATGACAGAAGAGATATCTCATGAATATCGGGAAAGGGGTAAAATATCTCATTGATATAAAAGAATAATAAACACGATTGGTAAAACAATGTGGTATAGATGTATCTACTTGTTACAGGGCAAATGAGCTCAAACTAAATCAAGCTCGACTCCGAGCAAAAATGATTATTCACATTAAGCTTGACATCAACAAGTCATGACAATACAGTTCTGAAAGTGTGACCAATGCTGAAAGCACAAAAGAAAACTAGGGATGGGGGAGGGGGTGGGAGGGGGGGGGGGGGAGGGGGGAGGGGGGTGGGGGGTAGGAGACGGCAATCAAGTTGAACGGTAGGGGAGAGGAAGGGAACGGGAGGCCCCCAACAAAATGGCTGGAATAATACAATGGCGATTCCCAGTGGAACGGTGTGACAAGCGCCAGAGTTTGGGTTTTTATACAGGTATCTTGACTCACTTCCCCCTCAAATTAAATCTGGGGCTATTATGTTCCTAGCAACACTGGTTTCGCATCTTGCGGGCCAAAGCGATGACAAATTTGTTCAAACATGAGTTCTGGTAATGGAACTTGGCAAGGCTGGCCAGATGGAGGCTGCGACAAGAACGCGCCGAAAATTACAAACACGTTTTTCTGCCACCGATGCGTAAAGTGAGAGAAAGAGGGGTCTCTAGGAAAGGAGAGGGGGAGATTCAAGATTACTTGAGCCACTAGGAAATCTAACAGCTTCAAGCCCTTAGTACGGGGGGAAAAGACCTTTCATCGGTTATTCTTTCCAAAGTAACAAACTGCATGAGTCGATCGCATTGGCAAAGCTAGGCCGGACCTAAGATATGAAACCCATCACTCTCCTCTTTAGTGATATCAGTTCCTGTCTTTTAATTGATTCCTGTAACCATCTTAGGACCATGCCAATGTGTTTCATATAACATGCTACGTCTCAATCATATCAACGTGAGGTCATCGGGCGTATGGTGGATTATCAATTATCGTTTTGTCTCCCGACAGCTCCGATGTGACTCTGAGAGCCCCCGTTCATCGACAAGGGCCATAAATTAAGTTTGATCATTTAATTGTGTACCAGCTGTACTCCAAGGAAAGCAAAATGGATCAAACATGTCCAGATTGTCATCTCTCTCTCTCCCCCTCTCTCTCTGTCTCTCACTCCCTTGCGACAATTAATTTGTCAACAATGACTACTTGTTGCCATCTCCAAGCTTTGTCATGTAATGAGAAAAGTTCATGATATGACCTAGAAAGTGAAGAACACCTGTACAGACAGGTGATGAGACAGTTTTACTTTTTAAAGCCCTATTAAGATTAACAAAACTGATAAAATTGGCAATCATGATACTTTGCTTCTTATGCAAAATTCTATCTAAAAGTAAGAATAGGCTAATTCTTTAACCTCTGAAAGCAGTGACTGTTTTTCTTTCAAAAGATATACCAAATATTTTACAAACCACAGAATTTCATTTTGTCCATTGCCTTTGTAATCATTCTACTAGGGTTTGCCTGACATAACACCTTCTTAATCTCTGTACGATTCCATCATTTCTCACCTGAATGTTGGTCACTTTCGTGTTCTAGCTGGCTACCGAAAGAGTTCATGGGTACTAGACTACCGGAGCTGTTGTTGAGGGCCGGTGATCGGGGCGGCCCAATAGGGAGTTGATTCCTTGGCATACTATACAAGGCCTCTGCCAGATCCGCTGCTCGCTTCAGAATGATTTCCTGCATTCAGGAGGAAAAGGGAGAAACAATCCACTATCTGGTACTGATTCAGAGAATCCCAAACACTAATTTGGTAGTCACTTTGCGTAAATCGTAGAGGCCTATTCGAGTCAAATGTGATTCTACTCAGTGGTAGATGCAATCCACAGATTTCGAATCTGGCATTCAACAATAATATCCGGTTGAACTGGAAATCCGTTTTTTTTCTTCGCAAAAAGTCTCAAATACTATTCACTTGATAATTCAAAGTCACTAGTATTCCAGAACTAAATCATTGTCTACTCAAGTGTAGTTTTCCTACTTATAAAACTAATATTAAGTCACAATCGTCTGGAAAATCAAATTATTAAAATCTGCTAAACATTTTCCTGGTTAACGGTCCTGAACATACATTTATTATCATGCCACCATTACAATAAACGTTACTCCAAAATAATGGAATTATATAGTCACAAGTTAGCTTAAGTATGGAAAGTTTCATTGGTCGTTGGGTGTGTTATGATACTTCTACTTGTCAAAACTCTTCTTTTTGCTACCTTCGGACAAGTTTTCAAAACTTTTTTTGATATGTTCGACTTGGAAGTTCACATCCTTCTTTCCTACATGTACCTTTGGACAAGTTTTCAAAAAACTTGTTCTGATTATTATACTTGTTAAAGACTTTTGCTTCCGTCCTACCTTTGGCAGTCTATCTGGATCGCCAGGATGCCGCGGCACAAGCTTGCTCAGTCTTTGGAACCCGTAATCTATTGTCGGCTCTGTCAGTGAGACGTAGACGAACCTGCCTGGCGCCCCTTTGCAGAACTGCTTGGACTTGTACGACAATGTGACCTCCACCACACCGGGGATGTGTCGGGGTGGGGTTTGTACTCTGATGGCGTGGGGGGTGATGAGCTGAGAGAGAAATGGAAAGAGACATAGAGATTGAGTTTGATTGAGTTTTAAATTAATGAATTATCAAATTTTAAAGATGACATACAGTATTACTGCTGCATAAGATGTATAAGAAACAATCTGTCTCTTGCAAAAGCGAAAACACACAAAAAAATCATATTCATTCACATATTTTGAATAAAGTTTGAATTAAGCTTAAAGTAAATCAAAATGGGAGGATAATTAAAATATTAAAACATTAAAAAAGCCTTGGATGAAAATAACATCACCTAATCTAAGGTAAATATTCATAATTGAATGACACACGCCCTTAAGACTAAAACAACAACAAAAACAAGGTATTCATTTTTTATAATCAGCTTTTATAAGAGATATAATGAGCTCATACTGGTACTAAAAAAAAGTCCCTATCCCACACAAGGAGGTCATTCATTCCTCTCTATTCTTCTGGGTGTTATCTACAAGGGTGGAGGAAATTTCATAAATTAGCTAGATGATTATGAGTGGAACTGTGATCTCCTAAACAAGACATTTTAACAGGATAAATGACATGTCACCTATCCTCTACAAGCAAGCCCTACGTGTGGCTTTGGGTTGCCTGCCCGTATCCTCTACTTGGTGCAGCTCAATAACGAGGGAGGAAAAAGATGCACTACTCAACGAGGTCATCTTCCTTTCGACAAAACCACAACACCACCGTCACAGGCAAGCAATGACAGAGCTCAACGTGAGGAACGTTATGAGTAAGTGAAACTAGCTTTTAATGAGACAAAATTGGGGCATTTTTTATTTGTTTTATTGCCAGCCTTCTTTTGTATCCTTGATTCACCCTTAGTCTTGTTCTGAGAACCTGATGGGGGAGGGGGAAGTCACCCCCTCCTTAATGGAACTCCCTTAGCCCTTCAGCGACACCCCACTTGGGAATGCCCTTAAACTTTCCATCCCCCGCCTCCAAATGAAACTACAAAATATTTCTAAATTGATTACAAAATCGATATACACAGATATATATTAGATATTCCAAGGCAAGACAATGTCACATATATATGTACACTGACCTCAGATTAAAAAAGAAATAATAACCCTTTTCTATCAAAAGGGTACTGTGCATTGTGATTCCAGGTTAAAAAAAATAGTTTTGAAGAAAAAGCTGTGTCAATTGCCCATAATTTATTCAAAAATTTATCTCATTTTTTGGATAATTGTATAAAGATAAGGTAGATACATGATAATAGGTAGATAGAGAGACAGGTAATAATAATAATAGTTCGTTCTTATATAGTGCTTTCAGGACCACAGGCCCTCTCAAAGGTAGATAGAAAAAGACCAAGAGAAGAAGATATAAATGCCATATCTATCAACCTACACATTTAAGGATTTGCAGGCAACAAGCCATAAATAGACATACAGACAAACATTTACATAGGTAAAGATAAAACTAACACACCGGAGAGATATATTACATTTAAAGTGTCTTTAAAATCTTTCCTTCCCCGCAAAGATTCTTCTGTAACAAAACGATTCTTCTAGTTCCTTTACAAGTTTACACTCTCCCTTCTGACTAATAAACTCTCCATTTCCTCGCTATCAGACACCCTGAGACAAACCTACGCCCACTAGCCCTTGCCCTTCTTTCTTTCTCTCTCTGTCTACATCTCTCTCTCTCTCTGTCATCCTCAGACTTGGTCTTGATCTCGTTAATCACTTATCTCGCTCCTCTTGCATGTCTTCTGGTCTCCATTTGCCCCCTCCCTCGCCCTCTCCCCATTTTCTTCATTTAATTTCATCTTTTATGAGTGGCATTTCTGACCTTGCCAGACATACTAACTGTCAGGAACAATTACTGCAATGTGAACGGCTATGATTGTATTAAAGAGCCGAGTCACTGGGGGCAATGCTCTGGTCCAATGGCACAGTCTTCATTTCTCAGATCACTAGGCACACTTTGAAGTCTCATCATTGATTGATCATTCAAAGTGTGTTCACAAAATAAAAAAGATGCATTTAATTCTTATCTATTCTTTAAATTAATCTTAATCATTTGACATCTTAAAAATGTTCATACGGAGGGATTATAACTAGAACCTTCACAAGGAGCCCCCCCCCCCCATGAATTGTAACACTAAATATGTAGGCAAATTTTGATGTCTTTCTTTTTTTTTTTTGGGGGGGGGGGGGGGTCATGTTTTTACTAGAATTACATAGAAAATGTATTTTACCCAATATCCATGAATGGGATGAACATGTTTTCCTGTAAGTTCTAAGCAATGACATATCATCAACGAAATTACGTTTTACACTTTCTTGGATCCATTATATCCAAGTACTGTCTGCTGAGATCCAAAAGGGCCTTATCAAATATCATTTAACACAGACTTAATGTCCTTCTGGCGGACGATAACAGACAATTACTCCGAACCAATATCTACCCATTATTCTGCAAACTTGAATCAAGTTTATCCCTCATCATCCTCTCAGCATCCTTACCTCACTCCAGACGATCATGCTGCCAAAGACGACCTGGAGTCCGTCGAAGAAGTTGTCGCCGACGATGATGACAGTGGCGCCCCCTGTTGTCCATCCTTCGCTAGGGCTGATTGCCTTGATGCACGGCGTAGCTGTGGGGTACGCACAGTTCCAGAGAGGGTAATGGGAGGCACCTGTTTATATTTACACAACGTATGCCATGCTCTAAAAAGTCTTTTCATGCAAAAATCATAACAATGGTTTTGGTTTATGTTTATGGTGTGCCATTCGTTTTAGATTGGAAGCTGGTTGGAAAGTACTTGTTAGCAGTGTAGGGGGTAATTAAAACAAAGATCACCATTGTATATCATCTGCAGAGAGCCAGAAAGGAGTTATTTCTGTGATAAAATTATACAAGTTAACTCCCTTCTGACTTTTTACGAATAATATAATGGAGTGAATTTTTAAAAAATGTAACTGAGGTCAAGGGCGGTTATAAGAAAATCAGAAAACTACATTCCAACCTATATAATAGAATATGATTTGAAAATGAATGATTGTTATGGAAAATTATTTTGTTATATAGATAATTATGGAAAATTATTCTGTTATATAGATATTAAAGATGTAGGAAATTTGATATGTATATGCTTCAATTCGTGTTTTGATATGATTAGCTGGTGTGAAAATTAGGAATATTCTATTCAAGGATGATATTAGGACAAATTATTTTGTTTAGAGGATGTTTTTTGTTGAAGTGGTTAAGGTTTAATGATATTAAAAGGGAAACTATAAAGCATGCAAGAATTGGTAGGGACACAAGCAACTTCATTACATGCTTTTAACACACCATTGAAACATATTTTTTTCTTCTCCTAAAAGCACACATTTTTATGTCATGAACATTTATTCTTATTATTTATATTTAGTTCATAAAACATTATGCTCTCTGGCATATAAGAGTTTTAATTACAAATTTCTTAGCATGTATAACAACTATTCATAGATTATCAATTTTGAATCATCAAATAAATTCATTTTGACACAATAAACTTTAAACTTGATCAGAATGCCGATTGATTTTCATATCAATTCTTAACCAGTTTTAAAAGGGTTTAAGTGAAAATTCAAATTAAGTTAATCAACTTTGTCTCAGTAATCTTTAGCCTTTTAATAGCGATCACACATTCACTTTTCATACTTGGCTTAAAGAAAGATCTGAAGCCTACAGGAATAGTTTTTTTATGGAAGTGGAAAAGAGAAGACAGTAAATAGATCTTTGGATGAATCTTCAGCTTGAAAAAGTTACGAAAGAGAGCAATCTAGCACCTATGTTAGAAAGAATGTGAATGTTGCTTAAAGAAAGTAATGGTATATTACAGTATAATAGATTTCACCTACTGTCAAAGAAATTAAAGTTTTCTATAATGATTAAGAAATGCTTATAGAGAATGTAACATTAGTTCTTAAATTGAATAATGTACTCTGAGTTCTTTGAAAAAATAAATTGATAAGAAAAATCATCTTCTTTTTATAATTCTCTTTATCCTCTCCCTAAACCATGATTTTTTTTTGCTTTTTTGTCTTCTTATTTATCTTTTCCTGATCAAATACAAATATTACGTTCATAATTTCTTCTACTTCTCTGTGTTCTTCATTATTTTTTCTACTTCTTAACTTTCTTATTTATAATATGCATATATGTATCTAAGCAAACAAGATACCATAAAACCAGAAAATTGTGCATGCATAGAACTTTCACCAAATTTTGGAAGTGGTTTTGATTCACCTAAGATTCATGCCACAAACTTATTGAATCATAACTGACACCACACTAAATTTGCAATTTGTGTATTTTCCTGCAAAGAAAGTGGTTATTGTTGAAATTGGTGAAAGTTTGATGCCATGAGAGTTTCTGGTTTTATTGTAGATGGCGCTTTCAACAGCAATGGTCAGACTACATACCTCCTTCAGACGGGTCAAGTCTTCTCGCTCTCCGGCCGTGTTTGGAGTTGTTGTGTACAAACATGTTATCGGACATGGCCAGCACATGACCATCAACATTTGGAGTTGTAGATATAACCACCTGTAAGATATTGTTTGAGTAAGAGAGTGAAAGGGGGAGGGAGGGAGAGGGGAGAAAGGGGAAGGGGTGTGGAAGGAAGGGGTAGAAATAGGGACAGACGGAAAGAAAGGTAGAGAGACAGTAAGAAGGAGGAAGAAGGAGAAAATGAAATGATTATAGATATACAAATATAAGATAACGTATCCATTTTTCCTTGCTCATGACTTCAAGATGTAAAAAATTACTTTTTGACATCCATGGTATGATATCCATGACCCTCTCTTATTATATTTAATTTTAGACTTTCGTTTAAAAAAAATTCTATGAACTTAATTATCATTACAGGAAAATCCTGTGAAGTATCATGATTTTTTTTTAAATTTCAGATTTATCCTGACAAATTACATCTTTATTGTGGACAAGATTTATATAGTCTATAATATTATAAGATCTCAAACTTACCTGAAATCGACGCATATCTCTTGGATTCCCTGCATTTTTCAAGCAGTTCTGGTTGCACTTGAGGAAGAACTTGAGGAAAAATCTGCATAAATGACAAAAACAGAGAGAAACAATTAAATTTTCATCATCTAAATAAAAACAACTCTTGAGGTGATCCACTAGGTGTACAGATTTAGGGATTACTTTCTAACATAATTATTATGTTCATGACATTGGCTGAACGCGATACATTGACAGGATGTCTTCCTTTCTGCATTGGGACCTAACCAAAAGAGCATTCTCTATGTCTATTCAACAAATCCCTCTCTTGGCACCGAAGAACAGGGGGATGATCTTGCATTGTTTCCACACACACGAAAAAACGGCAAGTCATCCCCCGAAAAAACTTCATGGACGTTCTGGATATATCTCCCTCCTCCCCCTTGCTCATCATCTTTTTCTTGTTTCATTCTTTCTTTCTTGCCGTGAGAGGTATGATGATGGATATGACCTTTGGATGATGCAGCTCCCAGGAGAAAGTTAGCTCAAACAACTGAATCATCTTTGCTTGGATTCAATTATCTATCCAATGGGATCTATTATTAAAACTCTGACACTCCCGCACCTCTAGGAGGGAGAGGGAGGGAGAAAGAAAGTTTAAAGCGGGGAGGGAGGAGGTACGACGGTATGATGATAATGACTTGGGGATTGGGGGAGAATCCAAGATGGTGTGTTGATTAGGAACAGGACTTAAGAGTTTTCTTGGATACTGGGAATGAGTGAAGATTTATGTAGTATGAAAAGGAGAACATATAAGTTCACACACTACTTGGTGCACACTGGATGTTCCTCCAATATTGGAAATCGACAGCTTTTATCCGTGGGGAAAAATATTCAATATATATGGTACAATGTCTGCTGCGAGTCAAAAGTATGTAACTCTACATTTATGACTCTCATCATACAATGTGATTCTATTATAAAAATCAGATAGACCTACTGTAATTAAGTAATTAAAGTCATTACAAGATAAAACTTTCTCCTAATAAGATGACACTGAAGCAAACTATGTGCCCAAAAGGAGATAGATGTATGTAGTCAGGTAAAAAAAAAAACACCCATATCACCCACACACTTCTTCAAATTCTCATTACATTATCATAATCAGGAGTCTGCATGAAACACAAAAATTGAGAACATGATCGAGGCACAATTTGAAGACAGCTTAGTAAGAGACAATATCTATCTTGATCTTGTTTTTTTTTCCTATGGAAGAAGTGCTGAAAGGTAACCTATTTTGTGGCATTATTCCTGCCCTTATTCCCCTGCCGCCCTAAGTTTTCTAAGCGTGCGAAAGTGGGAAATTATCTTTATCTCCCCGATGAGCCCCTATTGACATTGTACGCACACGGTGGTGACAGTTGGGCCGGGGGAAGGGGGATCCTGGCTGGGAGGGGGAGGGAGGGGGAGGGAGGGGGAGGGAGGGGAGGGGTATGGTGAAGAAGAACATTTCCATTCCTCTACTGACAATTTATGCACACAGTGAGGACAGTTGAGTGGGGGGAGGGTAAAGCTTGGCTGGGAGGGGTGGGGTCAATTAGGGATAGAACATCTTCATTATCTGTCGTGATGAATAGATGTTGAGAAGGGGGTTTATTCCAATGGGGAGGGGGGGGGGTCTTTTCATCTTTTCATATCTGGAAGATTAAATGAAACCATTTTTAATCTCTCTCTTAATTTTTTTACACTCTCTTCCTCTTCTTGATGTATTTTCACACTGATTTGTTTCCTAATTGTATTATACTGCTTTTCCAGATTGTGCCATCAGGTTCTACTGGTATGTCATTTATATGTTTTCTTCAATTCTTTGATTTATATTCCACTATAATATTCTAGTCATACTCTTCAAGCCTTGCTCCAAGTTCTTGGTTTCAAGTTTTGACCTTGCCGATGTAAGGAGATACATTTCATACAAAAGGCGACCTTGTTTTCTTATTCATCTATAATCAGTTGTTCTTTTTCTCATCACTTTCTTTGCCTTTCTTCTACTCTATCTCCAAATCTCTTCCTCCATTTCCTTTCTCGTTCATTCATACCGTCCATATCTTTTTATTTCTTCTACCTCTCTCTCTTACTCGACGACACCTCCACCTCAATCCGCTCCCATCCACCTCTATTATATTCTCTCTATACTTCTCTGCATTAGCCTCGGGCCTGCACTGATATGCATTGTATCTGTTTTCGCCGCCATTACTGAAAATTAATGAGATTTTCTCCTCTGTTCTCTGATATCTCTCTTGTTAGATCAGGGGCCCAGTCAGATCAAAATCTCATCTAAATTTCATGGCAAATGAAAGTCTCTATCTCGATGAAAAAAAGAAGAGAATAGTACGAGAGGGGATGCTCGCGCAGAGATTCTGAGAAAGTCTTCCACCATTTTATTCAATCCAGCGACAGAAGAAGAAATGTCAGTAAGACTATGCCTCTCTTTCCAGCGAACGTTCGTAATAATGACATGGAAGTAAAATGCCCGCAAAGCAGAAAAAAATGAGATGACACAAAAGATATTGTTATAATTTGACTTCATTTCCCTCCATCTGCCTTGCTCAAAATCCGGACTTAGCACACACAAGTAGCAGAGCCAGGAGCATGAATATTTTAGGTAAAGGGCTTCAAGCAATACATGAAATCTGATATGTGGGACCACTAATAGAGGGGAAGAGAGAAAGAGAGAGGCATCCATTCTAAATACACACTGCAATAAGGCTTGCAAATGAGTTTCCCATAGAAGCGTTGGATTTGGAAGGATTTTCACACCAGTAGAATTCCATTATTTAAGATACTCCATGATTCTGTGCTGATGTGAATATAATGAGCTCCTATACTGCTTCAAGCCTTGCAACTTAAAAAGAAGATGTACGCTTTAGTGCAATCAGCCACCTTATCTAAGTATCTGCTGCCTAGACTAGTCGATGTGACCGAATTATGCTTCCTAGTTTGAATAAATTTAGCCCTATCTCCAAGATCAGTGCTCCAGTTGGAATGCAAATTGCTAAAAAATCTGTTTTAGGGACAGTATTCATACAAGTATAAATATGGAAATCTAAATAAAGAGAAAAGTATAACATTGGATCCTAAAACTAAATAGAGTATATCGTCTGCTGAGAACCATTCCTTCTAATGGGTGTTAGATCCGAGTTAAATATAATGAGTTAGTGTTCTTCTGGGTCAACAGATGATTTAGTGGGTGTCACAATGCTTTAATTCTGAAATAAACTGAAAGATCTACATTAACAATTGACAATTTTATCATTTGAAGTTTTCCATTGCTGAGAACCTTTGATTGAATGTATGGCAGGAAAAAAATAAAACTTGATAATAACAAAGAATGACCAACCACTGGAATCAATAAACATTTTGAAGACTTCCTCCTCCACTGACATTGTATACACAGTTCTAAAGCTCGGAGACAGCCAAAGGGGATCCTGCCAATGCTTTTGACAAACTGTCAGAGTTGATTTACTTTTGCTAAGATAATTCAACCTGCTAAAGTATAATGGTGTTAACTGGATACACTCATCTCTACTGGAATCATCATCATCATCATCATCATATACCATGTGCATTTAACTGGAGGATACTCCACCTCCCCCTTCATAAACAAGCTATCCCATCCCCAACTTCAGCCGGCATTAAACTTGATACTTTAATGGTTAATGTAGCGCCCATTACAATCCAGATTTTATATCCATCTGTCTTCATAGAGCCCGTTAGGTATCGACCACTTCCAGGCCAGGGCTATCATCATAAACCAGGCGATGCCTACCCATTTTGTATACGAACTTGTCAAAAGTGGTTCGCTTTTTAACCAGGGCCTTACTGAAATGTTATCAGGTAAGGATGGGTTGCTCGTGGATGCAGCAGGCCAGCCCCGGCTTTTCCAGAGCAGGCTACATCGAGCATGTCATAAGCGAAACAGGACGGACAATTTTTGTCCATTATTTGCTTCCTGGCAGCGGTATAAGGTGTTAGATTTATGGAAATTGCCAGAGATAAAAAAAAAAGGAAAGAGATAGACAATGAATAGAAAAAAGGGGGAGCAAACTGGAGGCCGCGGTGAGAGCGAGTGGCGTACTTATGCACAAGTACCTCCAACATCTGATGAATTTTGAATGAGGCATGATGGGTAGCCGAGTCAGGCTTCGTTTATTATCAAATTACGGGTAGGGAAAAATGAGAAGAGGGAGAAAGTCTTAGGATTCTGAGGTTTCCACGTCGCTCTTAATTCACTATACTTTCATACATCATAAATCACTCTGGAAAAATTAGAGATGGATTAGAGTCTTAGATGGATAGATGCTTGAAGCACTTGAGGTCAATGGGCGCTTTGCACTGGACGTGGAATCAAGACTCTTCTTGAGATTTAGGAATCGCCATGACGATGACTAAAATGACAATGACGAGAAGGATCCTGGGCAAAAGCTTCATGTAACTACACATTTTACGTTGTGCACAGAAGGAAATGGCGGATGTCATTAACTGACGTGGCTTGACACAAACACTTAATGTAGAAAACACATAAACAGACTGTGACTCGCTGAGGCGTGGAGTATGATAGGAGGGCGTGAGGAGGGGGTTCGCCTGATTTCACCCCGATATGAATATCATCACGCCCCAACGACCAGGGGGGTAGAGGGAAAACATCAACCTCTTACCGAAGCCCCGGTCCTCCGTCAAAGCTCTGTGAAATTAAAAATAAACAGATTTACTGCTGGCCACACACCTGAGAGCCTGGATACTTGTAAAATGTCAGCGCTTTATTTCATCCTATTATCTTACCATCACATCCATCACATGCTAGGAATCATAAGAAAATAGCTTTATGAGATGATATAGATGATGCTTCAAGTCCTTTATCTTGGAGTAACTTTAGAGCAGGGCAACACATCTGGAATGATTTTTTTTATTCCAAAAATGATAATCTTATCCATATTAGAGTTAAAGGGCTTCAAATGTCAAATGCAGTGTGGTCCTGAAAAACAACCCTGCTTTAAAGTGCCAACATACCTTTTCAAATCCCTTTATTTTATAGAAATGCTACTGATATAACAATATTTCTTTAAGGCATTGATAGAATATACCACCTTTTTTCTTTCAGAAGCCATTATTTATGCCAAGCATGCAATATTTAAAGCTGCAAGAAGTGATTCTCATCTGAATCCAATAAGGTGATTATATACTAGCTTATCGTATTCCATCTAAATAATTTAATTTAATCAATATTCTCGATGTCAAGTGACAACAAATGGTGAAACTTTAGAACTAACATCAAATGTGCGCATGATAATCAATTTTGATGACAACATCACCGTACCACATGCATAAGTTTAACCTTTAAACGTGAAGTGGGGCATCTCAAAATGGAAACGGACCTCAGACCCCCAAGATCAAGCATGGCCGTTGTAACGAAATACACCCTCACATCGGCAACAAAATGGAGAACAGATGGTCTGAATTTGGGGGGACCCAAATCCCCACTTAGAGTTGCGTCACGCATCGCTGGTTGGCAATTCGACAGAGTCAGAGCTCAGATATTGGGGGCTCAAATAATCAGAGACGTGACACGAGTTTGTAAGTGGCTCCTACCTAACGCCGCTTTGAACCAATAGGTATATAGAGACCTTTTTTTTCTTTATAGCTCAGCCTGCTATGTTGACCTAGACTCGTCCACCAGTCTTTTCAAGACATTAATATGGTTAGTAGTGGTTGTCTATGAAACATGAAGTTACCAGCATTAATGTAAAAATAGTCAATTATTACTGATCATTTATATTTATCAACTGTTTTACATCTTATTGTACATAACAATATGTTTGTTATACATATATTTAGATTTTAAAACCATTAATATAACAAAAGATTGAAAAAATAGGGCTCCTGAACTATTCCGTGGTTAAAAATACTGAAGACTAAAAAACTACACATTTTCCCAAAGTCATATGGGTATGGTAAAAAAATAGAATATCTGTGTTTAAAAATGATATGTAAAAAGATTTAGACTGATTTATCAGAAAGATGTTTAATTCATACTAATTAACTGCACTTTTCTTTGCACAGAAATATCCTTGTCCCTGAATTAGACAAAAGCAAAGATAAAAGCAAAGTTGCATCCAATTCTGCATTGATATGTTTTTATATATATAAGAGTTTTTCAACGCCATAGAAACTAGCTTTAGTCCAAATTCATAAGAAAAGGTGATCAAATTAATTCAATATAACAATTAGTTGTAATCTTAAGCTGGCATAAACAACATTCTTTTCAATGTGACACAAACAGCCAACTCATCCATGGTGAGATAGATACTACGTCGTCGTGGTAAAATTTCTGAATGGCAGTATAGTATGTGAGGTGTGGATATGAATGAGATGAAGGCTAGCTTCCAGGCCATGGAAGTCATCCGAGGTAGTGTCTCTTCCGTCCTAAGAGACGGAGCAGAAATGCCATGTTTGCAAACAGAACCCTAACCCTAACAATCCCTCTACGAAGGAAGGACCCCAGTAGGTTTAACATGAGAACACCCTTCAAGCTCAGTTTGGAGAGGACGATTAGTCGTGCATGACAGATATGCCAACTCGTTCTCAATGTCCTTTTTCATGCTTCTTGGGAAGAGATGGTAATTTTAATGGATTTTTGAAGGGGGGGGGGGGGGGAGGTTCGAGGAGGAGGAGGAGAAAGGATTTCTTAGTTTGTATGCAAGGAAGTGTGTATGAAGTGCACTGCATATATATGAAGTTAAAATCGACTTGCAGACTGATCAAATTTTGATGAGGTGCGGCGACAGATTGATATCATGGACTACAGGCAGGTCATCACCACCGAGATGTGAGGAAGATGTTACGTCTCAGGAGGACATTATATTTCATTTCTGGGCAAGAAGCGGGAAACCTGAGCAGAAATCTGACCACTTGGAATGGTTATGGAGTGCTCTTTGATTTGGCGGAGAGTTGGAGAGAGAGTGGAGAGAGTATGAAAAAAGGATTTAGATTGGTCGGTTTTATGAGCCTAACAATTATTGATCTCTCCATTAGAGATTAAGGGCGAGACTGAAGCCCCCCCCCCCCCCCATTCCACACACCATCTCCTCTCCAACTGAAAGCACTCAAAAGAAAAGCTGGGATTTACGTGGCTCACACAGTCTTAATTTGGCTGTGTTCCGGGCCGAACACTTTCAAGTGGCCATCCACCAACACTGTTTGCTGGTGTTCGATGTGAAAACAGGTCTGTCAATGAATATAATACGAGCGAGCGTTGATGTCTGAGGCTCGATCTACCTGGCTTTCTGCAGAAGCCTTCTCAAGGGGGTCTCTCCACGTGCCGGAGTGTTAATGCGTTGCCTCCCTGTCATCCAGGTCTACACCAAAGCTATGACTGTGCAAACATTATGTCACAGCCACAACGCAACCCACCAGGGTCTAAACACATCATCACCACACTTGCCCCAAAGACACCATCACCAAATTCCTCACCACGCGCACGCAAGCCAATTCACAGTGGACCCCGAAAAACAGATTACAATTACATCCACCCCAGTAAGTTGTAAACCATAAACACGTCAAAGAATTCCCCTGGTTAAACGCAAAACGCGCCCATACATGGCAAGCCAGTAAAGCAGGCTGCATCAATCTCAGGGCATATCGTGCCCTAGATGCAGTTTACTTCGCCAGCCCAAATTGTCCAATTTAACCACTTGTCTGGGATGATGACAGTGAACGTCAGGAGGAGCAGCAGAAAAAGTGAAAGATGGGGGGAAATCGGGAGAGGAAGACAAGGGGAAGCACGGCTATTGATTACAAAATGTTGTCGGCAGAGATGATCTTGTCATTACCATTAGTAGCTTGTTAATAACACACAGAGTGAATGAACCTATAGAACAGTGAATGCCTCACACCAACCCTTATCCTCTTCCTCCTCCTCCTTCTCTCACCCCATCTCATTACCCAAGAGACCTCCCAAATGACTAGTTACTCCTTAAATCCAGCTAAGTAGATCGGTTTGGGGGCAATCAGCGAGTAAGAGCTGACCATCAATGGCAGGGTACGAGGAGATCCACTGCCCGCAGGATCAATCTTTTAATTTCTATGCCATTAGCGTTAATTTCCACTTTCAATCAGGGGCACACCTTTTCAGCTGTCATCCCTTCTACCGATCATCCCCGCATCTCCATAAGCCAACAGTCGGAACGGGTCCATACAAAGGCATGCAGTGCGTTGACTCACCGCCGTATTACATCCCTACAAATCCATTCCAATGTCGGTCGGTTGTCGTACCTGCTTTTACTAAACCAATGCCTCCTTCATGTACTTTCTCTTTCCCCTGCACTTAATTTGATTACAGGTATTGCTCTATTGTTCGACCATCCAACTCATCTTGCGTTTTCATGTACTTGAGTTGGCAATAAAGAAATGACTATAATTTGATAACATGAATTAATGGAAATCTGTGATTTCTGTTCATTCATCAGTCTTAATTGAGCAAGTATGCACTTTTTCTTTCTACATCCCACTCAATCCATCTTATGCATGAAGTACAGCATACAATACCTATCAGCAATGTAATTCATTAATATATTTTAATTGGACGAGGAAAATTCATTTAAAAAATAATTCATTCATTGCTTTTTTAAAATCTTTTTCAAGCCCTCTCCAAAAAATTATGATCATCTACAGGAAATATATAAAAATCAATTCTTTTGAAAAATCTTATCTTTTTTCAGAAATCTTATTTGGCGAAATTATTCACTTTTGCATTTTGAAAAAAAAATATTTGAAAAATTCAGTATGAAGTGAGAAAAATGATCCTACTTTCAGACATTCAAGGGCACAATCAAATTTGTTTGGATTTACACAGAATTTAGTTATTTCCACAAAACCCAACACTAAACAAAATTCATATGATAATCACGGCATTAAACCTCCTCTCATCAAAAGCACATCATTTTTCTTTTGAATGAACCTCCCCCCCCCCCCCTCCAACTATTTCACATGAAATTTGTACACACATTTGCATCTGTGAGAGTGAGTAATTTTGATGATTTGAAAACAAACTTTGTAGTTTCTAACTGTCAGGAAGGTATTTTGATTGAAATACATCAAGGATTAGAATTCTATTCCTATTGTCCTCCATTTTTGGACTCAATTTGACCACAAAAACCACGCTATTTCTGGAGGACTTGACCTCCTTTTCTCTCTCCTGTCTAACAATTGTTCTCTATTCCATTAGGGGCAAGAAATTTGAGAATTCACTCTTAAAGGAGGGGGGGGGGGGGGACTTAAAGGGATATAGAAATATAAAAAGAAAAAAAGAATTTGAATAATTTACACAATCTTCTTGATAAAGTGACTTATCCAGACTTTCATTTTCCTCATCCTACAGTAGTAAGGTTTCTATTTCTTCTCTTTTTTTCTTTTTTTTACCATTCTGCCATTTATTTTTCAAGTCAAAGCTATAATTTTCTATCCAGAAAATTAAAAAGCAAAAATTACAAACGTTATGTATACTGAGTTTCTTTTTCATTCAATTAAGATTTGATAGTACATTTCCTGCAGATACAAAACGTCTTTTAATCAGATTTTGTCAGGAAAAAGTCTGCAAACTTGCAAAGTGAGAATTTTTTCTTCTGAATTTCGTCCATGGAAGACATAACTTGTAAGGACGGAGAAGAGCTGAGGTTCGTCGATGGCTAACGCCAGATGCCAATCAAACACAGGAGTGATCCTCCTTCTCAACTCAGGTTTCATAATCCATATTGACACTTTCGATTGAAAAGGGCTGAAAAAATCAGAGACCTAAGCACTCTGGAAGATGGACAGCTAGCTAGCTCACCCCACTAAACAGTGTTCGTCAATAGGAGGCGCTCTTTAAAAAAAAAAGATTATCTCTGTCGTCTTTATCAATTGAAATACTTGTGGGCTCGAAAATTGTTCTATATTTGTCATGTATGCTACTATTGCTTCATTTCTGTAATGCTTGAACTTCAACAGTGAAACAAAGAGTTGACAGAAAAGGAAATATTTTGAAGATAAACCCAGAGATCTAAGGAAGATATTAAGAAACTATTGGAGGTGAAAATAAGGACAACAAATTATTGGTCCAGCTTGAAAATTTTCTTTTTCTTTGTTTACACACAGATTTGGGTTCTCTTTTGAAATGAAAAGAAACTGGTTTGACACAATTTCCCACCTGTACAACATCACAAGATCGTGCCACATATATACTGCAGTTGGATTCTGAGCCAAGGATGCTTTATCCTCTGTTAGCTCCAAAAACCACAAATAAAACATCATATACAATCCATCATCCATCTATCCTATGGTAGATAAAACAATTTGTCTGCTGAGATCCATAAGGGCGTTAACTTGTGCCTTTTCATGGAGTTTACATCCCTTTGGCTCTTAGCAGAAAAATTTCTTTACACAAGATTCACCAATACGGGAATAAGCACACATAGAAAAGTGTGCTACTCACACATACAATCAGTTATGAAATGATTGCAGTGTTTTATATGTGACCTAGAAAAAAAGATGAAGTGTACTCATAGAGAACAAAAACCAATAAAGAGTTCTGACCTTTCTTTAGAAGTGGAGATTTCTTTGAAGACAAAAAATCCACAAGAAGGGGGTAAAAACGAAAGAGGTACTTGTATTTAAAGGTGAGGGGATGGCCGTGTTACATACATGAGGTGCTAGCGGCAAACAGACACGATTAAAGCACAAATATTGATCTGGGGGCACAATGGAAAGCGGCGCGTCTTTTTGTTGGACAGAAAGTCAAATGAACGATATGTCACGCAGTGAAACAATCATACTCGCGGCTATGGTGTGCTTAACGCTACTTGAACATTCCTTGCTATGGGGGAAACGGAGAGAAAGGGGGATGTGAGATTAAAATACAAAAGGAATGTTTTGCAGCGAGTGTATGAAAGTTTGAATTTCAACATTTCAGAGTTGGATGTTTTACAGGAACCAGCAGCCCTGGAGGGGTTAAGGGAAGATACTTTGAGAGGATAGCTCCATATAGAAACGATGTCGTGACCTGGGTCGAGGTGTGAAAGGGGAGAGGTTAAAGGGTTAAATACAGAGGGGCTAAAAGGAGAGAGATGTGCACCGTTGGTTGGCTATTAAGTGAAAGCTTTTAACCTATATCAATAGAAGATTCTATGGTAATTGTGCAGCTAGTAAGTAAGAATAACACCATGGACTGAATTAGCTCGGCTGGCTGGCTCGGCCCCGGCCGGGGATGGAAGAGAGAGAGAGAGAGAGACGGGGAACGGGGAACCAAACCACGGTGCTGCCTGTATGGACCCCTAGCTCTCTGTGTGCCTTTAGACCAAAGGCTGAACAAATACAGCCGCGATGGGTTTATACAGTCCACCAACCGTACACTTCTCCATCGCGTCAATCATATGGCGGCCGGGCGAGCGGCCGGGCGCAGGCAGGGTGTGAAGCCTCAAGTTCAATCTACTTTTGGTTGTACGGGAGTGAACCCTGCGGCCATTACTGCTTGTCTGTTGCCCCAGGCTGCATCGATATGAATGAATGAATGAATGAATGGATGGATGGAGGGATGGAGGGATAGAGGGATAGAGGCCTGGACGGGATAAGATACAGAGATTATAATTATAATTTAGAAGAAAGATAACATGAGAGTAAAAAGAGTAAAATGGACAGATAGAGAGAGAAATTCTTATTTTTATCTTTTCTTAAATATTTTTAAATGAAGAAGAAGAAGAAAAAAAAGAGAAAAATCAGAAAAAGACAGAATGTTTTGTAGAGGTGGTCCAAGATGAAGAAACAAGGAGAGAGAGAGAGAGAGAGAGAGAGAGATCAGAATTGAGAGAAGTATTACAATGAAAGAAAAGATGTGTAACGAGGAATAAATCATGAAGTATTCAAAGAAATCAAGGAAACTATAAAGGGGCTCCACGATTCTTCTACTGGTCACTAGAGTAAGGGTGGAGTTATCTGAAAATGTTTGCCAGAGGAATATAGCAATTTCTTGACATAATTAAAATCTTACATATTTTTTAGCACATGGAAATTGAAGAACAAAATATTTGTACTCATGATATAATGACCAAAAAGAATTGTATGCATGATGAATGTTTACATATAGTCAGCAAATAATTGTTTGAAATAATGTGAAGTGATCATGAATTCTGTAAATAATGCACTTTGAATAAAAATACTGCACTACTATTTGTAGATTTCAACAAAGTTTCCACATTGTGTTACTGTAAGCTTGCTAGAACACTATCGACAGACATCTCTGGTTTGTTGCAATCCCATAAGTAACCGATACGCCTACTAAGGCTTGTCACTACCTCGGATCTCTGAGGAATTGTGGGAATGGAAGTCAAGAGGTCGTGAACTCTGGATGATTTCTTTCTTCGTGTCCCGGGTCATTACCCTAGAAAACTGGAGATAAATGATGTTTATTTCTGGTACTGATGGTATCTCCTCCCACTTCCACTATCCCAAAACAAAACTGAATCAAGTTTGACTGTAGACAGCAACCCCCTCATCATCATCAAATTGTATGACTACACATGCTTCGGCAAAGATTGCTTCACGGTCATTTGTTAAGGCTAACCAAGATCAACACTGGACTATACACTACTTCTAACCCTAACCCTTACCCAAAACCTAACATCATCATCATCATTATAATCATCAATTGTGCTGACTTTAACTGATACTTTTGCTTATTTTGTTAGAATACATGTGTTACAGTTTATATCTGTATTTCTGGAATGGTGCCAACAGATTTAAAATGTAATAATTCAACAAGAGTTTTAAAAAAAATTTAAGGAAAGTAATCCTCCATCAGTAAATTTCCACTTAGACAAACATCTGAACAACAAAAGTTAACTGCAGACAAGTAATTTTAATAATGTCTTACTTTTAAATATTAATTTCCCCCTGATATATAAATAATTCTGGAGAGTGTTAGATATACATTTATTTTCTTCTTAGAGTGAAAAGGTACAAAATCTAAACAGCATATAATCATACTATTCTTAGACTTAGATGGAGATATGATCAACCATTCTGCCAGAACGATATCAGAAATTGCCTTACTTGCTTATCTCTGCACATGACAGCTATGCTACCTTTAAAGAAAATTGCCAAAGCCGCTGCCAAATTCATTGCTACTCCGCCCAGCGCTCAATACAGGATATGATCGCAAAGAGACGCAAGGAAATTGAACTTTCCTATCCCTGCCAAAGAAATTATCCTCAAAGTAACGTGTCAGGATCAATAGCTGAGATAATGAGCCGTGCTCAACGAGAAGGCAAGGCAACTAATGGCCCTATTATCACCTCTTTTAACAAGCCAGCAGGAAAGTCAGAACTTTTTATATTCATATTTTGTTTGTATTACTATTTTCTACCAGATCAAGAAAGTTAATATCAACAATTTTTTTTTAAATCTTTTTTTTTTCCAACTACCTTCTTATTCAGGGATTCAAAGTAAATTGTACTTTTTGAAAAGTGTTTTTGAAAATATATAATACCAGTACAAGCATGCTCCATCAAAACGTTTATATTACAACTTTTTTGCCCTTCAAAATAGACATTAAATAAAAGTTATTTCTTCTTAGCACAGTTATGTTAAGTATAATCTCTACACTAGATCGTGATTAACTGTTCTGTCACTCGAGGTTGAGAGTGCAAGAAAATATCTAACATACCAAACATGAGACGAACTGATGCTATTCTGTTAACAACAACAACAACAAAAACATTTGGAACGTTAGCACACAAAATGATACAAAAATCACAGTCATCTGTAGGTATCAAATTATGTATCTATGAAAAATTGACTCTGAATTATAGGCCCATCAAGCGCTTGCCATCACTTCAAAGCGGGTTGGTGACTCACAACATACCCCTCCGTCTCTGACCCTTATCAAGAGAGAGAAAAACTGATTGCCCTCCGAAAATCTAAAACATCTTGAGGTTACCATCGGGGGCGCCATAGGAGAATGAAAGTCACAACGTGTAAGGCGAAGAGAGGCAGGCAGACCAGACAAATGGGGCTGTAAATGTACCGTTCCACGGTCCCTCTTGCTCTTAGGGCAGAAGGAGACCCTCTCACCCCAAGGGCAGAAGAAGACGTTGGATGGGGGATGATTCAAGAGGTGGACATACCTCAAATCCAAACAAAAAGATAAAGATATCAAAGTTGCAATGAAGGGAATACTATCGATGAAAGGGAGTTTGAAAATATTAGAGTTTGAAAATATTAGAGATTCCCACTGATGGTTATTTAGCTGCATAACACAAAAATAAATGGAGTTGAATGCCCAATGTATCATACACAGCATTCATGAGTGGTATATTATCCTTTTTTAAAATTATTTATCTTGAAAAACAAACTGTGTACCTGATAGCTGGTATTAAAATTCAGAACAAAATTACAAATGAAAGACCCTTATTTGGAGGGGGGAGGGGGTAAAAATGTCAAGGGACCAATGTTAAATTGTATGCAGTATTGACCATCAACAGCACCAAAAATGATCAATAAATAACAATTAGTTAGAAATGATATTTGTAAAAATTAAAGAATCGTTTCATCTCATCATTTGAGGAGGGGGCAGTGCCCCCTGCGACTCGTTCCATTTGGACGAGACCTGAAAGACGAAAGTGGTAAAGGCAGTGGAGGTACAGGGGTCAGTCACCCTCCTTTTGTAATGTAGATATGATTACGCTCCATCTGTGGTTGTCAAAGGGTTACACAAACACCAGCGATGAATGATTACTTTTATGGAGACTGGAGAAATCACTTCAAGAACAAAATATAGAACGAGATGGAGATGGAGAAATTCTTGTTGTTGATGTTGATGTTGTTGTTTGGGAACGAGGAGGGTCGGGGTTGAACTTCACGATGGACCAATTAGATATCTGGGCGGAGGAACCCAAGACTTGAGACAGGGGTGATTAATGGCATGGCTGGGAGAAATGGACCAGGAGAACAGGCCAAGATAGATGGTTCCTTGACAGAGGATGGGGTTAGGGGGTGGGGTGAGGCGGGCGGCATGGGCCCTTTGATGTCTACCCCTCAAATTAAAGTCTTGCTCTCCCCCAAACCAACCAACAAAAAAAGTTTCAAATTCAATTCCGATTTAGAGCAAAGATACTCCAGGAGTTGCATACCAACGGCTGGGCCGAAGGGTCTGCATAACTTAGTGCCGCTGACAGACGAAGCTAGCTTGAAGGAGAGCAGTCCCGGCCTCAAAACCATAAACCCCCGACCCACGAGGATCTATTTCCTATGCGTCACTCATCAATAGCAAACTTTACTGCCAGAACAAGGGGAGAGAGACAGAAAGAGAGAAGAAAAAGTCAAGTGCAAAACCCTGGCAATGGAGCCCAATTGCCTGGTGTTGGTGGCTACAAAGTCGGCAGGGAAAGAATTCCACATTTGTTGGAACGACGATGGAACGAGCCAGCGAATCCTCTCTTGATGGGCCGATGACTCTGGTCCCAGTCTTTCTCCCTCTCTCTCCTCTCGTTGAAGAAAAAAATAATGCATGACTGAGGTTCTTTGAATTGTTACAAGCCATTTTCCTCACGGTCAAGTTGGTGGGTTCAAGAACATTGGAGCTGGGGTTTGGTTGTCCTCTGGCAACCTTGTTGGAGTCAGATACACCTGTTATCCACTCAATTTATGTGTCTCTCCTGTGGACTGCTTTCTTAACCCCTCCCTTCAACCTCCTGGCTATCAACCCCAACATCCAATATTACACCGACCCATTTATCATTTCATCATCATCATCTCTTGCTCTTGCTCTTTCTCTCTCTCTCTCTCTCTTGCTCTCTCTCTCTTCCTTTCTTGCTCTCTTTCTCTTCTCTTTCCTTTCCTTTCCACCCCCTCTCTCTCCCTTTCTTGCCCTCTACTTTTCCCACTTATAATTTCATAATTTCAGTTTCTCCCTCTAGCCTTCTCCCCTTCCCTCTTTCTCTCTGTTTCTCTCATTTTGGAAAATCTGTATCCTGCATATCTTTTGCCCTATCCTCTCCAAGAATCCCTCATCTTTCTTTCTGTATCTAGTTGAATAGCAATCTGATGAATATACAAGCCCAAATTCATTTTACTAAGGGACTCTCCAATTTATCATTAAAAATGTGTAGCATGTCAGCCACGTTAATTGTGGTTACCTCTTAAGTTTGAGGCAAACAAATATAAATGATATTTCAAACATTCATATTTTAATTTTGTTTATTATTTAGCACAACAAAATGCTATGTCATGTGTGTACATGCAGAATTTAATGCTATACAGGTAAAGTACGGAAACAGCACATAATCCACATTGTCATGAACGATATTACATCAAAATGTAATGACAGTAATGCTACATTACTTGAGTGGACATGACAACTGAATCTCTCATGGAAAAAGTCCTTTTCCCCATCTCCCTCTTCTTATTCACAGAGGATCGTTTACAGAAGTCTCCACAAGTCACATCAAAAGTAATCAAAGAAAAACAAGCATTGACCTGTTCACATTAATTATAAGAATATATTTGCAATCAAACCTCAATACCCTAAACTATTGGTTTCTTTCTCAGGACAAGAGTCAGTCAACATGAAGGGAAATCAGAAATGCAAGGACTGGGAATTCATATCCCTCTTTCAATTATTGTCTCTGATTGCAGAAAAGTGCAAAATCACTCCGCAGCTTAAAACAAACCAGGAGATACGAAACAGTTTGAATTTTCCATTATTAGGCAAACAGAGGACTTTTGAAGACATTGATAAGCGAGATTGAAGGTAAGAGTTTGCATAGGGAATGCGTAGACCAACCATAGAGGTGATTTACAGATTTGGATGTCTCTGTGGGATTTAATTGTTGTTACTAAGTACTGACAACAAAATGCCAAATTAAAGATGAAGGAAGGGACCTGATAGAAAGAGAAAAAAATGGAAGTATGAGAAAGAGTATTCTGGGACAGTACGGAAGGGGTTTCTGACGGTGATTCTGCGAAAATCTGCACCTCTTCGTGAGCAGAGGTGGCAGCAGCCTTAGGCGCATTCGGCCGAGGATGGGTGTGAAAAGCAAGATATAAATGCACGAAAAGAAGAGAGAGAGAGAGAGAAACAGAGAGAAACAGAGAGAAGGTGAGCAGATATGGATGAAGAGAGGAGGGGGGAAAAGCATCCGCAGACAACTCGTATCGAATCTTTCTCGCATCGTTGCTCGCTGGCCGTGCTTATCACGTTGGCCAAATCAGTACAAAGTACAGGAAGAGGGAAGGTATCGTCCTCACCAAGATCAGAAGGGTGGTGCTAGATGGACAAGTGGTGGTAGATAACATCATAAATAAGCTGTTAGCAGCCAGGCATCAGCCAATCCACAAAAAGTGCATCTTTAGAATGGAATGTACAGGTTTTTGCACTTATTCAAGATATTATGTCCTCTCCTTATAGATTTTGTTTTGAATTCAATTTCTATTTTCATCATAGAAATCTTCTGACACTGACAGATCTATTGTCATCAGGCAATAAGGAGAGCTTTGTTAATACATTAAGTCATTACATTTAAATTTTAAAACAATAAAACAATCTAAGCTGATTTTGTTATATTTCCACTATTTTATTTCAACATCTTAAGCACCTGTAAGAGAAGTATACAAGCAACTGACAACTTGGTTTTAAACCAGGGACCTCCGGGGTTAGATATGACTGCTCTACCATTGACCCATAATGTAAATAAAACTTATGGTAAAGTCTTTTAGAAAAATAAGAGATAAAATAATAAAAGACAAATAGTCATATTAGATTGCCATTATCTCTTGATATCAGAAAATCTATTTCAATGTTATTATTTGTGACTCTTGTGAGCAATATCCTTTAAATTGATTGAAAAAAATCAGGCCAGTTCAACGACTTCCTAAGTAAACAAGCAGATAATACCACCTTTTGTTCATCAATTCCATTCATTATGAATGACCATAATGGATTATAAATTGCATCCTTCACAGAATAATACCTTTCCAGATATGCTGAAAGATTCAACATATACATTTTGATGACTTTCCATTACAGTGTATTAATGATTTACTGATGCATTACAAAATGGAATAGCTTGATTGAAAAGGCAAATGTGTCCTAAATAAATGGTGATAGAATGTCATTAGTTTTCTAATTATCTTGCAATCTCGTCCTAAACATGCCACCTTAAAGAGATGATAAACTTCAGGAGGGCTGCATGCCTTGACGAAGGCCTTGTACCTGCAGGCTCTACGTAAACCCAGAAACTGTATAGTTTTCATTTAATTGATTAAAAATTGCCATGCAATTGATAAGTTTGGATGTAAATCACTTATCCTTGGGCTATACTTGCGGGGGTAGGGATGCATCTTTTGTAGAGCACACGCGCACCCCCGTTGGCAAAAGGAAAACAAGTTTAGTGAGGGATTCTCCCCGCATGAGTGGAGCACCTCACACCTATGGTGTGTGGAAGTGAGGAAGAGAGACTGGAGAAAGAAAGGGTGGAGAATGGAATGATTTGGTGATAGGATGAGAGCAGTTCATCCATCTCCTCATCTCTTACCCAGCTCTTTTAGAATGCAATTTGCCATATCGCAATGGGCTGTTTGCGTAATGCATCATCACTGAGCCCTCAACCCCTCCGATAATCCCCCTTCATCGTATCAACAACCGATCTGCTCCGCGATCGGGGCAACAGCCAGATGCGTAATTAAAAAGATAAGACGGGGGAAGAAGAAAATTGGGAAAAATGTATTTGGGCTTATACATACAACGGGAAAGGTGAGGAAGCGAGCAACATGAACTCGTATAAACCTGCGAACTTGTCTCCGTAGGGGGTTAGGTGTACTTTTAGGCTGGGCAGGCAGGCGCGTTAGTTACTTTGACACTTTGCAGAGTGGCGATCAGACTCTTTTCAGCCTTTATTTTCGGCATGAATGGGCACCTAATTGCATTATGGGTAAAGCGGTTGCCATTTGCCGATCTCCCTGGCACAGTCATCACAGGCTTGGGAAGAAAGAAAATTGGAACAGCACTGATTTGGCTTTGGAAATTTTTCTAGGGCGAAGTGAAAGGCACTGTCATAGACTGCGTACCTCGGTAAACAGTCAAAAGCACCAGTATCTCCAGTGCCAATGATGGATAAAAGAGAAAAGAGAAATTTTGCTTTCTGGCCGGCTCGCTCCATACAGCTGGCGCGTACAGCAAACTTGGGTCTTGTAGACATTAGCTAAATGAGTGGTTTACTTTGGGAACACAGAATGCAAATGAAGCAGCAGCAGCAGCAATCTTCTCCTACAGCCTTCTCTCTGATCGAGTCCCGGGTAAACTTTGTTAGAAGTGAGGGACAGGTATATGCTGCCTTAGAAAGATGGGGTGGGGGTGGGGAGGGTGGTGAAGTAGCTGGGTATAGAGCTTGGATGCTTGGCTAGGTTTGCTTGCTGGCTGGCTGGCTGGCTGGTTGGACTGAAGTGGCACAATAAGTTCAATGGCCGTCTTGCCAACATATACACCCAGCCAGCCAGCCAGCGCTCCCGAGGAATTGTGTAAGAATTGCTGCAAATTTGAGCCAACAAAGACGGGAGGGAGAGAATGAGAGACGGGATGGGGAAAGTGAGAGATGGAGGGAGAGAGAGAGAGAGTGAGGAGAAGAGTTTGCCTTCCAGAGACGATCCCCAAAGCCTCTCAAAAGCTCACATAAAAAGCCCCCCAAAACCAACAGCCCCTAGGAGGTAATTCAATCGTTGGGATCGACGGTCAGACCACTACTATGAATGCCAGTCATAGAGGCAGGAGGGTGCTGCAGCCAATGCCACTATTGACACCACCTAAATACCCCCTTGTCAAGTTTGTGGGCATTAGGGTTACCCCAATACAAAGCCCAAATCTCAAGCAATTTGTAGCTTTTTCAAAAGCAACACGAATACCACTTTATCACAATTGTTCGCAGGCTGGCACACGGTTTTCTCCCGGGCACAAAGCGCTGTATTCAACCGCATAAATGCCAATAATTATATTCCAAAATGGGGGTACGTAACTTGCAAACATTGCCAATGCCATTTTTCTTCCATCTCTCCAAAGTTTTATTTCATGGGTGTAATTCATGAAGGGTGGGGGGGGGGGGGGGCAGCGATGGTTTGGTAAACGACAGTTTTCTGTCCCCTTTCTGACGATGACAGCTTCATTGAAGCAGTGCAGTTAGCCTTCGTTTGAAAAGGTTTACCAGTGTATGTATGTGTACGCTGTCTGATTGACTCCTATTATGTACATAACCCGTTTTTTGCCTTTCTCACACTCTGCCTCTAAGTTTGCCCCATGCATCCATTCTCCAGACTGCTACCGGTGGAGCTTCTTTCTTTTTTTATCAAACAGTACCAGCTGAAAAACTTTCTGAAAATTATAAACTGTTCTATGACTGAAGAGCAGTCTGAACCATTCTGCTAGAACATTTAAGTAAACTTTTGTTTTCAATATCAAATATTTACACGGACAAATGGGAAGAGAAGAATTCAAAATGACAAGAAAGAGTATAACTGTAAAATAAAAATTAAAATGTCAAATATACATACAAATTTATAACTAAGACAAAAAAAAGTTGGTAGCAAAAATTGCTTATCAAAGATGAAAAATATGAATCATGAATTTCTTAACCTCTTCCATATCCATATCACTGATTATAAAATTACTTTGTTTAATTAATTATTACGAAGAAGATGAATCCTCTGGGCTCTGGCACTTGCTTAAATCCTAAACTGCCTTTATTTTGAATATCATCTCTTTAGCAACACAGAGTAAGAAATAAATGGTCTAGTGATTACAGAGGATTGTCTTTTAAATAGTGACTGCATATCAAAAGGAGTCTTCATTGTAGAACTTATAATCAGGATAACATATGATTAAGTATTCACTGGACACAGTATAATTACAAATTTTAATTGATTAAAAGCACACAGAGAGTCAGTAAAACTGACACTCTCTCCTCCTGAGAATCCTGATAATTAAATCATGGTAAATATGGAAGCATCAGCAATGTTGAGAAACTGCAAGATTCATTCCCACTCAAAATTCTAAATAAAAATAATTTTTTCCTGAATGTTAAAAATTTGAAGAAGTGCACTTGAAGTGCACACTGCACATTAGTGTTTATCACAAATTTCATCAATTTCAAACATGAAATGATGCAGGCTGCGAGATGAAAATGGAATACCTGTCCATCATTCAAAGACAGATCCTTTGCTAGAATGGCTGCTCTAGCTCCTAGTAAGAGTACCTACTTCACATTGTAGCGATCTTAAGTGACTAAAATCAGATAGACACTGAGATTGTATCTTCTGTCATGAAAGCATGTCTCCAATTCCTTAGAAAAAGAGTTGAGAGAGATCGAGAGGGGCAAAACAGGATAAAGTACACAGGACCCAGACGGACAAAAGTACGACAGCACACACCGAGAACCAGACAAGAGCACGAAACGACACTATCTAGTATCCCCTTCGTATAAAAAACAAAAGCAATATGGTAGTTTCTGAATTTGAAACCTTTAGTACTGTAAATAGAACAAACCTTTGAAATATGAAATTTTGTGAATTTTTAAGGGCAAGAAACTTTCACAAATTGCAAATATTTAGTGTTATGATTTGTGATTAAATCCTTTTGCGACATGAAACAATGATTTATTAATTTCAACTACTAGCAAAATTACACGTACCGGTACACAAAATTCATTGTTTTATAGTATTGTTGTTAAGATTGAAGGAAAACCATATATTATTAAACCACTAGCAACACTTAAACCCACTATAGACGGTGGTTATCATGGAAGAATTTTAAAAGCCACATCAAACTCAAGGGAGTGTGTTTTAGCTGAAATGATTTAATAAATGAAATCAACAAAAAATTAGTGTTTTTAAATCATAAGAACCATAGATGGCTAAAGAATTTTAAAGATTTTACCTCTCTCAATGCATTTCACTTCAAAAATATGATTGTGGTTATAATGGAAGATTTATCAAGAAAATAGTTTTTAAATGGCACTATAATAAAGAAGGTAACTGAGTCTGAGACCAGAACTTCAGTAACAATTGGTTAGGAAAGGAGACACAGTAATAAAGAGGGAAGGGGTGAAAACTTGAGTGTATAAAAATGTATCTGAAAGTAAAAAAATTATGAATTTTTTTCCCCTTCATTTTTGATCTTTGTACATGCAATCATTTTGCTCATTAAGTACTTTAAAAAAAAAGTATAGGTAAGAAAAGCTTTTTATTAAATCCCTACCAATTGAATTAATTACAAAACTTACTGTGACCCAAGAATCTCATTTGTACTTTTAACAAGCTACAATAACAAATTTAAACACTGCACTCTTTATCAGAAGCAAAACAATAAACATTTCAAGAACTTCATTGATACTCAATAAAAAACGAAAGTCAAATGTTTGGCTCCTTTTCAGTCTGGCAAAATAAATTGCGTGTCATTGCCCTTTCCAGAGGAAACTCAAGGAAAATATCACATAAATATAGTTCTGGATCATAAAAATTCTTTTCTTACAGCCTGCTCCTTCAGTCTGTCTGACGAGGAACAAAAGAATCATAGTTTTGATTTCACTTTCAAAAGGGAAGGGAGAAGTCTTCCTTTATATATTTTTGTTTTCTCTCTTTCTCTTGCTATGTCATCATTTAGAATCTCAAGAGAACTGTTCCCCTTTTTCTCCTTTCATACATCCCTTAAGTAATGATGTGAGGACCGCACCCAAACTAAACATATTCTACATTTTTCTTTCATAATGTTAGTGTAAGTCTACTTACAAATATTTTTTCTAGAGTTAGAAATAATGTATCAATTTATATTTTCTCTTTCTCTATCTCTCTACAGTAACTCATCCCAAACAATATACTTAAACTTGTCTGAATGCTATTCCACTGGAGTTGCCCTCTCCCCCCCCCCTCCCCCTCCCCTCCCCCCCTCCCCCTGCTAGACAAGGAAACATTCAAATACTTGAAGAGCAGGAAGATGCTTTGTCATACCTCCTTCATACTCCACAGCGACCACAAAATACAATACAACTTCCCCTTCAAATCTAGAATATTCCATTAGTTTATTTTGAGTATGCCCTAAAGAATAAAGCCTATTTATATCTTCCATGCATATGCTTTTAATATGTATTTTGACAAATATCGTCTAGACATACATCACATATAAAAACATAAATTAATATAATATCACTAAAGGAACTCACTACCTATATTTTTCAAAGTCAATCTATTCTCTTCGTGAGCAATTGTGTAATACTTTCAAGAGAGTCCATGACCTTATTTCTTGCTAAGAATATATTCCTTTGATATCTTCATAGTATTTTTTCAAAAATAGACAGGTAAAAATAACTTTGGAAATACATTCCAAGAAGGTGAAAATCTCAATTTCATTCTTTTATTCAAGAAATGTATAGATACCAACAATTATAATTTTGTAAATTGGACAGCCTAATAGATAGAAATGAAGTATGAATAAGAAATATTTGGAGGATAACCAGTAGCTAATGTGGACAGACTGATGATTGAAAAAAGTGGGGGGAAATAATCAACAACAAAAAAGAGAACTAAAACAACTATGTTAAAGAAAAGGAAATAGGATTATACTATCAAAATTATTAAAATGTTGCAAAGAGAAATAACAATTATGACAATTATCATAGAATAAAGCCAACGATATCAGATAACAGGGAGTATCACATCACAGATTGGTGTGATAAGCAAAATATGATTCCTGATTTCATACCAATGAAAGAAAGAAAACTAGATGATAAGAGAGACAACGACAAAGAGGAGAGAGAGAGAGAATGTAAGAAAGTGAGAAAACCCAAGAAGAAATGAAGTGTGAAAAACCGAAGAAATAGAAATAGGAGAAGAAAAAAACGATGGCTGTATGTAGCGAAAATGAGAGAGATTTGGAGCTGTATCTGAGGTCAAGCTCGGGGTAGTTGTGAGATTTATAGAGTATTTCTGGTGCCTATTTTATGGGGCTTGCCTTGGCTTGAAATGGGCCCAACAGATGCTGATCTCTGGCAGTCAGGCTCCGATCAGACGGCATGTGATACCCTTAACCATCAAAGGCGGCGTGCGCAACCAGTGAGTGATGAGCCACAATTCTCCTTTCTCCATGTTTTCTTGCTCATATTTTCCACATTTTTCAACTCATTTCTTCTTCTTCCTCGTCAATGTTTATGTCCCAATTTGATGGTGGAAGTGGTAGACTCAGAGAGAAAAAGAAATGGACTCTACTGCCCCTGAACTCTATGAATACGGACAACACTAATGAGACATTTGAATGTTAATCATAACATAATACTGGCACCATTGCAAATGGTGCTTTTTAATGAGGTGATATTTCATATGTAGAACATTTCTTGAAAAATATATCACATGTCATCTAGTTTGTTTATTCAAATACTTTGTCTTCAGATATGAACAAATTATCTCTTCTCAAACATGAGAAGGCTCTTTTTAATTTATAGCAAGAGAATGATAACAGCAAGACATACCACTGTGAACTCACAATCACAGCGTTAGTTGACACTTTAGACGGTGTCAAGGTGTGAATATTCCCATGTATAAGTATGTTTTCAAACTCCAAATGTAGCTAATTGAGGATAAATTGAGAGACGCTGATACGATTCCACACACACGCATACAACGATTAATATCCTAAGCCAATATTCCGTTAGGTGGGATATTTCTCACCCCGCTTCACACGTGTGAACAGCCCAAGATTTGCATGGCTATTCCAAGCATCTTAAAAATAGATCATTGCTTTTGAACTTCATAATTTATTTATCTTGCTGATTACATCACACTACTGACGATTCCCATGATGGTTCACCAAACAAGTAACACAGGTGTCCAATTTTCCCTGCGGCTGTCTCCCCCATCCTCTGCGGCCTTTCAAAATGTCTTTCCCTTCCCAATATCTCTCCGTCCTTCCCCTCTTATCCTCCTTGTCTTTCTTACCTTTTCTTGTTTGTTTGTTAAACACATCTTAAGATTTGGACTTGCTATCTGGAGTGTCAAATTGCATTATGTGTTGATGACTTTCCCAGTGCAAATTAGCTCCCACCTGAATAATAGATACAAGGCCACTAACTACATTGGAATTTAATGAAGCACAGTTGTAATGCAGAGTTCATGCTCTACAAATTACTTGTTGTGCTGCCCTCTATTGACCTGCATTATCTAACAGATACTATATAACACATAATACTACCAAAGGACAAATTTGCTATCCCCTGTGTCTTTTCTCTATCGAATCTCAATACTTATGACAAAATAGTTTTATTTGTTTTCAAGGAGCTCCACCCACAAGGGGAAAATCCAAAATTCAACATCCTTTTAGTGAATCTAAACAATTTAATGCTAGCAAAAGAGGCATGCCTTGGAGAGGATGAAAAGATATCCAATACACAAAGTTCAATGACATTTTGGTCATAAATGACAATGTGTTGTAAGAAGTAATAATTTCAAAGCGGTCACAGATGGATAATGTTTTATATCCAGAGCCAAAACATACCAAAACTAAGAAGTAAAAGAAATATACATCCAGATAAACATTGAACTGATTTAGATCTAAGAAGCAAACCATTTTGTTTTTGTTAAAAAGAATTAAGATGGAGACATTCAACAAAGGACAAAGAATAATTCAATCATATATAAGACCACAAAATGAAGTATACCAAAATAGAAGGGAAGTGAGTCTAGGCCCGAAAATGGGAGGAATGTCAAGTTTGTCTATGGCACTTCTTACCAAATACTATACAGGTCTCCACTCTTCTCTGTTTATTTTCATGTCCAAATTGAAGTACCTATTAACTATGATATCATCCTGTTTTCTTTTATCTCTCACCCTCCTCCCAAACCTTCGACCTCAGAAATAGAGAACTGTTCGGTCATCGGAGGCATTCCAGTGGGGAAACTGGAAAGTGTCAAAACTTTTAGGGAAAGACAGGGAAAAATTTATGGTCTTTTACTGGTCCACAGGGTGCAGGCTCTTTAGAAAAATGTAAACAGTGCATAAAGTAGAAGCACACAAGAGGATAGCAAAGTGATGAACAATGATGGAACCTTAGGGGAGAGATACTTCAAGATAAATTCACAGATTTGAGCAGCAACATCCTAAAAAGTGCAGATTGAAAGGATAATATGGATGTATAAGGTTCCCTTGAATAATAGAAAATTGAAAAGTGGTATCTTACAGTATAAGTCCCACATATTTTTATTGTTAATATTTATTTTGATAATTAATTGAACGTCTGAAGTTAATCTATAAGATTTTATTATTATTATTGTTTTTCTTATTTTTAATGTTTAACAAAAAAATATCATATGGGACTTCATGACAATAAATGTAAGAACAATATCTAAAGAGTATATAATGCAGTTTATTGGTAAGATGCAACCACATCATTTTAAGATTTGAAATAGCCCTTATAATACCTATTTCAGAAGGTGCATTTTCCTCTGACTTTGATCAGTGATTCATAGTTTCTTTCCCATTTTATCTGGCAAATTTCTCTCTCTCTCTGAGACTCTCCCTCTCTTCCTTTCTCTCCCATATATCTTCTGCTCTCTCTCTCTCTCTTTCACCGTTTTATCCTCACAATTGCTACTGTGTTAAGTGGAAATAAATACAAATCACCCATCATGACATTAATTACTGTAAATGACTCTATCCTATTAAAACCATCCATTCTGTTTGATCGAAGACAGTTCTCCCGTGCTTTCAGGCCCGGAATAAAGAAAGAAACTACAAAGCATGCCGATTAAACAGAGTCAATTGAGATGATGGCCGCAACCTTCTTTAGAGACTTTCCCCCGCAATAACTTAAAGGGTACCTATTTTCTCATATGAATTTCTATATGGTTGCTTTGCGGCCGTATCATCTGCAAAATGTCATTTTGTTACATAATTCACCATTGCACATCAAATTTTCATGCATAGAACATCATAATTAAAATTTGGTTAAAAAAACTTAGAAAGTCCTTAAAATTAATACAAATGAATCAATTTCTATCATCTAAATACATATCATATTGAAATTGCACTGCAGTGATATTTTGACCTGGTTAAACACTATCAATAAGAAAATAAATATATCTTACAATAACTTATCTAAATAAGAATGAAAGAGTTCATGGCAAGAAAGAATATAATTATGAAATTGTATCAAATTTGATGAAAAACAGAACCCTATTAAACTTTGTTTGCTCCGTGAAATATACATAATTCATGAAAGAGTTCTTTAATGTGCAGTCAAGAATTTCAAGGAAATTAAGAAGAATTGAAAGTGAAAGGCTCTAAGCTAGCAGTAAATATCAATAGAAAGGCTGGGAAAGAGAGAAAGAGAAGGGAACCAACTTTGAGAGAAAGGGAGATATAAATCACAGGACAGAAGATGTTGTCGTTTCATCCTCTTATTCAGATGTCTATTATCCTGAGAGGGAGATAATTGGGGGGCAATGATAGCGGCACTTGTTTGAATCTGAGTGTGAATTCTGAAGAGAAAAGCCAGCCGGGATAAAGCAAAGTAACGGATTCCCCAGATTGCGAGCAATTACATAGAGCTCCATGTTTCTCTCCACGATATTGAAACCGTAATTACAGGTAGGCAAAGAATGCCCCAAAACCCACAAATAAACCCCAGCGTAAAGTGATACAGATAAAAAGAAAAGGGACATTCTATCCATTTTCCTTTCATCCTTATCTTCTTGCTCCTCTTTTCTCTCTCCTTTTCAATTCAATCCTACCCCCATTTCAGTCCCAATCTGCCATCAAGCCCGGCTGATCCGTAAATGGCGAGCTTTTGTCCGTTAAATTTGCCTTTGTGATGGAAGGCAATCAGGGGAGCCTTTCTGCCTGTGGAACGGAAGCCCCTATAGTTCGCAGTCGGCTAAATGTTCATGAATGGTCTGCCCACTCATTAACATGTTGATAAGGTCATCTGTTACGCCTGCTGTCAAGTCGTTATAATGATACCTTCCCCCTTCTTCTCATCCCTGGACTCTTAAGAAGATACTCCCCAGCCAGCCAGCCAGCCAGGACAGTTATTCTAAACCTATTCATGCACCAACTGTTCAATACCCTCCACAATACCCACTAACGCTATCATCATGCTTTCTATTTAGACGTCTTACATTATACTCATAATAACACTGTCTAAACACTGTCTCTAGGGTCCTTATAGGACCATTCCAACCACCCTTATCGCATCATTATATTTTCTTACAAAATAATCAATTTCAGATGTAACCTTCACTTTATCTTCTACTTTAACATCTCCAAATCTTTTTTGATTTCTTTTCTTGTATTCCTAGATCGCCAAATAATGAAATGGGAAATAATAATGGTTTTCCAATCAATATTACCCCACCACTAGGCCATTAAAGGCTGTTTTAGATGGTTGTTGTTAATAACATCCCAATGAAAGTTAAAGATATCAGACATTTAATGTGATGTTCTAATAACAATTGATAATAAAAATCAGTGCAACAGAAAAAATCCAATCACATTAACAGTTAGGCAAGTCTGACCACAAGGGGTTCACATTCTTTCAGATAAAGTGGTAGCAATTAATGTCTTGATATCAGTTGTATAGACTTGATTTTACTATCATTCCTCTATACATGCTTAGAAAAAAATAATATGATTCAATTTGGATAACTACTTTCAATGCCCCCCTCATGCTACTTTCAACCCCCCCCCCCCAAAAAAAAAGCAACATTAAAGGGTGCTTTCTTTTATGAAATGTGCACAAACATTTCTTGTCAAAATATCAGAACAATTTGAATCACTGCTCTCTTACATTTAGCTATAAACAATTTTTTCACTCTTAACCTTCAAATTTAGAAGAAAAAGAATCCTCCAAATGCTGTGCTGAAAAGAGCAAAGGAGAGAAATAGAGCCAGAGGAGTAAAAAAAAAAAATACAAAAAAGGGCTGTTTAATCCTATCAGAACAAGCCGATGTTTATTGGGACTAGGGCAGTAATCCCCCTATAGTCTAGTTATGTTCTTCATCCTCTCAACTTCTCAAGTGATACATAAAAGGGGCTTCCTTGACTTCCCAAAGAACCACAAAAGCCTCACCTCCTTTCAGACCCCCCTCAGACCCCCCAAATGATGGAGAAGGGGGGATAATAGTCCCCCCTTCCTTCAATGGGGACTCACTTAACCGAGTTATAGCTTCTTAGGTCTGACGCAGATAATTAGTTATTGATTCTATCCACAATGAATGCGCCTTCACCCACAAACTGAGCTGTGTAAATTGAAAACTATCAGGAATCACATTAAAATAAAATACCTCTACAGTTATATTGCATTATATGGATGGGGAAAAGACATTATCTCATTATAGTTAAGACCTTAATATTTCTTGTATATAAACACATCGCATACACTCCAAAACCCAATTATACTATTGTAAATTTCAATGAAACATATTCATCTGCTTAAAAGAATTTGCTAAGAAAAATATGGCAAAAGAACACCTTTTCCCAATTTACTGAAATGCTGAGATAAACAGCTTAAAAAAATATAAAATATAAAAATGTCAATGCATTTATTGGTTCCCTTCGACTTTTAAGTCCATATGAATATTTACTGGTTCTATGGGTTCAAAAGACTTACAAGACATGGCACTATGATTTACTCCACTACCTCAAAATTGAAAACTACACTACTGGTAGTTATCATAGAGAGCCTTTATCAATGAAAATAAAGGGACATGGATCATTCTAAAGCTTGAATCCTCCTGTAATTGCTATCAATTCTAAACAATATTTTGGGAGGTGAAAAGATCAACAGACTATCCTCCGCAACTCTCAATGGAGAGTCGAGACGTTAGATTGTTACACAGCAGAAGCAGCAGAAGCAGCAGCAGCAGCCAAGCTCATCCAGCCGAGTCGAGCTTTCTCCTGGGGACGCTTAGGCATCCGTTAGCCTGTCACCTCCCATAGAAGCCATGCTGGGGCGGGCCGACTCTCTTCAATTCTCTCCCTAGCTCAAGCTTGCTCACTACATGTAGCTTCATCCAAATCCAAACGCAGAGCGCTGGTGAGAGCCAATAGGATTTTTTTTAAACAGCTTTTAAAGGTATGGAGTGTTAGGGAGAAATATTTAGATTTACAGATAGTGTACAATCTTTTTTCTTTATCAAAAAGATCTTTGCTAGATGTTGCCCATGACTTTGCAATATATTGTACACAATCATTTAGTTTTTCTAAAAAAAATGATATAAAAGGGAGAATATACAAGTAAGCAAACGAAGCACATAAAGCAACTCTTTATAAAGTTATCTAATATGAAAGTACTTTTTAACATGAGAATAAATTTCTAAATAAAATCAGAAGCTAAATAACCCAAAATTCCCAAATCCTACTATACTTATCCATATTTTCCAGTAAAATGTTGCTGTAGTTATTTAGCAGAAAAAAATTGAAGTTGGTGATATACAGACTTTGTTTGACTTTTTTTGTTGGAATGCAATGCAAATGAAAATATGATGGAAGAAGAGCTATACCTGAATTTTAGTAAAATATCAAACTGAAAACACTAATTCATGTAAGCATGAACTAATCAACAGCTCAATCGCTAATGATCTCAGATGCATTCTCATCAAGAAATTAATGAAACGAGAAGTGCCTATAAAACGTATTGGATCCATCAAATAAATTGAAGGATAATTACTTGTGTTTCAATGCAATATTCTCCATGCATTTCTCCACATTATGCGGCATACCGCATTAAATCGATGAGCTAAACCTACATGGATACTACTTTCCAAGCATTCCATTTTTTTCTTTTCTTTTTCCTCTAAGCATACCTAAATATAGAGCAGTCATGCTGCAGTATATATACTGTGTTCCCATTCACATTCAACATTCTCTTGTCTGCCTACCTACGTTTAAACGCATGATGATCATGTTCCTTTTATTCACTTTTTTCTATAATAGCATGAGGATCATATTAAAATGCAGAGGTGTGAACAGCTCTCAATTGTGACCTCATCAATGCAGTTTTCTACAATGACCGCAAAAAATGGCTTGTTAACACTGCCTTGACATTGATGCACGCTATCATCTAACCCATTCAAGCCAAATACTCCATTCACATTGCTTAAAGTATTATCAATCACCTTTAAAAAAAAAATTGTGTATAGCTAGAATGTACAAAATCAACCGTAACAAAAAACGCAATTCTATAGATTCTTACATCAAGAGCAAATATTGTTTTGGTTATTTGTGCACTTTAACACACATCAAAAGGGGCTGTGCACTATACAATACCCCTCTCACCAACAAGACATCAAGGATTGTGGAAACGCATCCGGTAATGAAATTCATGGCCAGTGAAGTGCACAAAACATTACAGAATCTGCTAATGATCCTCGGGGGACCCAACAAATTCAAATTAAAACCAATAGATCAAGCTCGTTGCTACGACTATCTGCCAAATCTATCATATTTTATTCCATTTTTATCTTCCATTGCATTCAAGTCATGAAACGATATACACCTACAGTATACAACTATACACACTTGCTAGCAATCTATTTTTATGCTCCTAAATTCTGCCATAGCAGTATTACATGCTGCTCTCTGTTTACAAGAAAGTGTCATCCATGTATACTCTTTAGTCTTTTAATAGATTGCCAAAGAAATTGAATTTCATTTTTGACATAACCTTATACTTGTATTATTTATTCACCAATTTTTGAAGAAAAGGAGAAATGGTATAATTCAAAGAGGTAGCATAGATAATGTGTGCTGAGCTTTTTCTCAGTTTCTGTGTTGAAAGAGTTTAAAGGCGCACTTACTTACAATCATATAATGATGCCTATCCTATCTGTCCTCTGTATATATTATAATTCCATTTTAATAGTCTTAGTTCACCTTATTTAGACATGAAATTACAGTTTACTGAATATTCCTCAACCATGCCTAGCCTAGATATCACATATTTGTACTCAGTCATACAAAAAATTGGACATCACATTTCCTCGTTAATTCCCTTCCTCCATTCCTAGACAATTTTTTGATGATTTTAGTCTGATTTCTTCATTCTCATCGTCATTGCCATCGCGCCGCCGAGGCATCTTAAGCGCGGAAGGTTCAAGGCAAGTTTTATTGTGAGCGTATCTCGGAGCCGAGAAATGCCACACATGGAAAATGGACAGTATAATCTGCTTTGTAAAAGGACGGTGTGAACCTTTTTAATCGGATTCAATGCCCTTTCATTCCTCATGCACTTTTGCGTCAATTAATAGCTGCTCCTTTTTCAAAATCCGCTAAGAATAGGAGTTAATATAAGGCCCCCTGTGACTCTCAACTCTGAGGAAAAGGTTAATATTCTTCCCTGTTTTGTTTTTGTTTAAGAAGGATATATTCTAAGACCGTATTAAAGGATTTATTTAATTTTTTGTCGCGTGATCCTCGACATGGACCATGCATCGTAAAGTCATATGAAAATTATTGTCTGACACTCAAGCACATTTGCCTTTTCATCCCACTAATATTTGTTCATTTCTAATCTTCAAATTATAAAATACTTGAGGAGTATGTTCTATATTGTTACAGGAATAGTAATATCAAATATTGGCGTGATTAAAAGAATTAGACTCAACATTTTATTCTCAAGGTCTCTAAAAGCTGCTATTGATATTAGCCATTTTTTCCTCTTCCCCTTTTTTTACAAACATCTAGACAAAATAAAGACATATTTGCCCATTTTTGCATGAAAGGTGTAATCTAATCTTTTTGCCCACAAGTACAACTTGTCTCTCATCAAAATCCGTTGAATGAAAATTGACAATTCATGATCTAATGAACACAGACAGTTTCATTAAGCTAGAGGCAAAAACAGAAAATCTTGTGAAAATTTGATCCTGGGGGTCTGAGCGGAGTAACACTCTCAAATAATTGAATGAGAAAAGTAGATGCCACTCCCTCCCTTTCACTGCCTGTATCAACGACACGACGATGTTCATGTTGAATAGAGTTTATAAGCTGCTTCTTCTATGAGCATTGCCGCCTAATAAGCTACGACACGCAGGAATCGCAAGCATAACTTGCCTCCGCGGATTCAGAGAAATTCATTGCATCGATTGCCCTCAAACTGATTCTTAAAGTGTACCTTACAGCGTTATCATGCGGAGAAGAGCTATATATATATAAATACATTGGAAGGCAAAGAAAAGATGTCAAAAGTTGAAATATCCATGTCCCAGTTAGAAACCCACACACAGTCTTTGAAAGTCATAAATCAAGTGATAGGGTGTATGCTTGGGGCAAAATGGTCAAATTTTCATTTTGACTTGTACCTTTGTAGAGTCTTTACTCAGGTGTTATTTCTATTCAGAGTATTTTCTTAGAAAGAATTCAATTGTAGCTCCTACTTTTTACTTTAATATCAAAGTGTTGAGCAATCTTACTGACTAGGTACTGTCATTAGTGAACTCGTCATAAACGCCAATACCACTTTTCCCCCTAAAATATCTATATCTAAGAAAGTAAGGATTAAAATTCATTGAAATGTAATGAAATAGGACATGAATATTATCTGAGGGCCCCCAAACCATGCCTCATAAACATAAAGCAAAGGTGAGACACAAGTAGCAGAAATCAAAAAGGGCACTTTGGAATGAATAACAGCCTTGCCCTTCAAGAACCTCAAGAACAATCAAAAGGTTAAAGGGAGAGTTGAAACTCTCTAGGAAACTTAGTTGAAATATTCAATAATTAACATTAATCTATTCATATTTAAAAGGATACAAAATCATCCAGAAACTTCACATACATACTTTATCGGACCTATGAATGAAAATATTTATGTGTTTAAATGATTTTAGAATTTGGCAGGTGTTTTTATATGTCATATTACTGTTAAATTGTAATAAATATTTTGTCCCCATTGAATTTCAAATTACTCAAATTAAAAATTGATTCGCAACCTACTAACAGGAACCTACTAACAGGAATCAATCGCCATAACAGAATAATCTCAATTTGAGAGCCTAGCCCTTTAAAGGGGCTTAGGAGGCCGGCTGGGGTCTGAATTCCCCTGGCAAATTCTGGTCAATTTGGCCCCTAGTGTGAGCATGGTGTGAGTAACTGGAGGTAAGTACAGGCACAGCTTGGTCCTAGACCACGTAGCCAATTGAGTAATAAAAAGATTCGCAGGAGAACATATCTGACACCGGTTTCATCCCTATCACACCTGTCAACCCCAATTACTCTACCCGCTAGAAATACAACATTTTCATCACTTTCATCCACTTTAAAAATGATTCTTTTTTTCACTGTGCTGATATTCCGGTCTTCTTTATCTCTTCACATATTCTCACACCGTTCTTGTGTGCATTGAAATCTTTTTCTGATTTATTTCAATCTTCACAATTGGTTTCTGTTACTTTTCTTGAAAGGCAATATTACAAGTCCATAGCAGGGGTTGCCCCCCTACAGGAAGGGTGAATTTCATATATGGTGTGCATTGATTGATATTATTTCAGTCATTTGTTATCATTCAGTTTCAGTGACCTTTCACCCAACAGTTGGTTTATTTTAATATTCACAATTGATCTATGTTACTATAATTGAAAATTATATTACAAAGTGAAGGGGTTGCCCCCCCCCCCCCTAACAAAAAGGGGCAATTTCATACATTTTTATAATGTTCTTGAGTGGACTGATTTTTTTCTGTAATGCCTAAGAGTTCAAACCCTTGGCTGTGATTGAAATATTGACAGCCCACCTCTGGAAGGGGGAAACGTCTGCTCAAAGCCGGAAGAGCATTAATTCATACAACTTCATACAAAATTAACGCTTTTTTGGTTCTTACAGTAGGGCCAGATTTGAATCTACTCAAGAAAGGTTGCATAAAAGTCAATTAGCAATTCCATTCTTGTTGTATACTTGATGGCTTTAACTTCAATCCATCTCATTGCATAACAAGTGACCACATACAGTCAATTGCGAAGCGTTTGCTGGAAATTAGGTAGAAACATGGAGGATTTGAAAGAGGTTGGTCTAATTATTCCCAAGGAAGGAGATATGCAAAGGTTTCCAACAAAATGGACGTCCCTTCATGCATCTCAATTTGCTGAATTTAAAGTGAATTTATCGGTGGAGATTTCAACTTAAGCTCGATAATATGATTGGCAGGGTTTTTCCCCCTGCACATTCAGACAATGTCAGAATAAGAGGTATAGACTTACCCCCCCCCCCCCCCCCCCTCTCCAACTCTTCCTCGGCCATCATCTTCTGTTAGATGCATGGGATATCTATGTGTGCCTATGGAAACCGTCCGTATTATCTTGCACGGCTTTCGATCGAGAGCTGAATTGCGACAGCTAAACCTTCCCCTAGGCACTCTCTATGAGGATTTGGAACTCAATACTTCTCCAATTAGCGTACAGAATAATGGGAATTATTAGGATTTGCATCCATATGTTACAAATACTTCCATCAATTTTGGCCCCCATTTTTTTTCTTCGTTCGTGCGAAGGGTCTCTCCTATTTCCCACTCAACTTCAAGAGAAGAGCAGCATACAAAACTTAAATGAAAATAGGAATAATAGAAAAGAAGACGTAATGGGAACAGAAAGAAAAGACACACAGAGAGTCTATACAATATTTGGGGTAAAAATAAGGACTAAAATGTATCTACCCATTCTATTTTTAAATAATTGACAGGTATTCAGAGATTTCTATCTGCAAAAACTGTATTTTAAAGATAATTACAAAAATATAAAAAAATAAGCATACAAAGAAAGTAATTTAGGGAAAGTACATGCAGTAATTAATTTTGTGGGTGTTGCAGGGTTTCAAGATATAAGTATTCTAGAAGATGCATCACAATCAGATACAATAGCTAAAAGAGTTTAAAAATATATGACATGTTAAACAAGAATACAAAGATGTCATAGCCATCATTTTTTGAGTTGAAAATTAACCTGAAGAGATAACACACGACTGCTCTTCCTAGTTCGATCAATGTGAAAAATGATAATGAACTCTTCAGATGTCAATAAACATTGGTACATGGTTACTTTTCATTAATATGATAACATTAAGGGGTGAAACTTAATGCCACCCTCATTTAGATGCATGGGGCTCAGTTGCTACGTAGGGGATGCTTATGCAAACAGTCGCCCAGGAAACACTCCTAGAGGGGAGGTGAACCGCAGAGTCTCTGTTATGCTCCAAAACAACATCTTATCCCTCCAAGTTTATTTGTTGTAGATGAAAATATAGCTGGTCAATTTGAGCTGTCACCCAAGAGATATACTAGGGAGTTGCCGGCAAAAATGTTCAGGGGGGGGGGGAGGGGGGTTACTGCTGAATCCTTCTTTAGATTTTGATTGCTTCATTCACAACAGCTAGAATTTGCTATTAATAAGTTATTTCTTATATATTTTGATTATTATCTTTTTCTTATTTGCTTATCATATATTGAGAGCCAGAATACCAGTATAACCCATATACTTTAACAAAGATCTAATGCCCTTCAGGGGTCTCAACAATCATATATCATCAACACAATTTCATTTACAAATTAATATCAATACATGATTAAGAACAAACTACTTAATTCACATTTACATGTAGCAATTAATAGACAGTTCTTATTTAAAACTGGAATATTTTTAAAGTAACAGGTTATACAACATGTCACAAATTCAGCATGGCCTGTGTACAAAAAGTACTAGATTTCAGATAGCAGGGTAGATAATTTATCTTGTATAATTATCAAGTGTAGGCGTCCAGACTCTTAATCACCTTCAAACAACGTTGATCCCCCGTCTGAAGCAATTCTGCACGCCTGTCACAACTAATAAGCACAATTTCCACACAAGCTTAGCAGGTAGAATCCAGGGGATATTCTAAGCTTGGGATTTTCGTCTTTGGAAGATATTGCTACTGCTACAAGCTCTGGCTATCTAGTTGCAAGACTCTCTTCAGAGGGGGGCAGGGGTCAAAGTAGGCAATATTTGTTGCTAATGATGTATCAACTCCCTTTCTCCTTTACAGCCCCCCCCCCCCCGCCAGACCTTGCCCACCACCAATCTTCTATCTTCCCCTACTCCACCCCCCTCCCAAACCCCCTTCGTCTCTCTCTCACTCTATTCCTTTTTTTTTTATCTCTATCTTTTCTTTTCTCCTGTTTTCTTTCTCTTACCTTCTGCACATTGTCCCTCTCTTTCCACTCTTTCTCGTTCCCCCCATCTCCTCTTTACATCTTCACCTTCTCTCTATATGCTCCCCCATTCTCTTTCTCTTTCTCTTTCTCTTTCTCTATCTCTTTCTCTCTCTCTCTCTCTCTCTCTCTATGTCTCTCCATCTCCCTATCCATTTTATTTCTCTCTGGAGCACTATATTCCTCTGATAGAAGATATTGAACTTGTGGGACTATTTGAAGTCCTCTGGTGATGCTCACCCCATGATGATGAAGAGGGGGGTGATTCCCTTGGGGGCGTCAGTTCACCGTCAGCTGTAGTGATCAGCATTCAGCAAGGATCGCTTCAAGATCACCACCCCATCATCACCCCAGCGCCCATGCTAGGCGTCAACTCATTTCCCTCGGCCCCATTTTCATTAAGCATCCCTCCTCTCTAATGGGCTAAGGATATCAAACCAATAAGAGGCAGAATTGAACCTTTAGCATTGAAATTATTGTGTAAAAATCAAAATAGAAAAGGATATGATGATGACAGAGATTAACTCTGATTGACTAGGTTTAAAAATAAGCAGTTCACGCCCGGTTCCCCAACAACAAGATGACTTTTACATGTCACATTGCGGTAGCTGAATATCATCCCTGCTAAGCAAGCACTTTAATTTATACCAAACTATGAGTGCGTTTAATAGCCCCAAGTTAATCATTAGCGCCACCAATCAGCAAAAAGACAAAATCACAAATTTAGAGCGCATCTCCCTACTCCCCAGAGCCCGGCGATTCCCCCGCTTGACGCCGTCCCACGACGCACCTCGCTCGAGATTCGACCGAAAATCGCCAGCAGCCACGGCAGTCAATCTTATTGCAGGCACATAAACGTGAAGCGCTAACTAATTCACGTAGCCCAAGACGAGTTTGACGGGCATGACATCAATTCCAAGCGGGATTATCCACCCTAATCCCATCTCTGTCACTTCAAACAAAGCCTTCAGGTATTTTCAACCCAAATATTCCGGAACCCGTCAACGAATTTTTGCAAATCAAAAAATCTTGCATCCATTAATTTAGATAGGCCTGTTTATAGAGCCAGAAGCCTCTCTTCTTCACTACCCCCTTACCATCTCCATCTCTCTCTCTATCTCTCTCTATCTCTCTCTCTCTCTCTTTCTCTCTCTCATCATCACCTCGCTGATACAAGTGCACGTTCAACATCTCACCTTTCTGTTTTGATTAAAAAATGAGACCAAAAATTTACCCGTCAGAGGGGATAATTACAAGAAAATATTTTCACTATCTATAAGAGTTTCCCATTCCGATCCACTTATCACGTATGAAACATTCTAAATCTATTTTTAAACAGATTTGTTTAGAATAATATTATCAGCTTTCGACAATTCTATGAGGTTTTAGACAAATATTGTTGGTTTGGAGGCAAAGGGCGCTTATTCTGTCCAAAGCTCTTTCTCTCCCGGCTCTGATCGACGATAAATACCCCTTCAATTTGAATATTCATCGGGCGCTCCATCTCCAATGATGTTGGATGACTTTGAGAAGATGGCACTGTTTGTGATTCTGATTTGTTTCTGGGCAAATTCACGAGTCATTGTCCCCCTAGGAACAGAGGACAGACACGAGATAGCCATGCCTATCTAATCAGACATCGTAATGTATTCGCCTTTCGGGCTACTCCATCTTTTTGACCAAAATGGATGCCATGTCAACACACTTGACTGCAGTGATGTGATACCATCAGAATTATACCCAATCTTTGTTTGCCTAATCCAATAAATATTTATGCCACTCATGCGGAAAAAGGGGGTAATGCAACGCTGATAATATTTGTAGCTTTTCCACCTTTTTTGAGCTATCCGTCTTCTTTTGATTATTGTGTGGTTGCTTTAGATTCATCGATCTAGATATTATAAGTTTGTTTTTCTATTTTATTGATTCCACAATATTTCTGTTCTTGATCAACATCTCAAAAAGAAAAATGAATAATCTTACATCGAGTTGATTACCTTTATGTACCAAGCAAAATAATAATAATAATAATAATAATAATTTGTCAGAAAAACCTTTCTCTAAAAGAAATCCAAAACAATGAAGAAGACTCGGACTGAGTTAAGAAATGTGTGTACGAAAGCACAAAGCACTTTCCCAACAATGAGCTTTTCACTCTGTTAAAAAAATCTATCTCTCTGCGGAGATAATACAGAATGACTTCACTCACATTGACTACATGAGAACAGTTTATTACGGTACATTCAAGTAGGCCGGATTCCTCTATTACCCTGATTAAAGCCTGGGCTGCTGCTTGGAGCTTTACGTTCCTTGACCCTACAGTAACCTGTTGCTATGGCAACAAAGTAAGATGGTGCTACACCTAACCCCCAATGACAACCAACTTGAATCCACGTTATGCCTCCATTAGTCTAGTTTTTACACATCCAGCCAAAATGTTGAATGCGTCGAAGGGGTCTTGGGGGAACCGGTTGCTATATACCAGCAGAAGATAGGTTAGCAGGATCCCTTCTCCGGTGAGACTCGATGGTGTTTCTTCCTCGATTAAAATTTCATGACACTCGTGGCTTCGCACCACTGATCGACGGTGACAGCATATTCCTGTGCACTTTAACGCGGACTCCTGGCAGCCCCATCGTCAGCAGCACGCGGTCCACCGAGAGTTTCCCCTGACTGCATTATTTAGCACGTTTGAGACTGCTTAAACCCCTGGTGCAATCACCAAATGCCTTAACTTGGCCCTTGTGTTTCCCGGGGATCCTTAATTTTCTACCTCACTCTCTCTCCTAACTCGCTGTCCCAAAGGTGACGAAAATGAGAAGGAGGCTAATTAAAAATTCAACGCGACTCGGCATGCACGCCAGCGCTTCCCAACACCGCATCAAATTAGAAGCTGCTCAAATAGATATCAAGTCGTAATTTCAGAGCTGCGATGAGCGTTAGCGCAGCTTGGGCGAAATAATTCATGCGTGGCAGGGTGATAGGTATGAAAAAATCAAGTAGATAGCAATGAATAAATCTGATATGCTCATCGTTAGGCAAATGGCTCTGTGGATCATGACCTGTTTAGTCTTGGAGCATGTTTTGATCATTAATTGGAGCTGGGGGAAAAGCTAGACAATGTTATAGGCAAAGGACTTTAGATCGAGACAGTAGGAAGGTAGAATTTACTTGTATGGATTCTGGTTGAAAGAATCCAATGATTTCTGCTGAGAATAGAACAAACCTTCATTCGTCTTCCTCCTCTATGACTGGTAAACTTCTTTTCTTCAACAACAAAACTGAATAGAAGGGCAAATTTGCCAATACTGCTTACAAACTGAACTTCCCACACACATGAGTCATCCTTCAGATGTAATTTAATGAAATAAAATAGACTATTCAAAATTAAAATTAAAGAGCTACAAAGATGGTAATTGACAACAAAACTGAAGTCCTATTAATGTGTTACATATGGTGACTAATTTATTAATTATTAAATAATTATCTAGAAAATGTTCTCCCTTAATATACAAATTCATTTATGAATAGTATATCTGTAAAGCGCTTAGAGACATTTGTTTTAAGCGCTATATCAAAGCGAAATATTATTGTTATTATTTATAAGTGTAAGGATTGTAATAGAAATATCAAACAAAGAAATATATAGCCCCTAAGGGTAGAAACCAAAGACAAACTACAGTCATGCGGCCAGGTCATGCCATCACCAAACCGTGCCTAAATTTTCACTTAAGTCTTGCTGTGTCTTTGGCATAGAGTATTGGGGATCCAATTAGCTGGTGGATTCGGTAATGACAATTATGGTTCCCAGAGGTGACATTGAGCCTACCAATGGAGAACACTTAGCATCATCCATGCACTCCTCCCTCCTATACAGCAAGATCGACAGAGTCACACTCTATACTATACTCAGGTAGCTTCCGTTCTCTGTCTCTTTATCTCTTTCTATCTCACTCTCTCTCTTTCTCTCTATCCCTTTCTATCTCTCTCTCTCTCTTTCTCCATATCTTTCCATACCTACTGTATCTTTCACCCTGTCTGTCAGTACAGTGTTATGAATAAAATAGTAAGTCTTCTTCTTTACCTTTGCATATCTTTAACCGCATTTGACTTCCCCACCCTTCCTAACCATGTCTCACTCTTTTCAACTCACTAATAGTATACTTGTGTCAGCTGAATTCATTTCATGGCTCTTTCTTATCTCTTTCCCTATCTTTCTTTCTGTCTCTTCCTTCATGAGTTACACATGCCTTGAATTGACAAGACAAATTAACATCATGAGTTAAGTTCTATATCTTTACCCATCTCCCTTCATATCCCCATCCCTCTTCTTTTCATTCCATCTATATTTTTCTAAGTTTCTAACTACCCATCCCCATATTATGTCTAAAAAAATCTCTGTCCATGTTCCAATATATTTTTATATTAATATTATATTCATAAAGTCTGATAAAATCTCCTCTACTGTCTGATCACATTCCATAAAATATATTCAAAGAAAAGGTGTAGATGATGAGGTACTAAATTATTATCATACAAGAGTTAATTTCTAGATAGTGGATTGAGTTTAAAATGTCAACAAAAACTCTGTGTTGGTATGGGTGAACCTGAGATACAGGTCAATGCAAAGTTTGTTTAGAGCATCACAGTCAGACGTCCCCAATGGATGGCATCATGCGAATGGATACTACCACTCACCCCAAAGCCCATCATCATCATCATCCTCATCATCATCATTCTGTCTGTCCAAGCCAGATAAGTTATCAGACTACCCTCAATAATTAATTCGGCAACTGCTTTTGCTATTGCTTTGTAAGGATATGCAGTGTTGAGCAATTGAAGTTCAAAATTATTCCAATCCTTCTTGCTTTGTTTGTACAACACAGATAGAGCATGCTTTATTGCGCTCAATACAAGGTGAAAAGTCATCAATTTTGTAATGTTCATTCCAAGAGGTTTTAATTTCGTTTGTTTTGATACTTACCTAAAAAGGGGAATTTTTACTGGTGGTAATAGCTATCCCACAACTCGGTCATAATTTGCTGTCATTTCCACTCTAGGACTGAATGAGAGGATTTCTCAATTTGCTCCAGCAACAACTGAAACTCAATTTGTTTCAGTTGCATTCTGGGTCCCATTACTCAGGGAATTTGCAGTCAAAGGTCACGCCAGGAACATTGTCCGATCGCCGTGAACCACAGCAGACCGAAAGAGAGAAAGAGAGAGATGGGGAGAGAGTTGGTCCCCTGCTCGATAAAGAGCGACAATATTGCCCGTGGACTACTTATTGAGAAAACAACTTCCAAGTTTGTACTGCCGCTGGACAAAACCAAATAAAAATGGATTAAGAAATTGGTGCAAGAATGGATTTTGTGACTTCTGTTGCCAATCGTTTAGATCCAGCCTCAAGTTAAGGGGCAGGTATAGCCGACTGAGAGGGAACTTTGGAAGCGGGGATGGGGTAGGAAGTGCTCCTAGCCTCCACATTTCGCCGAGATGAAGGGAAATATTCCTATACAGATGGCTAGGATCTCTAAAATTTTGACCTGCGCCATCTAGTTATCATCAAATATCAGAATTCAACACCAAATCCCCTCTGGCATCAAATTCCAGCGCACAGAGACTTGGGAACCTGTACAGTCTTGAGCTTGTAAAGTTCATTTTTGAATCTTGCTTGACTGCCTCTTTTGTCCCATTACCATCCATACTGAATGTTCTAAAATCAAATGCTTTTGTAGCAGGCGATTACTTGGGATGTACATATTTTCAAACTGAAGTTAATAGAGATACAAAATTATTCAATGTGGAAAAAAAGAATAAACAACTATCAAGATACTTTTAGATATCAATGATACAGTTGTTTGGGGGTGCTAGGACATTGCTTTCCATAAGTTCAGTTTAAAAGCTGTTAAATTAAATGATGGATTTACTGAAAACAAATTCTCTCTATACTTTGAGAGAAAAAAAGTAAAATTTAAATGTGTGTGTCGTAAGTAATCAAAGATTGTCATTATCACAAGCCTATCCAAATAATAACAAATATGGATGTAAATATAAGTGGTTAAGAAAACTATCAATGTTTTTTGCTTCAAATACCAAACATCACAGCATCTTCCCCTGGAAATCACACTTTGCGGTTTCGACACCGAGTAGAAACAGCATGGCCTGTCATAACACATCAAATAGGAGACATTAACAAGGAGAACTAAGATGGCTGCTTATACATAGTATAAGACTACCGGTACATCAAATGTACGATTTTAACAAAGGTTTAATTTTCTAATACACATGCCTTGAATTGACAAGACAAATTAATAGCAATTAGTGTTGATGATTGTGTCTGCTATGAGAATGTGTAATAAATGCAAACATAACAATCATGTAAATCCACAAGAATTATCTTTAATTTCGTTACACAAGCTTTAAAATTTTAAACGAAGAGCTTGATGGTCCTATAAACTAGCGTTTTAAGTTTCTTCTGATCTCGATTTCCTTGAAAGTAAATATTTCAACCTTCTGGAAGCTCTAAATGACTTATCTATGACAGTGTTATTTATACTTCTTACTAACAGGCGCAACAAATGAAGTAAATGCAACCGTATACCTGTAGTGGTTTTGAAACGTTTATCTTCCTATTCTTCATCTGTTATGAGTATCAAGGCAAGAAGACCTATCGTGGCTGTGTACAAATGCTTCTCAAAGAAGACGGCTCTTTTAGAAGAGCCATTTAATGAAGCTGGCAGAATGCAGGGCACTTTAGGGGGCTTCATTGGTGCAAGCTATTAATATTAGCTAACTTTTTTTGACACAAAACTTTGACAATCTCATCACAGAGTCAATGGGTTAAATCAATTATCTTCCTAATCACCGACTGAATCACCGGGCTGAATCACCGACCGAAATCTTCCACATTTTTGAGAATGCGATATTCATGTGTCCATATTTAAAGAGCTATTTGCACATGAAATCAATTATATGGGTCATTAATCATGGAATGGTTATTGAAACTGGACATAGTCATTTGAAACTCATTTGATTTTCTTCCACATCTTTACAGTTACAACATAGAAAGAAGAAAAAACACAAAGAAGCCTGAGCATAGGAGTAATTTGATTAATATTTGACTCAAAAAATAATTGAAAAGACAAGAAAAGGAGGAAGTTTTTTTTGGTTTACTCAATACTTTTCTTATTAAAATCTTAAATCTTCCAATATAAACCTAGATGCATTTCCATTTATTTATTTCTCCCAGAAAACCAAGCAACACCTCAATCTATTACATTCAGTGATAGAGCATAGTGGCATTTGAACATCTTCAAGTAGCCACTATTATTATTATTATTACTACAGAACTGAACCCTTCTACACCCCTCCCTATCATGAAAGAGACTCTGTGGGGGGGGGGGGGGGGCAAAGTAAGTTTTCAAAGAAAATTTCAAATGACATTGAGACCATTTCAGCATTGTCATGGCAATCATACCTTTTAGTCCTACACTTAGAGCCTATATTTCTGGTTAAATGCTTAAAGCTCATACATGACAATATATAGGGCTATTTATATAGTTACAGAATTAAAAATGACACCTTTTTTTAACCCATATGTTCACCCTCCAAGCCCCCCTCCCCCCAACGACTCGGCCTTGATTCTCCTCCTCCTCCTCCTCCTCCCAAAGAGAGCGGAGCTGGTGATGATGGACCAACCCCTGGGGTCTTAACATGCCAGCATCTCTGGGGAGGTAAATGGGCAGGGGACCCCTGGTGAGCATTCCAACCCTCATCCAGGGGGCCTTGGGGAGTGGGATTTGGATGGGGGTGTTCAGTGTCGGAGAATGGATGGCTTGGAGAGACGGACAGACAGACAGAAAGACACACATACATACAGACAGACAGACAGACTGAGGGTATTAACACATACAAATAGAGAGAGCAGAAATACGGACACAATTGGACATAACATACAGAGATAGGGGTAGATGGGAAGAAAGGAGAGAGAGAGAGGGAGAGAGAGTTGGGAGAGGGGGGGGGGGGGGGAGTAATTCACTTATTGGCTCAAATAATAGTCCTTAGGACCTGGCATTTTTTCAAATCTGATAATTACTTAATTGAAAAACAAGTGCATGTAAATCAATCTCTAAAAAGCATATTTACAAAATAAGAGCAGTTACTTTTAGAAATCAATTTAACCAAAAAATCTGCATATATTCGAAAACACATCTATCTCCCTCCGGGGTAATTATGTCAAGCCTCATTTTATGTTTACTGCATTATAGTCATCGTCTTGGTTATATATCCACAAAGAAATCTTAGTTGGAAGAGTGCAGTTGAATCGGTAATTGTTATTTTGCGATGTCCCATCAATTTAGATTATCTAAGCATGCACTTATTAGGGCTTAAATCAGATCAATGCGATTCTTTTCTGGTTGCTTACAATTAGCAGCGATGTAATCGCTTGACTTCTGTCGTTCCTAATCAACAAGATTAAGCAGTGTATAATGGATTTTCATCGCTTGGCTGCGGCAATCGAGAGGATTGGTTTTAAGAAGGTCCCAATTGTTGATGGGCAAACATTCCACATTCAATCTTTTCAGTCATGCCCTTTAAGTATGTATCATAGCCAGCGCAGACACACCACAAAGGACACTACCTATAATTATAGCTTCAATCGTATCCGCACTCATTCTGTTCCTATTGTAAGAAAACTGGACATTCCTTTCCCTTTATGCACTGGAATTATCATTACATGGTGAGATACATCCTAAAAATGGAAGTTGTGAGATAACTAAATAATTTCATGTACACTCCAGTTAGTAAATTTCAATATTTTCATATGCCATTTCTCACACATTTCTCCTTAACTAATAAAATGAACAGATGTATTAACAATGGGTTATAATGATAATAATAATAATTACAATAATCTTTTTAAAGACCTACTGTACAATTTATGGGGGCTGGTATACAAGAAAGGAAACAACTGAATTTTGTTTCTCTTTAAGAATCAATTGACCCAGATATGAAAAGGCTTTGTGGTACTGGAATCAGATGAATTCATAATGGAATTCACTTCCTAATCCTGCACATTAATCAAAAGAGTTGACCACTTTATCCCTTCCTTTCATTCCTCTGACCTTTCATCTGACCCCTTCATTCTGTCATAATTCTGACCTTCCACAAATGAAAATAACTTCAGAAGAAATTTCTCTGAAAGACTAGTCTGAAGAACCTCTGAAAGAAACTGTAAGACATAAAATGGCACGTAGGACAATAACTGTCTATTTACTTGATAAAGGGACAGAAAAACAACATTTGTTGGTTAAATTGTTTTAAAATGAGAACAAGCGTAGTAAAAGAGAAATAGAATTGAAAAACATACATTGTAGTCAATGGAAAGAAGAAGAATTGAACAAGGAAAAGATAGAGTAAAATGATGAGGTGGTTAAAGAGAAAGAAAGATTGAAAGAAAGATAGACAGAATAGAAAGAAAGAAAGCAAGTAAGAAAGAAGGAAAGAAATAACAGAAGTTATAATTAAAGATAGAAATAGGAGAGAAACTAGAGAAAGAAATGATAGAAAAGGGAAATAACCCTGTACTGTCCTTCGTAGGAAAGATTTGACAAGTTGCATCTACTTTAATACTAGATAGAGGTCACAAGTCTTTAAACTTGTCACCTCATATTTATGCAGCCAACTGAAATTCAAGGTTAGGTAAGAGTAAAACAATCAACAGATTGTTCTGATTCGTAAGCTAGAGAAATTACCAAAAACATTCAAGTTTGGGAGCTTAACTAGGTCTAATAGAGAAACCATGTTCCTAAATTCACTGCCATGAATGAAGCAGAATGTTATGTTTTCTTTTACTCTCTTTCACTTGTATTTCCTGGGATACACTTTTTGTTAAATTGAAAGAATTGGATGAGCATTTTTTTAAAATATTTATTCAAGATGACAATCTGCAAATTATGTTTACATTGTTAGTGTTGGTAGAAGTAGAACACAATCTCAACTCTTTTGAAAAAGAAATAAACCAGATGGAAAAGCAAAAAGACTCTTTTTTAAAGAATTATCAGTGGAATATTCTATGAATGCATGACAACAGCCTTAGAACTTGCATGTCATCCTCCTCCTCCCAGAAATAAACCGTGAGTGCATTGTTTTCTTGAAACAATACTCTGACTGAGAGAAAACCTTCACCAAAGCGCTTAAAATTAGAAGACAGACAAGAAAAACTTGAAAGCCCTGGAAACAATAATCAGAAGCTCACTTCCTTCCTTCCCCCCTGATTTCCGGGTCTTATTGATTGACGAAGAGATAGAAAGACAACTGGCTGCATTAAAAATACACACAGTTTTACAAACTTCTTTGATTGGCGATGATTCAGAAATGGTGAATCTTTAAGAGGGGGGCTGGAAGAGCGTGGAGGGGTAAAGACTTGCACCCCTTTGGGATTCAGGGAGATGGTGTGTGGATTGAGACCAGTAGCGGACATCCCAATTACACACCTATGAAGGGTAAGACAGGGAATTTTATTTATCATCATTGATATTGATTTCTGCCATTAGCCCATTGGTTAAACCTAGATTGATATTCCTCTTTTGCAGATTTACTTTGAAACAAAAAAGGCACAGAATGGAGTAAACACTCAGCATCAAGCATATCAAGTTATTATTGAATATAATCATTATTATATCAAATTAATTCTCAAATAAGTTTGCTTCAGATTTACACAGCGACAAGACAACTGATTAGAACTTGTGTGACGGTATAAAATACATATGAAAATAATTATAAACTAATAATTTCAAAGACGTGCTTCACAACAAACTCTCATATTATTGTTTCTGTATAATATATATAGTTTGAAATCCTTTATGGAAAATTAAATCAATCTTTTTCTGTATAGCCTTCTGAAATAAGAGATCAATCTTAAAAATTAACTCTATACAGTTTCCATGAAAACTAGCATCCCCGGACCCACCAGTCTTATGGTAACAACTTGAACATTACCTATGAAAATTCTCTCTGGCAGATAGCTTTACATTTAATGGATGATGGTGATTGAGAAGTGGATGACCGATCTCCTTTATTTCTCATTTGCTATAATTGATCACCCGATCTCAAGACATGCATCAAACCCAATCAGTCTAAAAAATAAGCCCCCTGCTCATTTAACAACGTCCAACGCAATCACGTCTTTCTCCCCCCCCCCCCCCCCCTTCTTCTATTTTCAGAATTGGTTCCGTTCATATTTCTGGGTCACGTAATATTTGTCTACGTTGTCATCGAATCGTGATTGTGCAACTCTTCCCCTTCTTCCACCAACGGAGCACTTTTTCGCACCCGCACCAACAATATGTTCGCCCAACATCTTTAACGTCTTTTACACACGGAACAGGACAATCAAGCAATCAATTGCTTACACACGGGAAAACAATTCGGTGTAGTATTTCATCCATCAAATGGGACATTTCCCTCTCTTTGTTTCTTTTCTTCTTTCTTTCTTTTTTACTTCTCCGCTCCCCACCCCAGCTTTCCTCGTTTGGCGAAAAACTTCCCTGGAGAACGGGCACCAATCTCCTTCCACTGATAGTGATTGGCACTTTGGTTAGCGTTCCAATCAGTCGCTTTAGGAAATCTACAAGACACCAAAATGAGTTTTTACCTTTCCCCCCCAAGAAGAAATTTGGAAATTCCTAACTTTATATCATTATTATGCCGTACCTGCCCAGCCTATTGGGAACAATCCAATTCAAGCAGTGTGTTTATATCAGAGAAAATATCCACCTATATACAAACATCTTTAGCTAGAAAAGAGAAAAATGGATTTTGGACAAATTTTTGTGGCCTGCTTACATAAACTGTAGTATTTTCTTGGGAAATCAAAGTAGACAAATCGTGCTATTAGGCTTCGATGATCCTTCTGGTATTTTTCAGCATTACAGTTTTACACCGAACACAAAAGTTCTAGGCATACAACAGGAATAGCCGGAACAGGTTTGCCTCGAAAAATAGATCACAGATCAACATGAACTCTAAACATTGTATTGCATTTCCAGAGCTATCTTCTCGTTCCTTACATCATCATCATCTGCTTGCAAAGATGTTACTCCCTCTTCCCCCTACGTCATCAAGCCTCTCATCTTTAAAGCTGCACTATAGCCCCTTTCCTCCCAGCACGGGGTTTTAATGCTAATGCTCTCTATTGTTACGATTTGTAGAAGAATTAAAGGGAACCCCGGCCACCCCCTCCCCCTATGCACACCTTCCTTTCTTCCCCCTCTTTCCTGTCGTAGGCGGAAAATAATAGAGCATTTTCACGGCTGAGTGGGGAAAATGAGAGCAGATGTGAGTCTGGAAGAGCCCACAATTCTTCTAGATTACTCGCCCCCAGCGAGGTGAAAGCTAAGTGGCTCGGTGACTGATTTCTGACCGGGCTCCTTCACAAAGTGTAATGGAGTGAGAAAAAGTCAATTCTGCCACAATAAAAACAAGGCCTGACATAAGAGGATGAGAGGGGGGAGGGAGGGGTAAGGGGAGGGGGAGGGGGTCGCTGCTAGCAACAAGAGACAGGGAAGGGTTGGGGTGTCATCCCAGAGGAGAGCTACATGTATTAGATAATGTGCCATTTCCAAAAGAATGAAAGTCAATGTAAATGTATCCACAATCAAATATGTGAAGTGTTCAATAATCAGTTGTTCAATCGTGCCACAAGGGGCTGGAGGAGGGCAACTAGAAATTACTATAATTCAAAATCATAAGGTATGCCTGGCTGTATACATTTTCTGTAAATGCCAAACATATGTGTGTAGTAATAATAATAATAGATAAAAGAAATTATCATGTTATTAAATAATTCAAAATAATTCATTTAGAGACTGAGGAAAACTGTTCTTTTTTAAACATGTTAATAGAAGGCCTACATGTATATATGCAGAGTAATAATTATGAGGAGAGGGCCATACATAAAGCAGAACAAACTTTGGAACAGGAAATGTTAGGGGTGAGAAAATTTGATCCTCATCAATCAAAATTGGGAATTTCAAAATAGGTAAGGGTGAAAGAAAAGCAGACAGCAAGAGGAAGGGGATATAGGGTGAAATACTTCAGACTTCAAATAAAGAATAAATCGTCCATATGTGGGACTATGGTGACTGATGCCGCTTGTTTGATGCTAATCTCAAAAACTTCCTCCCGAGATGAATATCAGCATCTTTCAGAGTCACAAACATCTATGGCCAGTGATTCAGTGCTGGAACGAGGACGAGGAATTAGCGATATTTCGGGGGGTGGATTAAGCCAGGAAATATCGTCAAGTATGAATAATATATCTTACACCCTCTGATTTCTTTAATATCTCTTTAACCATCTAATTTCATCACCTACGGCCACCTTGAGCGGATCAACACTCAAAGGAAGTATATTGCTTCTGTTTTTCTAGTGTTCGTTTCACTGATGAGAGAGAGTTGACACTTCTTGGAAGCAAGAAAAAGATATGCCAATGAGTTGCAAAATATATACAGAGCAGAAAATGAATCATAGCATAATTCCTTAAACACTGTTATATGGATTTCATACAAGGTGCATCACTCGAATATTCAAAATCAAAGATCTGGTACAAATATATATAAAATAGAAAGAAATTTCAAATGACATTTGCATGGAAACCTAGAAAATAAATTAATGACAAAGGAAAATAGGGGCAAAAATAAAAAATAAAATAAATACATGAATAGCTGATTATGATTGTGTGGGGAAAAAATCTCAAAGGGAAAATGATTGAATTTGATCAACAATATTTTTCATACATCATAAAAATGTTTTTTAAACAAAGACAACCGGTCTTTGCCCACATTACATCAGTAGTCTCCTGTTGGTATTTCTTATGAAAACATAATAAATTACGCCCTTCAGAATATATTTGCATTCTTAAGTAGCTTTGGTGAATAAATAAATGTATGCAAACAAATCTACCAGAGTCAAATGTGGTCATCTTTTTATCCCTTTCATAATTCTATTTGTCTTCGGCGAATACAATTTGGAGGAAGAGCATTAATGAGTATCAATCAACGTCCCCCTCGACAGACTTTGCCACGTTTCTGAGAGAGGCTCTTGAACGGCTCCTTCAACCAAACACACATTTCATGCCAATTATTCATCTAATTTTGCCCGCCGACTGATCGATCATAATAGGCTGTAAGCCCGGTGCTGATTGTATACTTGTAGCATCAACACTCCTGCGTGGAGAGCATCCACTCAATGCTCCACTCATCACCCTTCTCCAGTGTCTCTCCATTCTCTTCCCTCCATCACAGGGGGGCGTGTTCACACTTGGTGAATACAAGCTGATTAACTCATTAAATCATAGCTTTTATTTAATTTTACTAAAAAGTTTTTTTAATAAATCTGCATTTCGGGGGGGGGGGGGAATAATGCAAAACTAGACTTTTTAGAAGCATGAAGCAAGAGAGAATAAAATATTCATTTAATCAATACAGAAATTCTAACTGATTGCAGTTTTTTTCTCCTGAAAAGTGCTAACCTGAAAACTCAATTCTGAAATGTAGTACTTATCTCATCATATTTCCTCATTCATAAGTGCCTCATCAAAAGAGACAGAATACTTAACAAGCAACATGTGTGAACAGTCCATAATCATAAAATCCATAAATACCAGGCAAATTTAATCAAATCTGAACACAGCCCCCTGCCCATCTTGCCTCTGTGTCTTTGTTTTCATAACATCGGGACGAAACTCTATATTTACCCCGGGTTTTCGGGCTAATAACCCCCGACTATACAGCAAGCGAGTGGTAAAATAATACGCCGAAGACCCTTCAGATGGGGGGCGAACCGAAAATCAGCAGGCCATTCGACTAGGCCAAATCGTCTGCTCCATCTCTTATCTTCTCTCTCTCTCTCCTCATTTCTCTTCGTCTCACTGTCAGGCAGGGAAAACTGCACTCCAGATGGAGAGGAAGCCATTGAAGTAGTCGGATATTAGCCGAGATGCATTTATGCAAAAAAAGGATTCTACTCCTCCACTTTCCACTTTTTTTTTCTTTTTTGAGAGAAGAAGAGAGTGCATGCTCTGGTGCAAATCTCCAATGAGTTTCAATTCTCCTTCTCCTTTATTTATAATTTTTATGAATGCATGTTCATTTTTTGGGGGTAACAGTTTGTTCTCTATACTAGACCCTGTATATGAAATAAGATAGAAATTAATCAAGTATTCCCTATTTAAGTCAAGAGCAAAATATAACCAGAGTCAGAAGGAAGATAACTTTGTAATATAGAAGTAGCCTTAACATCCTTTTGGTTCTTAGCAGATAATTTGAAATTTAAAAATACATCTCTTTAAACAACTCTAAAGAGGAATGTTGGGTGGACATCCCCCCCCCCCCCAAACAAAAATGACACAGTAAACAGATTCTGAATACAGATTGTCATTTCGCTTGTATTATATGATTTCTACCTTAAAACTAAATCTGTTCAGCACATGGAATAATGATTATATATTAATAAATTAGAAATCATAGCTTTGTATTTATGAATCATGTTCTATTCCTAGAGATGTTCTAGTTTAAAATTTCAAATTCATCATAAAAAAGTGACAGTTATGAAGAATGACTGAGCAACCACTTCATCTGATCAATGCACAGATGCTGATGGGCATTCGAGAATTGTTAGAATATTTTTTTTAAGAACTCTGAAGGTATCTCAGACAAGGAAAAATGACTGATCACCCAATTCAATTCCGGATAAAAATCACAATTCAGTTGAGGCCTGAGCAAAAGCATTATGTAGATTGGTGGACAGAGGATTAAAGCATTAATAGAATGAAGAAAGATGCCGCAAGAGAAATGAGGTGTTAGCAAAACAGGTTAGCATGCATACAGATGGAGATAGCCGGTAACAAAATCATGGAGGGGAGGGAGGAGGCGATCATTAGAGAGGATGAGAGCGAAAGAATAGATTTTTATCTTTATGAGTATTGACACAAATAGAATGTTTTCAGAATGAGAGAAAGGTAAACAAATTTAATTTAAATAGATTATAATCCATTACACTGAAAATTAAGAAAGGGAACAAGGGGGCTTGCTTTTTATAGAAATACACAACTTTTTTTTAAAGATTATACAATAATTAGGGTTAAGCAGAAGAGTAGAGGAGAGAGAAGGACAGACGGAAGAAATAAGAAAGAGAAGGGAGGAAGACGGAAGGAGTGAGGAAATGGCAATAACAACGTTTTTGATGTATGAGCCAATAAGAAGATTAAACAATCATTTGCCGCAAAGTATCAAGATTATCGGTTGTCTGTGGGCCAACCTGATTATGGACACTTAAGGAGATGAGTGGCTCTCTCTCTCTCCATCTCTATCTTGCTCTTTCCCTTTCTCCCTCCCCTTCTCTCTCCATCTCCTCCCTCCCTCTCTCCCTTTTTCTCCATCATCCTTCTCTCTCTCTCTTCCTCTACCTGTCTTTCTTTTCCTGCATCCCTTCTCATCTCTCTCACACACAACACAGGCCATTATTCTTACCCCAGTCAAGTGGAAATTAGGAAAATGAAATTGCTTCCACTATGGATGTTATCTCCGGCCATCTCGGACTAGTGGGTGTAATTTCACCAATCAATGAAAGTTGCCTGTCGGCCATGCCAAAAAGGCGCTATCAAGGTCTCCGCGATTCACTTCTTTCTTTATTCCGGCCTCAGGGATGCAAAGAATCACCCTCCTTCCCATCCTTTATTCCGTAAGAGATAGTGCATTGCGGTTAAGGAGATGACGACTCCTATGAAGATACTACTTGGCGTCTATAGGTAGGAGAGCCTCTCAGTTGAAAGCTGTCAATAATGTTACGATTACAATTTGTAATATCACCTGTTGCTTTATGATACAGGAACCTAAAAAGGATAATGCATGTTGTGTTGACCTACTAAATACCATTTCATGAGGGATTATAATTGAAAATAAAAATAACGGCCCCTAAAATCAAAAATACAGTTTGTCTCTGGTAATATTTCCCCCATAGGATCAATTTTTCATATCATATTGAGATCCATCAAATCATTGGTTATTAAGCTTAGCTTTTTATTATCAAAGCATTACAATGTTTGGATCTTATGGTAACACAATTTACCAGGGTAGCCACTTACGTCTGTACCACAGAGGGCAGTGTTTAATTCAAGAAGGCTCATTCACCATCCATTAAAAGAAATTGGGGCACTGATTGAGTGAAGACATGCTTTTATTCATGCACAGGACTCAAGATAAAAAAGGGTAACACTTAATGGATCCAAAATATTGCGCAAATAGGGTTTGAAATGAGTGAAGCGAAGAAAAAGAGAGAAATCTACCCGCGATGGGGTCGGATGAAGGGAGAAAAGAACGAAGATGAAGCGGGGAAGCGAAACTCAAGACGGACTTTCGCCACAGGGCTATCCTAAAAAACTAGACTCATCAACATCTGCTAATCCATCCTCTCTCGGACGAGAAGCTCATTCAAAAACATTGCGATCTGTTTTTGCCGGAGAAGAAACATCTCCCGTACTTCACCTCCAACGAAGGGAGTTCAATTGCAAGCAAGATGATCTGATGACTATTTCAGATGTAGCTTGCTTGCCTGCTTGCTTCCTCTTCTCGACGACGAGATTGCAAGGCGATGCAGAGAGACGGAGTGAGCGATATAAATAAGGCTTCTGGGCAGAAATCTAGACACTACGCGTCAAAATATTGTCATCCTCTAATACCAACCCTGAAATTCACTAGGGACAGAACATTTGTTTTCTTCTTCTATTATCTAGTATGAAATCACATAGAATATCTAACATGACAAGTCAAATGTGATGAAATGTTTGCCTCATTCTAACAATCAATTGATCCTTTGTTCCAGCATATGGTTCCAGCAAAGGAGTACAAAAATAATCTTGATGATTAATCATAACATTTTTCAGACAAAAATTGAAAGAACATTTCCAGATGTTGTTACAAATACATCCCATTCACTTCTCCCCAACATTAACTAATCCTGACCCTGTCATAAATAAACATAACTACCAATCACAGATATAAAATTGGTAAACTTGAGTAAAGATGCAGTTTAACCGAGATACAGATAAATAATTGCCATATTCTTTCATCATGGACTATATACAGTTACATATACAACGGATTAATCAGCGCAAAATAGGCACTCTATAATATCTCTTTGCTCTAGTACAGCCTATGCATCTGTCAGTGACCCAGATAAGTGACGGTTTTGACAAAAGGGGGCCAATCTGACATCACAGAGCCTAATTAATGAGTCTCTGTAAGCCCTTGACTGCTTAGACATGGGTCAATGCAGACTTCCTGGAAGCTACTGTCCGTTTCCTACAAGGTGTCCTTTCCACTGGACCAGGCATAAGACTTTCCTTCCATCAGATCAGAGCAGCCCATCCAGTCTACAGCCCCTCTGAAAAAGAGACTCTGACCATTCGTTGTAGATCCATGTTCTAACCCTTTCTTACAAGCATTATAGCTAGACAAATATACATGTAGTCATCTCTCACAAGACATGGGAGTTCTTTCCACTACCATGACTGTTGTTATCCTATACTGCTTTCCTGCACCTAAAACACCTTGCACAGTGTACAGCCCCTCTCAAGGAGAGCTACTGACTGCCCTCCACAAGGTGTTGTATGACCCCCTGAATCTAATATGCTGGCTCTAACGGCATCTTGTGCACAGCCCCTCTGAGTCCGATGGGAAACAATGGACTACCTCTTTTGAAGGTGTTCATCAACAAAGCACCCATACTTTCCTCTTAAAACCAATATTGCCTGTTGATTGCATTGAGTCAAGCTTCAGCATGATGGCGAAGTGGTAAATGGGCAGGTTATCATCGGGACATCCTTCTAGGAAAAATATCTTAAAACATTTACCATATGCAAAGAGCCAAGGAGAACGTCATGTTCTATGGAATGATAACATCAAGTTTTACTTTAAAAAGGAGACGTGGAACTGGTAGATCCACCTCCAACCAATAAGGTGATGAAGAGATTCTGTTTGCATTGAAGCAATGCCACTGACACATACATACCATTTGATATTGTGACCACGACAATGGACATGCAATCATGTGAAAAAGAAGAAAAGGAAGGCTGAATGGGAAAGGGAATCTCTCTGATCTCCTAAACTTGTGGGTCTGCGGAAAGAAACGGGATGCCACGCACCCCAGAAGTAAGAACGGAGGAAAAGGAATTCCTGAAAAGAAAATTTGTGGGATATCTGCCCTCTGCAGTTACTTCCTTGGGGGCAAATCGGACTAGCGAATTAAACATGTAGGAATCCAGAGCCTCTCCTCATGTGTTCCTTCCCCCTTTCTACACGTTCTTCTGGCCATGTATCCCAAAAGGACGTGGTTCACCTACTCATCTCTGTACCCTGAAGGCATGTAACCCTGCCTGACTTGCGTTGATTGGGGTCTGCGGTACGTGGGTCTGGTACCGGTCTTCTTTCCCAGAGAACTGGTGTATGTCTCTCCCCTCTTCTTCGTTTCTTAGTACCCCTCTTTCTCTCTCTCTCTCTCTATCTATCTCTCTTTCTCTCTCTCTCCCTCTATCTCTCTCTCTCCCCCTCTCTCCCTCTATCTCTCTCTGCCTCCATCTCTCTCTCTGCCTCTCACACTTACCAAATCACTACAATTCACCCTGAATTTAATTCTTTCCCGATTATTGTATCAGATACTTGGATATGGAGCTCAGAATATGTTTAGTGGATGAAAAAGATTGATTACTACTCTGATTAAGATGAATTTGTGACATAGATATCTCATCATTACTAGGATACAATCGCTTGTTTGGAGAAAGGGTGTTGAATTTTACACTTATATGAGGCCAATCTGTAATGCCTATTGCCACGTTTATCCCATTCCTGGAAACAGTACAATTTTAGAGGAAGATTAACTACAAAAAACTTTTGTTACAGAATAAAATGGAAGAATTTCATTATACTGCAATAAACTATGGATGTTTATTGTATTTGTATTATCTATGACTCTATCAAATACATAGCAATACTAAAACCCAGAGATTATCAATTTGTCTGTGGTGCAAGAAGGACGCTATATAAATATCTATTGAATTATATGAGATAATGACAAATTTCAGAAAAGGTAAATAAGTATCTTATCTTAAAAATAGCAAAAGGAAGTAAATATGGGCTTATATACTGGGATCTGTTAGATATATTAAATCACTATTTCCTTTTAAATCAAATTACAACTTGATTTACCAATAATGCCATTTTATGCCCACTGGTTATATAGCTATCCTACTTCAAACACAATGCCTTAAATTGTTAATTTCAACAGCTGTTTCACAAACTAGATAATACAGAGTATTTTTGGCATTTCCCCGGTAACTTTGTCTGAAAGAACTACGCTAATACCTTTTTTATGTGTCAGTCAATTGCACAGTGTCAATTTTCTTTAAAGGCCAAAATTCTCATTATATTGTTCATTTTAATTCACTAATCTTTACATATATTAATTGGATTTTTAAGTTCCACTGTATATTACCAAAAATCTGTAAACTTATTAATACAATTCCCATATTTCCATTCTCAGGCCTATTAAAATACAAATGTTATGGGGCAATTCATACTATGTTATTAAAGTGGCATGTGTACCAAAACTGATTTCATTTATAATTTGAGAGCAACAATTGTTTTTCTATGCATTCACATGTATGCTTATATAACCAGGAATGTGCAAGGTAGCCATTGATAAGGAAGTGAGATTAGCAGTCTAGTGTGAAGGACACAAGATTTAGAGGAACATATGGAATATGACAGACTACATCCAAGTGTTAACCTGTTTTCCACAAACACCACCTTACACCCCCTGTTCAGACTACTTGAATTCATCGTATATGGTAGCTATATAAAATGTGTGAAGCTATACAATATAGTAGTTACCTTTTTCTTCTAGTATGGACGTTGTATAAAGAAATTGTGTAATGAAACGTTGAATAAAGAAACGCGCGTTTCAGCATCATTTTAAAGGAAAACACGTTTGAAAGGAATCAGTGTCCTGTTCCAGTCTGAACATTGAATCATATGAAAATCGTATGATGGGCGGGGTTTATCAAGAGTGCTCACTGATGATTGGCTAGCTGTCATGTCAATTGACTTCTTCAAAACTAGCTTCTTTATATCACATTTGATTTCATTTATTATCAATGCGTTTACATATATAAGAAGAGACACTATTGGTTGGTAAGAGGGGCCAGATAATAGCACATGTGCTAGTCAAGCCTCATCCCTTTTATGATGTTGTCATCCAGTCTGTACACCCCTTTCGCCTTACAACGCTTCTTTATACTACGTTTCATTATACATTTCTTTGAACATTTTGTCTAGTCTGAACAGTCTATGAGACACTGTTCATACAAGTGGAAGGGAGTTGTAATGTGGTAGTGTTAGTCGAAGGTTACGAATAAGAAAGGGAATCGGTAGAAACCACATGCCTGCCATAAACAATGCTTACTGAGCAATTGACTTTACACCTGTTAACGGACTAAATCTCTTCACCATAATACAGCCTTTACCCCTAAACGTGGGTGAAATCCATGGTAAAACCTTTTCAAAGATGCGAGAGTGATACCAGGGAATCAATGAATTGGGATTGTGTATCTTTCTTACTGGTTAGCACATGTTCAACCATGTGCCATTCCTCAACGATGGAGACTGTTTGTATTGCAAATTATTTATACTAGATCCATGACTCTCTTTTTCAGATAACTGCAATACTATATTGACATTCTACATGAATATCGCTTTATCTTAGAATGTCATCTCTCTGCAAAATGTCCGGGTTGGCAGGTTTAAAAGAAAAATGTGTCTACCAATCGAATCAAGGGATAAAGTATTGTATAGAGATCAAAATGGCATAATGACAGTGTCCTCAAACCAGCTAGGTCTATGATACACTTCTTTATACAAGATCCTCATTCTAGATCTTAAGTAGATAAAAACACATCTACGCTTGAAATAAAGTCATTAAAAAAAAAAAAAAATAGTAAGCTGTGTTCGTCTCTCCTGTGAAATGTAAATATTCACCAACTTCAAAAATTTGACTGAATAAAACATTTGACCCCCCCCCCTCAAATGAAACGCAGATAATTCCAAACAACAACAACAACCTCCCCCCCCCCCTCCCCCTCCCCCCCCCCCACTTTCAAAGATTCACTCAAAGTTTAAGTTTGTAAGTACTTTGAACAATCTTCACTTGTTTCGGTCCCGTGTAAACCCTTGTCGTTGTTTAAAACATTGAGGTTCCACAAACTTACAATTTAAACTACATTGGTTTTGTGTGAACATGGCTAATGTACAGCTCATTAGCCATGAAACATAAGTGATTTGACAAGTTGTTACACCGCAGTTTTTCCCCTTCTCCACACCTGACAGTGCCATCAACAGTAATTACACTCCCATCGGAAAGTAATGCACAAGTTGATAGTGAAAGAAGGGAAGGGGGTAACACAGGCATGGGATACAAGGGAAAGTCCCTATTTTACATAAATGGAGTGAGGTTCAAGGGATGGAGGAATAAAGGTTATTTACTGACACGTTCATGACTGAATAAGGTAAAACTTAATAATTATTAATATTTAATAATACTTAAGCTTCTCACAAATATTCATTTCCTATTGGGTACTACACATGCACTACCAATCATATTCAAGCCTATTGTCTATTTGCTTCATTCACATTACCCACAGTTTCGAAAAATGAAATGTAAGAGTAGACAATGAAATGTGAACCATGTTTTAACAATTCAGAGGTGCAATAAGTAATTGTTTCTGATCCAGATTACAATAAAGAAATCCCACTGGAAGTCAGATAAACACTCCTCAATCCTACACCAGGCACCCTTGGGTATAGACAAGAGGAGAGGAGGGGTGGAAGGAGGGGGGTAAAACAAAGACAATTCCTTGACTTCAACTTAAAAAGAAAGTCCTCCTCATACAGGTGAGTCACTATACAGACAAAAGGGACGTAGCAACTCAGGAAGGACATAAGTTTATCTTGTCTGCCGGGGTCCCTTGGGCTCGGTAAATCATCGGGAATGGCTCTGGTTTGGCATGTATCTGGCTGGCGGTAGATCACCTGGTTAGCCAGAAAGCTTCGCGGGGTGAACCCAACCCCGCTGGCCCTATTACCAAGTCCATGTACATCTGGATGTGATATGTGGCAGGGGGGTGGAGAGACAGAAGCTTGTCAAAATGCAAATCTCCCCCCCCCCCCACCCACCCCCACCCTATCAAAAAATGTTAGACACTTTAATAATGAAGATTATGAGAGCTAAATTATCCCCCTTCTGAACCCACACCGCTTGGCTATAGTACTATTAACAAGTCCAAATTAATGTGGATATATAGAAAAGGGTTAGGTGGGTTGGAAGAGAAAAAATATGGCCCCCCTAAAAAGAACAATCATAATTTTTCAATTTACAAAAAAAAGTCTCATTTTGTTTTTGTTGTGAAAGACAATAAGAGTTAGACTATTCCCCTCCCCCCTCCTTTGTGAACTCATAAAATCTGTGTATGAGATACTATAGGCCTACTATTAGCAAAAAGGTCCAAATATATCTGCATAGACTATGGGAGAAAGGGCCTGGTGGGGGCTGGGGAAAAAAAGGGAGAAGGACATCAAAAGACTATATATATATACATGTATAATAAACCCTTACCCTAATCAGATAACTTTTTGTTAGCCATCATTTTTGTCTATACTGTGTCTGTGGGCAATAATGAAAATTGGATTTAATTTTGTGGGTAGGGGCTAAAGAGAGGGGCGACTGATTGTGGTAACTAAAGGTGATCACTGGCAAATCACTAGCAGACTTTAGGGGACTTACCAAGTACTTAAGTGTCGGCCAGGGAGTTTTTAGCTGGGCCTGTTATTGTTGAGTGCTAGCTTGTCTGGTGGCTTACGACCATTGGGGAGAGGCTATTATCTCCCAATTCCTGCTCCGTTTTGTAAAACACACTTTCCAGATTTGATTTGTCTGACGATTTAGCGGCCAATTCCCCGAGACTTTCAGAGGGATTAGCCTGCGCTATCTGCCTGACAAACTGGTGTTGACATCGCCGAGGGTTGGCGTACAGCTGGCAATTTAAAGCTAAGGCATAACAGTGGTCAGGCCACATGCATCTGTTTGTAAATGTTTCAGACATCCAGGGCATATCACCATCTCGTATATCTACATACTAGTCGCAAGAAAAGCATTTCTCTACAATTTACATACTAGCTAGCCATCATAGAATATTTCAATAACTATGGAAAACAAACAACATTATGCCTTCCCTACAATTTCATCATTCTTCCCACACTAAATTTTTTTGCTCAAGAGTAATACAGGATTAAACAATTATTTATTAGATGGTTAAAGCATCTCTAAAACCAATCTACATATCACAAAAGAGGTTTCCATTGTTCATTGTCTTAGCTGTTCAAAGTTACAGTCATATTTACATGATTTGGGGAAAAGCAAAGACCTAGCAGCAACAGCTATAAAAACTGCCAGATGGGATAAGAATGAATGCATGCATCAAGAGAAGAATCCCCTTGAATGCTTTAAGGATAAGTAAACACCGCCATTCTATACAAATGCATCTTGGCTAAACATGGTGAGCGGAAAAATTACCCGATGTCTTACGGTCTAGCGCAAGAGAACAAGAGGACAAATTCGACAGAGATCACGACTAATGGATTTTAAAAGCTCACGCATTCGGGGGAACAATTCTTTATAGCGGCCGTAAGGACAGTTGAGGGCAGCCTATGTATGCTATTTCTACTATTTGATCAATCAGAGTATTGTGGATGTAGGTCATTGCTAAGAGTTGTTCAGGGATCAATTAGTCTGAAACGAACAATGTCACTTCGTAAATGAATGTTAGTTTAATGTACACATTGTCAAATCAAACATGGTTTTTTATTTGATCAGGAAAATCAACAAGGTCTTTCAAGGAGAAAAACTGGCCTATTTACATACCGGGTAATGAAAACTACTGATATATTTTTTAAAGAGGCTTACAACAAGAGCTGTTTCCTTTTGACAACAAAAAAATAAAACAATTATGAATAGTTATCAATTATAAAAGTTATTCAAATTCTAATGTTAGTAATCTAAGCTTAAGATTCTTGTAATTTCTATGCAGGCTATTTTTATTCTGAAATTGTAATTAAAGATTTCAGATTAATTTTTTCCATAAACTTCATTTAAAGTAAAAAATTGCGAAAGCTTATAGATCTTAATTTTTCATATTTTACTCCATTCGCACTTCTGTTTCTTAAATATTTTAAATCAGATGTTGCTTAGGTTTCGATTATATTCAATCTAAAACTGTATTTCAAGATTTCATTAGTCAAATTCTGATTGATCTCTTCAGAATATTTTCTTCAAGTTGACAAATTGACTGGCATACATGTGTGCCTTTAAACAGTATCTGCTTGCTTGCAGACTTGCAGTAGCTATATGACCTCAAGATTCATTGACCCTGGTCGGTAGGAGAAAAAGCCAGGATGAAGAAAAACAAAAAAATGGTTCTGCCATCTGTACAAACCACTGGATCTATGGATCAGGCTTCCTAAATACACCGCTTTCTTGTGACGTTTCAATTCTTGTTTGGAAGACGATTTGCAATTTACTTAGCAAGTCCAGATGCATGTGCAAGCAATGATTTCTGCGTTGATGCAACCATGTAAAATGGTTTGCCTATAAATGGCATGAGTCTGAAATGTCAGTGGAAAATTATATTAATTGTTTTTAATCATGACCTATAATAAAATAAAAGCTATTGTCAAAAAGATTGTATGAGAAAATATTGATACATGCATTAACCCTATGGACTAGAGAGGAGTAAGATAATTCAACAGTCATTGGGTCAATTACGAATATTGAATATTTTGCTATAAAACTAAAGAGACTTTCACTTCAAAATTTACCCCAAAAAGAGTTGTTTTAAAACTGTCTGATATAATAATATGACTGTCTTAAAGGGATTTCATTATACATCCAAGTCTTCTTTATGGCAATGTCTTTAAGACGTGACCTTTAACCTGTAATCAGGTTCTTAGCTCCAGGCCTGTAACCCTAACCTGTCTGATCCGGATGACCACTAAACATGTTGGTCAGGCATTACTACACCATTAGGAACATTTTCTACTCTATCCCGAAGATGTTGCGACATCCCGACTCCTTGGTGGATATATGCAACGAGTCCTTACTCATCACCGCTGCACATGCGCTACTTGATAGAAGGAGAAAGCACAACGGCTCAACGGATTTCGTTACTGAAAGAAACTGGGCCAATCCTGAGCTATGATGATGCGCCCCAAATTTTCTCATTTCACCCAGGGTTCATGACCCCCCGAAGTGATGGCAAGAAAAATGGAGGCAGTCTTTAAATATTTCCCCCTTCTCTTCTCTTTCCTCCCTCTCTTTTTATCTCTTTCTCTCTCTGCCTGTTCCGATTGCGGAAATGATGAAAAGAATACAAAGTAGAGACAATCTGGAAAAGTGGTTACAGGGTATTTATCTGGTGAGCTTTGGCAAAGAAAACTATGGATCCATGTGGGATTCTTTTTTTTAACCTACCTATTCCAAAGGATCATACCAGTTGGAGCCAAAGTTTAGAGTTCAGCACAACTGCAGAGTCCAGCACAACTGCAGAGTCCATCAGAGTTCACAAATTTGTACGTCTAATCGTATTTTCAGTGAATTTTAAAGAGAGAATTTATTAGACGACCACTGGGATCTTGTAATTATATTATCTATAATGCAACACAGGATGAGATGAAGTGTGTATCTGCTTGAGAAGGAGGAATGCTTAGTATCAAACATCCATTCAAAAGTTGAGTAAATACAATTTGTGAAAGCAACTTGTCAAATGGCATTTTTGAAGTGTAACTCAATTGGATTGTTGTAAATACAGCTAATGAATGCACACTAGCTCGGACTGCCACCATTTGCTCAATTCTCATTTGGGGGGGGGGGGGGTAATATTATATCAATTATCGATTCATCAATATTTGTAGCTTTCAAAGGGATGACAATTTTATGCCAAATATATGATCACTACACAAATAGACCTATTTGGCATTCTGTTAGTGCAATACTCTAGGAAACACGGCCTGTATGTACAAATAGGCATTTTTCTTGAGCATGGAATTCAGATATGAAGCCTGGAAAGAATTGCAAGAATTTCTTTCAAGTTTAAAGACTTTAATAGACATGCACAAATCTATTAATCATCTTGACAATAGGAATGATCTCATTGATAAACTTGAGCGCAATTTTGCCTGTCAGCTAGTCGCTCTCCAAACTGTCATCGGCCCATCCTAGGTCTAGTCACCTCAGCTAGAAACAGCATTTTTAATGGGATCTCTCAGCGTATTGACCAAAATAGTGTTATTCCAGCGGCCAGGGAGAAAGACGATACCGGATGAAAGCATCCCCCCTATCTCTCATCATCGATTCTGATTACCTGCTTGCATTATTTCCACCGACTGACTTATTCAGAGGGGGGAGGGAGGGAGGGAGGGGGGCAAGCTTTTATAAGGGAGATGATAATAGAAAAGGAAATGGGAGGAGGAGAGGGGTAACATGAGAAGGAAGAGGGGCATTTTTGTTCCTTCTTTTGATGGAAGTGTCATATCCTTCCTCTATGCTTTATGAGTAATTGCCTATCTTGTCTTGTCCAATGTAACAAGCCAAGCCAAGCCAAGGGCAGATCTTGACATTGAGTCCAACACATTCCTCAGGTAGAATCATATAAAGCTGCTTTCAATTATCTTGCATACAGAAAATTATAGGTGTAATTCAAATTCAACTCTATTTATATATAAACGAGCTATTAAAGGGGAATGAGTTATGTCCTATGAATTAAAAAAAAATAACAGAATAATACTGAATGAAATCAATTGTTGAAAAGAAACAGAGCACAAACATCGAAACTCTTCAGGAAAAGAACAAAAAGAACATCCATATACTGTATCTGACATTTATAAATGGAAGCAAGAAGTTGCCTAGTGAAGGATGCTGTTTAATTTTCACTACACAGACACTGATGAGATTGGCAAGTGGTTTACAGTTAACCTAGCAGTCTGGAACAGTCTGATATCATTATACAAAAATTGTAAGATATTAAAAATGTGCAATTTTGTTAGAAAGATAAAAAGCCTTATCATCTTTGTAAGATAGAGTGTTTGGGGACACAGAAAGAAGGGGAAATATTGATATTTTACAGGATGGTATTGACAATAATGAAAATGTCAATGAACGAAAACCTTTTTTTTAAAAACATATACAGTTGGAGTGTAGGAATGTAAAGACTGATCCTAATTATAGCGAAGGACTCATCATTTTGATCATTCCCTTTAAAGTGTTGAGCGGCACTGCTAGTCTTTCATCAAGGTGCACTCACAGTCAGGTGAATCACCACGCCTGGTAAAGGTTACACGGCCTGGTCAGATGAAGAAACAATGCATCATGATGCTACTCATGGCTGAAGGCCCTGGGGAATAACAAGTCCATGCTAACTATAGACGCAATGGATTCACCATGATTCCACAAAAATTTAGAGTTTCTTTTGTCATCTGACAATTATGTTATCTCTTCTTACAGTCTCGATTTCCTCTCTATTTTTAAATCTTAAATTTGGCTAAGAATTTGAAAAGTAGGACTGTCGATATTATGAACTTGCGCCTGAAATCACTGTGGATAAAGTTCTACAAGTATGGTTCATTTTAATTATTTCATATTTGATACTTGATATTTCTAGTCCTATTGTTTCATGACTTCTCTCTTGATGTCAGTCAGACATTAAATCATATACTTTAACACAGTAATGCCCTCTTTGTGTGAACCATGTGGTAAGACAATAGACATATCTATAAAAAGAGATAATATTAAACAAAAGTAATTGAAGAGGATAGATAAAGAGATAAGGAGACACAGACACACACAGAGTATGAGAGAGAGAGAGAGAGAGAGAGAGAGAGGGGGAGATAGCAAGACAAGGTGAGAGATAAGACAGGGAGAGGGGTGAAGAGGAAAGAAGGGTAATCAATGAATTCCTTTCCCCCTCCCTGTCCCCCTCCCCGTCCCCCCTCCCCTCCAATCAGGCTCTACCTGTGGAAAGACAGAATCCTTGGAGGGCTATGAATCAAGGTGATTAAGGATTAACTGCAAAGCTACAATGGACCACTTCCCCCTTCCCCTGCCCTGCCTGGATAGACATGCCAATATACACCAGAAATAGATGGGGGCAGGATGACACCGGCCCACAACAATGACTAAACTGAACTGATATGAGGTCATGAAAGCATAGCACAAACCCTAACTGCCACCTCTAGCTATATCTGTCCAAATCGCATTGACCACTGTGTTCCGAATGTTAAATACTTGACATCTCTATCTACTTTCATCTTCAGAAATTTGCACTGTCATATCATCTGTTGAAAGCCTGTGTTGAACTATACGAGTTAACATACCTCTAGTTCTCAATAGACAGTATTATGCATAGAGCCATTGAAATGGTTTTGACACATACATGTACAGTAGGACCATTAATTAGTATGCCTTCCAGCTCTTCTAAATCAATACAAATGGATTAATCTGAAATAATCTGGATGTACTTCCGTAAGACCATAACTTTGGTTTGTACTACGTATTACTAAGCCAAATAATTATCCTCATTTTTGGCACAAATGATCATTGAATAAGAGTCTAAGAGAAGGGGGAAAGTTAAGTAGCATATAGACTAGGATGGCACAGAAGACACGATTAACCCACAAGTGGATATAAATTGCCAGGAGTTGAGCCGAATATCATCATCATTACTTCTACCACGGACAATATACGTAGGGCTGATGACAAGCTCCCTCGCTCTTCTTCGGTTCTCCTCCGCAAACTTTATTTGGTTTTCCACCAGAGCATGGTGATGGAAATAAACAATATCAGGGGATCCGATGATGTATGACCAAGTCTCAACTAAAGAATGACTTGATAATTCAAGCCTACAATGAGGAAGTACATGTACCTCTCTGTGTTTCCAGTCATCGGTGCACTAATTCTACAATACCTCATGCAATTGACTCCAAATCCACCATGAAAATGTTAATTAAAGGTGAAAACAAAGGCAATTTTAACAACATCTTTCATTTAATAGGCCACTCTTCACACTCATTTTCATATTTAACACACCTGATTCACACTGCTAAACGGACCCCAAACCGAATCCAAACCAGCTGATTCTTGGTCATTTGGAAGAAAAAAAAATTGCCTGTTGTTGGTCTCTTTGGCGTGATGAACATGATCCTGCTTAATTCTAGCTTTCCAAACAATACTGTCACACTTATTTCTGGACCAACATTACTCTGAAAATTATCCAACACCGATCAACAAAATCCCACTTCTCTTGTCTCGCACATCACTCGGGTAAGAGGGGTTTATTGTGACCTACCTGTCGATGATTACCGGATCAGACGGAGTTTCGTTTCTATTGCCACAGCTTTTCTTGTCACAGCAGCGGCTGAAAGAAAAATAGAAAGAAAAGGTAGAAAAGTGTGACGACTAATCGTAAAATTTACTACCATGTACCAATCGATGTAGATGCAGTGAACATGGTTACTTGAATGTGCAAACTATTACTATTAGCATGATGTTGCATTTACTTGAAAAATAAATTGCTTTTAGAGTAAATTAAAAAAAATTGTAGAATTTTGATTGACTACTAATATTTTAAATATCACATCTTAAAAGATTTCCACAAAAAATATGCAATAAACATATTTGAAATATCATTGAACAGAAGTAGAAAATGTACAATACCCCTGTATAATAGCTACCCTCCATAATCCATTCAAAGCTCTGTCATATTTCAAACCTTTTTTTTTATCATTTTAGGTAATGATATCATTTTCTCTGACAGACACGTTGGTATTATTGCACTGCAGTCAGAACTATATACATTTATGATATTCTGCATAATACTCTGTATCCCAAGGGGAATCATATGCGAAAATCATTATTCATATTTCATGTTTTTTAAAGTTTTTCTTAAGTGAGAAAGAGCCCCAAGAAAAATACTGCAATGTAGCCTTGACATACATTGACCTCAACATCATGACCTTTGCTTTCTTCTCTCATTTTCAAGTCATAAAAGAAGAACTGGCACCCCTTATAAATAACAACAAACGTGAATACAAGCAGATGGTTTATTATGCACAGATTCTCCATACCCGAATCATGAGAAGGTGGGTGAGAAATGTATGGAGACGGAGGGAAAGGGAGATAGCTATTGGTTTAGGTCTGACGACTCGATTAGAATCATTAATCGAAGGAAACCCACACTTAGCTGGAACCTTCGGAGGTGTCAAGTCATTCCCAGGAGCCTAAATCTCATCCCCAGTTACTCAATGATTCTTCTCGCTTTATGTCATTATTTCAAGTTATTAGATCATTTTTTTCTCTCTCTCCATCGATGAGGCATAACAACACAGTTTGGGTTCATGATTTACACTTTATTTGTGAATCCCACAGTATGGTGTCCGATGTGTGACTGGTGAATGAAAACAACTGCAGGTGGCTATGTATCATAACAGGTTGAAGGGACACAGAGAGAGGGAGGGAGAGAGAGAGAGAGAGAGAGAGAGGGGGGATGAGATAGAAACAGAGAGATGGATAGATAGAATAGTGAAAGAGGTAAAGAGAAAGAGAGAGAGAGGGGTATTAGATTAAAAAGAGAAATGAATATATAGCATAGAGAGAGATATAGAAAGAGACAGACAAATAGACATGAAGTGAAAGTGAGAAGAGAGAGATTAAATATGCAATTTACAGTGTGTGCAAAGACAGAGCCGAAGGGTGGAGAGAAATGAGCCAGGACTTTCTTTCATATTATTTTAATGGATTTCTTTACAAGTTTGAGAAATAATCACAAGCAATAATATACTTTGAGAAGATAAATAATGTTATTCAATCATACCAATTAAAATGACACATAAATATCTACAAAATAAATATTTATTTGTATCCAAGGAGCTCAGACTAACAAAATATCAAAATATAAAGAAAACACTTGTTTGTTATTTAAGACCACACACTACATGTTTATTTCTTATGAGTATGTAAGTATATATCCTGCTTAATCAACACAAGAAACAACTTGTAAGCCTGTATGCTAGTGGCTTATGGCTTCGGGGAAAGAAAAATATGAAATCTGGATCCATAAAGGAACAAATATATATACCAGCATATATATATATGATAACATGAGAGACAGGTGGAAGACATCATGGATTGCAACCCTCTGTAGTCGGGTGCCCCAGGAAAATATTGCTTTCATATTACGGGCCAACACAAAGAGATATGTTGTCATTAGATACAGCTATGCCGCTCAATTCACTCTCCTTTTTTCTATTTCTCCCTGGCGTTCAAGTAACTCGAACTCCGCTTGGTCAGGTTTGAGGGCAAATCTGGGGTGAAGACGTTTTTTTTCTCCATATATTTGTAGGGGGATGAGAAGAAAATTCTGCTGTTATCCTTTCATCTAATTTTCACTCTGGCTCTTCTTTGACAGGGAGAGTAAAAGGAGGCTTTCGTTTGAAATTAGAAGAAGCGTCATTGCTACTAGCTATTATTTATAAAATTAACTGGAACTCAACACCGTCTCCAATCACGATGAGCGTACGGCCAACAAGCCAATCACCAGGCTTGGATACATGTCTGTAACTTTGATTGAAAGTGAGTTTTTAGGAGAGGGGAGGTAGAGAAAGCTCCGGGCCTGGCTGTTGGCAAATTACTGAATGTTTCTGAAATTACAACGTTCCCAGAATAACTTTTTCTTTTTGGACGATAACATTTCTCTGCCTGAACATACAACTTGGGGATAATCATGTTTATTTTTTATTTGATGGGGTGTTTATTGGAATGTCAAAATACAGACAGCCTTCTAAAGGGATATGTTTCATACCAGAGAGTCAAAAAATAAGATGTCAACAATAATAGTGTACAGTGACAGGAGAAAAATGAAAGGTTTGACTGTTTTACTTTTCATACTAAACTGAAGATTTGTCTATCACTGTTCTCAAAGAATGCTTCATAATTAGCTCATAAATTCACATTGATGTAATTTCTTTAACAATGAGTTGTATATCAATGCACATTAAAGTTTTGATTTATGTTTAAGTCAAGTTCAAAAAGAGATATTGAAAGTATGTCCCTAAGATCAACTTTGTCTCAGTGAAGCTATGTATGCATTTAAACTAACCTCAAGAAGGGGAAACTTTTTCAGTAGGAATAAAATATTCCTTGAATGCTTGACGATTTGTCATAATGTAAAACATATCAAATCAATTTTTTTAGAGTAAAATCATTTCTGGTTACATCAATGCACTCTTGATGTCTCAGTTACATTACACTCATCAAGGATGCCACCCAAAATGGACAAGAAGAGAGGCAGGATGATCACAGACAGAGCACTTGAAACAAGCACACACATGGCCCATCTTTACCGTTTGTTCCATTAGTGCGTACGAAGCAACAGTTAGGGGAAACGGGACTCAAGTGCCCACTCCACCTACATCAAACAGTTTGGAGAGTTGGCGTAAAGGAGCGACTGAACGGCCTGTTGCTCTACCTCCTACTCAATCCACTTAGTTTTTCTATCGCTCTTCCTCCTCCCCCTCTCACTTTTTTTTTCTTGAGAAGTTGAGACATTTGTTAAAACTGTGATTCCCCTCTCTCTATATTGTACCCCTACCTATCCTAATCATTTTCATTTTAAAGATACAATTGAAGAATAAAATTTATTCCTTCCTCTTTAAGTGTATCATAAAGTTGCCCCACCTCCTACTCAATCCACTTAGTTTTTCCATCCCGCTTCCTCTCCCCCCCCCCCCCATCTCACTTTTGTTTCTTGAAAAGTAGAGACATTTGTTTCAGACAGAAATAAGTTTGATGTTGTTTTACTGTCACTTTCAAATAAATCGCTGTTATTTTAAGTACATGCTTTTGTGATGCTCCAGCTAACCCTTATTCCTAAACACTACAAATAATACTCCCTCAATACATCAAGCATAACACCTTAAGAATCTCTTTTTAATTCCCCTTTTCTTTTCTTTTTACTTTTCTCCTCGCCCTAACTCAATGCTTCCAACCTAAAAATGATTTCAGAAAGTTCAATTCCTATTTATAAAAATAATTACACTCCTGTACTGTAACCCATTTACTACAAACCACTTTGATCTTTAAAAACCAATCTCTCCCTCACCCCCCCCCCCCCTCCCACCCCCCTCACACCACACCTGCCCTCCCCATGGCCAATTCTTCACCCACGTTACTGATTGATCACAGAGGGCCCCCGCTTCTCCTGGGGTCAAGCTAGTCTTCTTTGGGGTCAAGTGTTTTCGGCAAAGTGGTGCGCCTCTCCCGAACATGATGAATTATTTGCTGTTGACCTGATACAAACATGTTCGCTTGCTCGACTCATCCAAGTTCGAAGACCTCTGTTTCTACGTTCCGAACCCCCCCCCCCCCCCCCTCTCCTTCCATTCTTCCTAATCCACAAATGTTCCTGATTTATTAACCAGATTTTATAGGAAAAAGCATGTTAGATGAAAATGAAACTGTCTCAAAATTCCAAGTCACAGATTTGGTTTCTACTTCCTGCACTGTTCCTCGGAATTCAAATTTCCTTATCTACTCCCTCTCTTCTTCAAATAAAAATATGTCTCCGGCCAAGGAGTTACAAGACCAAACTTTTCCTCCTTCGCTGCCATCATCTTAATTGTTGCCGGCTTGCATCATGATTTTCCTGCGATGTGGTTCATATTACCCCATCACATGCTTACTATCTCAAGTTAGATATTGATACTATGCATTTAATCGAAGGAGCTAGCCTGTTTAACCTCTAAAAAGATAGGCTAATCAAAAAAATATGTGAGGCTACCATATCGGATCACACACGACATGTCATTTCTGGCCAAAACTGCTCTGTAATGGCATGGCCATGTGTTTGAGAGCCTTCTGTTCAATAACTCAGGCTTGCAAGAACTAAGGATTTTGTTTTTCAGCTCTCAAACATTGGCATACACATATCAATATTAAAGTCAGAGTTAAATTTCTCGAGCTATAATCATAGAAGAAGGATAATTTGTAACCATCCTCTGTTTGTTGTCTCTTACACTGATTTCTAATTTCTCACTTTTCCTATTCAAGACAAAACCAGACAATTGAATTCCTTCACAGGATAGTTAAATGTAGTGCATGGTCTTTAATAGTAAGATTGGTCTTGACCTTCAACCTTTAACCTGCCTCAAAAGAGTTTTAATGATGGTCCCTGTTGTTCATCCGGTTTTGAAAGAATTCATAAAATGTATCTTGTATTTTACTGTATGAAATGCTTTGAATATATTTTAATGTTTGTATGTTCTTTGTTTGTTTTTAAATTGGAGAATCAATAAAGACTGAAGTGAACAGGTGGAGACTACATGTACTTTCATCTTTTTGTTAAGTTATGTTAGTAATATTTTGTTTTCTTGGTAATTTGAGTAATGTTAATTCCATTAGTAATATTGATTTTTCTTGAAGTAATTTTGATTTGTGTACAGCGCTTTGAAACTTTTATGTATTACTATTATTATTATTTTACATCAATATGCATTTCCAATGGATTTCATCGCTAGTTTATCCTAGTTTAGTATTGAATGGATGCTCACCTGCACATGATTTCGTGAGTGAGTAGCACACGACACATCTCTGGATTCTTGTCCTGTCCTTCATATATGATGGCCTGTAAAAAGAGAAAAAGAGAAAAAAAAGAAAATAGACAAAATTTGTTAAAAATGTGTATAAATAGGCATTTTTAATGAACATTTGAATTGTGTAATAAAATACTTTTCGTCTGATGGTGTAATGGCGATGGCGATTATGATGATTATAATGATGATAGTAATGATGATGATGATGTTGTTAATGATGGTGTTGATGACGATGATGATGATAGTGTTGATGACGATGAGGATGATGAAGACAATAATAAAAGGGCCCATGAATGGATATTACAAATGACAGCTAGTTCTTTAATAAACATTTCAAAGTAGTAACATGTACAACAGAATTTTTTGTTGACGTTGTTAATATTATTCAATTATTCTCATGAAAATCCATCAAACCATATCCACAAAAAAATCTCTAGTGGATGCCTTTACTTAGCGATGTGTTGTATACACAAGAACACATTGTTACAGTAGCAGGCCTACATATAATCTATAAGAATAAGATACATGTACATCTCACTGAGACAAGGGAATAGAGGTTGAATAACAGGTCAGTGCATACAGTGGCCTCTGGTATAAACTGTCAATGCCCTACTTGATAATTATTCCAATAGTACAAGGTGAGAATGTACACTGCATTCTAATTCTTTACTGGTCAGTACATAATACCATTATATCCATGGTAATACATACATTATAATGTGGTGCTTCAAACTTGCATTTGATGCTAGGTTAATGGATGGTGGGTCATAGTCGGAATGCCTATGAGAGCGGGGAAGATGGGTCAAAATGTAAATACACATCATCGGCTCATTTGCCAAATTTGATTTCATGCCTGAAGAGCGCTGATTAGAAAGGGGCAGGCCTGGCTTGCTTGGCTTGCTTGCTTGCTGCTTGTGTGCCTGGTGTGTTGCTGATGATCATACCATGTTACAAGCCAGGCATGTAACCATCCGTGACATCGACTCATCTTCCCCTTGTCTCACCAACACCACCTTCTCTGCCTCCTCCGCCTCCTCCTCATTCTAAACCCCGTCTCCATGGGCAACAGCAGTGCTTCATGTTCAATTATAAGTAAATGTAGAAAGTAGAAGTAGTAGTGGCAGTAGAAGAAGAAGTAGTAGAAGTAGTACACACTAGGTAGGCCTATCATACAACATACATTCTCAAATGCTTAATGCTAACAAAATAAAGATTTCTCATATGTTAGGCAATTTCTAAAACTTATACATCATCTGCTGATACCGAGAAGGGCATCAACTCATGATGATAGGCCTAATGCCCCTCTGCCTCTCAATACAAGATAATTTTATTTATTTTTATTTTTCAAATCATTCTCATCAATGCATTATCCATACAGTTGTAAAGCTAGATATTAAAAGTTAACACTTCTAAATCAGGACATCAGAGGCTTTACATGGATCTATAATAAATAAAATTACAATCGCCAGCCCCATACCCATTGATCCTAAATTCAGTTATAATTCAATTGGTCTATATAAACACTTGTCCTAAATGCATATTTGTTTGCATTTAGCATCGATGTAAATGCATCGTCCAATCGATAAGACAACAAATCTAGATTCATTAGGCGATCATTCTCGGGCTATATCCCAAAGAGATCATACTAATCTTAAACCTATCACTCTAGGACCAGATTAAACCCCCACAATGGAAACACACCCTCCCAATTGCTTCCTCACTCACTAGCCTCTCTCCACTGCATCCATGCCGGTGTGTAGAGTGCATCAGTGGTAATCGTAAATGTTAACGCTTCACTAATGTCCCATGGCCCCCCTTGACAGGGCTGTCTTAAGATTAATAAGACCCATCTAGATGTAGCCTTCCATTCATAAATAATGCACGTTAATGCAACTTCTTCTTGTATCCCAATTTTTCTTCTTCGCTTGGATCCCTGCATCTATCTATAGGGGAGTGGAGCACGTGTGTCTGGTCGCGATTATTACCTGCTTGCATGATATACAGGTTGCAGACGACTTATAATATTAATGCATCTATCATTTGGTGGATTTGGTGGACAACGATGTTTGCCTTGTGGATGATATGTTTATTAGTGAGTTTGACCCAGACATTTGTATGAAATAGATCATTATCTAAGGGCTCTGCTGACCTAGAAGTTCACAAGAGGTCAAAGATCAGCAGGTCACTTCATCTTCTTTCTCAATTAACCCATCCAATACAACATAGCTGTACATCAGTCATCTTTATAGGTAGATGTATCACACAGTATGGAAAGGATTAAACGATGAACCTTCTCTTCTTTTACATCTTAAAGACCAAAATTACAATAAAAAGATAAAAAATTAATTATACCAGGATAAATTGCATCATTTCGGTATTAAACTCGCGATTAAAATCTCAATCCAGCAACAATCATGCCCCTCACTTTAATACCACTTTTCAAATGCAAGTGTAAAGAGATGGAAGGTGAAATTAATGTTGTTTTGTTTACAGCATGTACTCCAGTAGCTCTAGCAGATTGGTAAGGAATGGATGATGACAAGACGATGATGAGATGATGAGGAGACACAGAAGAGGAGGAAGAGAAGGAGAAGAGGCCGGTGGAAGACCTTCTCCCTTCCTTCGGTTCAGAGAAAGGTGAGTTATTAAGACAGCCCGCTTCTAATTAACACGAGTTGTAATCAGTCAACAGCAATCAAGTGGCTCTGAATGTGATACTGGCTAATAACTTATTATGAAGAGGGACACCAGAATGAGAAGACAGCTACATGTAGGAGAAGAAGGAGGGGAGGGGGAGGGGAAAGGGGTACACAACCACCTACATGTATGCATTGCATAGAGTAGAGTAGGGGTCGTGCAGGTGGAATGTCAATTACAGAGAGGTAATATATTTAGATTAAGTAAATTTAGATAATATATAAATTCTCAGTAATTAAATTAAATGGTTATCATCCCTTTTAATATTTCTCATATAAACCAAGAAATGTGCTTGAGGATTAACATGGTTATGGCTATGGTAGATCGAAGCATGTGTTGCTGTAGCTAAGATTGTTATCAACACTCAACAGTAAATAGAAGAGGAGTACAAATTTCAGCTTTTAATTACATTTCTATAAGAAGATGCATAGAGTATATCTTGAATCCATTAATAAGCATTCTTTACATAAATGAAATACACTGTATGCATTACACACATACACACACACAAAAGTATTTGAAGTTGATTTTCACAATACTGACACTACTTTCACTTCAGGGGTACATTTGCAATTTGAACTACTTGATGCAGGCTAAGTGTGCATGTATATCTTTAGCTCTAAAACTGTCCATGGATAGCTAGGAATTCCGTAGGGGAACATGGGCCTTTAACCACTGTTCTGTGCTCATCTTCCATCTTCCTTCTTTGGGGGTATTCCTTTTTCTTTCCCTTTTTTGGATTCTGCAGACAGGCTTTGGTTTACCTTTGATACCTAGGTCAAGGTGAATCATCGCATTACATGTACATCCTGTCTTGATGTTCTCTCTCTCTGAACTTCAAGTTTCTTCTTCTTTTTCTCTATTTCCATCAATGTTTTGTTTTAACTATTAACATATGTTGAAGTTTATTTGGTGTTAATGGTCTGCTCACATGGATATGACTTACGAGTTATCCATTCACTCCCTACCTGTTTTCTCCCCCCCCCCCCCCACTCCCATCACACTCTCTCTCTCTTCCTCTTCCTCGCTCTTCTCCCACCCCCCCCCCCTCTCGCTCTCTCTCTCTCTCTTCCTTGCTCTCCTCCATCTCCATTCTTAGTCTCCTTTTCCTCTGAACCCTTACTCACCTGTATTTTTCTTTGTCACCTATTTTCCCTCTTCCCTTATCCCCAAGTATAGCAAGATACCATCTTAGAATCACATCTTGTGAACATCAGCACCAGGCTTGCAACAGATACTTTCTAACAAGCTGCCAAAGACAGCTCTCTCAAAATAGGAGAAATTGTCCACATTATTCTCAAGAAAAGGCGATTCTGAAATCTATTATCCGCTATATAAATGGACATTGATATATAAACGGACATTGATACATAAATGTAAGGACAAATTCCTTAGATGCAAACTGAAAGAGATGAAAATCTATGATCAAAAATAATTCCTATTAATTTCCTATAAAAGTTGATTGGTAACGAAGGTGCCATTTGATACCGCAAAAGCATTTAACTACTGAATCTCTAATCCTTTGAATTCAATCAATATTTCATTTTATACTCAGCTTGCTATTAAATTAGCAGCAATAAACATCAATGTTTTATTCCATGACTAAATATTCTATAATGACATAATAATCGAATGCACAGCTAGATTCAAGTCCCCTGATAATCCCAAAACTAAATGCTGTAAAATATATAAACATGAATATAAGTGTCAAGAAGTTTTACTGGATAATAGGTCCCTCAGGTGCCCACTCATTCATTTTTTTGTCAGTCATCTCTCTCCAAATCTTACCAATATCCCCCTTGGTGGCAAGTCAACACCTAATTACTGTTGTCTTGCAGTATAATAATATTGGAAGATGCTAGCGCGTGGAGGCTAGGAGAGATAAAGAGCGCCAATTACAAATTTGGCAGGTATTTTAGCAGCCCCTGTAGGGTAATTAGCAATGCCACAACTACCAGGCTATTCTTTCTTCTTTTCTCTGCATCACTCGCTTCGGTGGACAGAACTACCTCTAGTCAAGGATAGTTTACCAAGCGTGGACGTTTTTGACATCATCTATATTTCATAAGCTTAATTTATTTGCTCAAATCAAGACTAGAGATTATTAACAGTCATCATTTCTCACCGTACCTCTTCAAAATGAAGGCGGTTGTTGCATTTAATTCAGGAGTACTATTGGATGGGGGGGGGGGGGGGACACAAATTTTGTTAAATGATCATTCTATGAAACATTGTTTTGCACTTTAATGAAGTGATAGTAATATGAATCATATTTTAACTAACATGAAATTGGTAAACATAGGCCATAACAATTACTTTAAAAATCAATCAATGAAACGTAAAGGTTACATTACATGGATTTAATTTAGTTTATTGCACTTAATTTGATATATATGTGTTTATCATTATTTCACTTTGAATCATCTGTTCTTTCAATTCGGTTCTTCTTTTCTAGATTTTAAGTGCTTTCTGAAAAGATTTTTAAAAATGCAAATTAAAATGCAAATATGTAAACAATCCTATGTAAATGACATTTACCAATTTAATTTTTGATGCATTTATCAGCATATCTCTGTCCTTATATTTTTGTACAAAAATAATTTTCTCCTATTTTATTTCTGTTCCAAACACGTCTCTTTCATTTCTCCGAAATCAAGAAGGAAAATGACAGACGAAAAAATAAATTATGAGCTTGAAAGGCTTGGGACATTGACTCGCACGGTCCAATGAACACACAACTCTGCATAAAATGGTCATTCCCTCTTTCCCTGTATCTGTGACTCAGAAAATGTAGACTTGCTGCAAGGCTCATATTTATATTTTTTTCTCCTTATCAGATTATGAACTCTTGAGTAATATGCACATTTGTATCATCTTAATATTCCTCGAATGACATTTGCCTGACACATTACAACTTATGTCTTAATCTGCACGGATGTGGCGGAATAATGTATTTCTGTTCTAGCCATCTTTTGTAGGGATAGTAACCCTTGTACATGAATACAATAGATTGCAGAAATTATTACAAATTGATTATGAATTGATTAATCAATGTGTTTATAGACAGAGGACTATTAAATAGAAGGATTGCATACCATAAACCTCACAGAAAAAGCACCTGCACTTTCCAGTATACAATTTTAAAGGTAAAGACCAGTATTGGCAACGCCCCAATTTCAAAAAATGAAATGGAAGCTCTCATTACCAATCATGTGAAAGAATATGTTTTGACTAATACATGATGATAAAAAATTTGCCGGGAAACCGCCTACTAATTCATATATTTGGTAAATTTATTTCTCTCATGGTCTGGTGAGAGAGATAGGGTAGTCCCATATACATCTTTCTGTGTATAGTGCTTGTAACTTTACGAAGAATGGGCCAAATTTCTTATCATTTTGATGATTCCAGAACCTTGCAGATGCTAGATGCTAGATGATCGACCTTTTCTGATCGATTCCACAACGTTTCTTTCACAATGCAATCGCATGACCATTACTGGTCTTTACCTTTAAACAGGTGTTCCGGAATTTCAAATCCTCTGAGTCTGGATACAAAGACTACCAATGGGTGCTTGTATAAAGTACTGCCTGACAGAATTCAGTAAAGAGGGGGAAAATGAAATCTTGATCAAACATGACACACTCTACCCACAAAGGCTTTAAAAATTATGCTAATTACAGCTCTTGTGTGGAAATTGCTCATCATGCCACGACTGCCATTGCGTATGAGCATGCCCCCAATGTGAGGTATCATATGTTTCCCTTACATGATCTAGGGACCAGTTTTTCTAAGAAGAAAAAAACAGGTCAAAGCACATTTTCAAATACAATTTTTTGTTTTAATTATTTATTCTTCAACTAGATTCTATTGACTTTGAGGAGGTAATCTGGTAATTGTGATACTACATAATGCTTACAACATATCCTGGCAATTATGGAGCTTTGTATTAATAGTAACTTAGTTCAACTTCAGACACAATTATCTGGGAGACATTACATTTTCTATATTTTCAATCATTATATAAAAGCAAAAACTGAATTTTGGCAGCTGAGTGGTAATCAAAACTAAAAATGTCTATTTGCACTATTTTCCCCAAATTTTCTAATTCCATTTTTAGTTTGTTCTCTATATAATGCAGAGCTAACTTATCTTTTACCTTTCTTTTTTTTTTCCTTCAAGCAGTAAACAACAGACATGTATTTATTTTCCTGTTCTTATAATCTTCACTCTACTGCCCATTTTAAAACATTTTTTTTCCAACACTGTAGTCTTTCTTCAAATGTAGCACGAAAACCATAGGCTCAATATCTTACATTCTCAACATACTGTATACATCAACCTCTACACTCTACCCTTTCTATCAATGTATTCTTCTTTCCATCCTTCTTTTCATCCTTCTTCCCCTCTCCATCACAATACCAGTGACTGCCTTCTAGTTCAATACATTCATCTATTTCCCCTCTCACTTGCCAGGCTTGCCACAAGAGAAGAGCTATCCATCCAGTCTCCCCAGAAGCAAGTGATATAATTGCCTGTAAATTTTTGAAGACACTCCGCCACTCACTAGGGCCCTGTGAAGGAAAGAACTCCCTTGGCAATAATTGTAATGCAAATATACCTCTTAGTTTATCCATACAGATGAGACATAATGACTGCAATACATCACAGGCAAAGGGCTGTGGCATCACACTTCAACACAACAAGGTTTACAAATGTACGCCTTTCCATAGGCCTATCAGAGTCTGACAAAATGTCTTTAATTCTATTGATCGCAGGGCCCTCTTTACTGTTCTCAGTCATAAGAATTGTTCCCTGTTTCTCTTAACTGAATTTCTTCCCAGGGTATTAGCCTCAGACTACAGGAATATTAAGTACAGTAAAATCTATATACAATCTGTCACAAAAAGATCTGCCCCGGCCTAGGGCCTAGTCCCAACTTCATGATCATCTAAATATGTACCGTATTCCAAGTTAGTCTTACTCTTCTTAGAAAGTTAGTAGAAAACTAGTACAGTCTAAACACCAACACTAAAACAATTTTCAAAGTCTCTCATACAATAGTGACAACCTTGTTTTGCAACGGACAGCCCGTTACAACTGCTACATTTACAGATTATTTTTTTGGCAAACGCACGGTTTCTCACTTCTCAATAATACACACGCGGCATTTTAAACAGGGTGGTCATTTTCGTCCGCCCACCACACCCCCGTCAAATCTTTATCAATTTCCGATGGGAAACATTTTCTCCAATGTGATCGATCGGGCATCAAAAAAGGAGAAAACTAAACATTTTTAATCAAAATTAAATATCAAACTTACTGCTCTTGTTCTGACACAGCAGCCGCGAAATATCGGTATTCAATGTTCGAATTCACCATCATTTTCACTAGTTTCTTTGACATCTTAAAGATGTACACAAAAGCGTCAAGTCAACAGAGCTAGCGCTAGAGCGAAATTATTGCAATCGATGAACTTTGACACTACATCAGCTGACATCATGACCTCACTGGAAGATTTCCCATCCGGTCTCAACACAGGCATGTCTCAACCCCAACCATACTAACATATTGAAACTATTTGTTGCATTATGCAGCAACAACAATAAATAATAATAATGACAAAAGACATACGTCTAATGACATTGATTGAAAACGGCAAATATTATCATTCATACATTAACCCCGGATATTGAAATTAGTCGATAGCAAATTAGCAATGTAAAAAGAAGGATCTGTGAAACGCGAGGCTTAATGCGCATGCTCAGTCCAATCAACTTTCATCCAATGATAATCATCATTACACTTGTTCTCTAACTATACGCGAAGATGAGAAATACACGGCTCTATGTAAAGAGGTTCAAAAATGGTCATGCTTTTAAACGTTGAATACTAATGGATTTTTCTTATATGTTAAGAGTCATCGCACAAATGGGGCTCTTTAATTATGTTTCCCATTCTTTCCTATTTTGTACACCTTTTTTTGTATTATCTTTTTCTATTATCTTTTTAAAAATAATCTTTCGACACTGTGTAGTTCATGACATCAAATACTCGTCACGAAGCGCCTAGTTCCTGAAAAAAAGAAAAAAATTGCAGTGCAATGATTTGTACCCATGCATGTACTGATGCAGTTTGTATATAATTTATCCAGCGTTATATGATAAATTATGTAGGCCTATATCTGCAGTCACTGTAGTAATCCTATCGTGAACGTATGGAGTTTCATTATTTTGTTATTATGGGCGATGAAAATGAAAGTTTTAATATTGCTTTGTCGAGGTCATAACAATGAGAAGGCGGCGCCAAAATATCCACATACCATTATAATTTGTGTCGAGCGCGGTATGCTGTGTGTCTTGAAGTCAAGATGGAGGTATACAAAAATATGACGGAAGAGACAGCCGCGTTATAATTTGTAACCTGAACTAGCGTGTCCGAGATTGACTATGTGGATTGACAATAATTATTAAACTCATCCGCGGCAGGGAGCTAGGGAGCAAAGATACCCCTCCCCCTCCCCCACCTCGAACATACACAATAAGACACCGGGCCAACGTTTTGTTTATCAGCACTAAATTTTGATCAGATGTACAGATAACAAAACAGCATTATTACCTTTGTCCAATAATTATGTCCATGCTAAAAAATAAATCAGAAACTGCATTGAAATTGGACACTATTCTCCCCCCCCCCCCCCGCCCCCTCCCTTCAAAAAAGAATCCCCGACTACGCTCCAAACTGGGATGCTAACGGATACCCTTCTAGGTAATACTACGAGCTTGTACTGTCACAATTAGCGCAATTCACGCCTTGTCTGTCGCTCAAACGAGCGGGAGAGCTGGCGAGCCTAGCTGACCGGCATGGTCGAACCAGGCTCCGGTCGTGTCTCCGCGGTGTTGGATATAGGCAGAGGATAACCCCCCATCTCCGATGAATCTAATTATCAACTCAGTGATAACGATGCAATCTAATTAGCCGAGTCATCAGACCCGGGGCTATATACAAGACGTGGAATGCTTGCTTGCTTTCTTTCTTGCTTGTTGCAGTCTTGTACAGGAGTAACCTGGGTTGAGTGTGAAACGCGGCGCCGCGAAGAAGGCGCCGTTTCTAAGCATTTGTTTTTTATGTATGTGTGTATGTGCTAAGATTCTTTCGTATGGGGCAGCAGAATACAAACGTGAAACTAAATGAAGATATATAAGTATATAATAATATATACAAATATAGAATAAATAAAATATTAAAAATACATAAATAAAAATATATGAAATAATTAAAAAAATATAGATTTATATCATATATATATATATATATATATATACATGTATATCATAAAGTGTGTGTATTGTTGTTTTGATCACCACTCTTACACACTTTTTACAAAAAATTATATATGTTTTTCTACGTGTGTGCAATCAAGAGTGAAGTGTTTTTCTTTCAGAAGAGTTATCACTTTTCAGTGTGTATAAAACCATAAATGTCAGGTGTCATCAGACTGCCATGTTTTATTGACAATTTTTAAAAGGTTACCAAATCAAATCTTCTGGTTGTTGTTTTTTAAGTTAATGGTTTCACAAAATAGAACAAAATTCAGATTTTAAAGGGGAACAAAAACGACAAAAATCAAGTCATATCGCTTTCTAATGATTTTCAGACATTTCTTTCTCCTAATCAACTCTTTTTCTTCATTAATTATTTATTTATTTTTGTAATTAATTATTTTTTAACAATGAGTAGGCAAACATAATATTTTCTGAAAGGTCAAGAAAGGTCAAGTAATTATAATAAAGACAGCTTATTTGGGGGAGTTGTTTATTTCTTATTTTTTATTTTACTTTATTTGTAAAGCTTAATACTCCTTACTTTGTACTTTGATCCTCCCACTCATTGCCCTATACTTCCTTCACTCCGCGTCATCTCACTTCTTTAAGTTCACTGCCAATTACAGACTAGATTGAACATTTGCAACATCTCGAAAGATTTGCCAAGGATTTCAAACTAAAGTGATGTCGTGATGGATGTTTTTTTCCCTCTCTTCCTTCCCCACCTATTGCCTGCACATGCGATACGAATTCAAAGCGATACCCGCTGACATTTTCACCGAAAAAAAAGAAGAAGAAGAAAACAACGAGTAAAAGGTTACCGTTGGAAAAGCAGGCTCGATGTCGACATACATCGTCTATAGTCGACTATAATCAGTTCAGTTAAAACAGTTCTAACCGCGATACATCAATAATCACCATGAAGGCTGGTCGTCGAGTGTGTACACGACTTCCTAACCGATATCAAAATACGATGTCGACTAGTTTTTTTGTTGCCCCGAGAGCTTGAAAAAACCACGACGGTGTTTACGTTCCTCCCTCGAGGAGCTAAGGGGCATTACTGAAACACTTGTTCGCAAGTTGATGTTTCATAGTGAAATAGACACATAAGATAGATACATGGGTTTATTGCAGGGAGAAAAATAGCTGTCAATGAGAATAAAGCAATTTTTCTAACGATGAAATTATTTTGTTTATTATTTGCAAAAATGATAAATATTACGTAAGAGTTGTTTCTTTCTCTTTATCTTATAATCTAGTCTTTATCGGAGTGTTTTCCTTTCTTTCCTTCTCTTCGTGTCTTTTATTTATTTATTTATTTATTTTTCTTCTATAGTATCGATAAATTTGTATATAAAATGTAAATTCATCTCGACTAATACAGTGAACAGAAATATTTTACCAATAGAAATATATTATTACAATTCATGCGATACCAAGATTATCTTTACATACAAATCATTGCTCATTTTATTAGCTCACGTTTACATGAATTTAAAAAAACTGCTGCAATAGTAAAAAAATCATTTCAAATTGTTTATATTTTTAAAATACCGATATACTTTCTCCTCTCCTTCCCCTTTCTTTTTATTAATACAATTTTGTATTTTCCAATTGATTGCTAAAATGAAACACGTTTGAGGTAAAAGGAAAACTAAACTAACATGTTTATGTCATAACCTTTTAGGAAAACACATTTATGTCAATTCAAAGCAATACGTAACCTTTTAGAATCTATTTCCCTAATACTATTTCCCTAAATTATAGATATCCTAAAAAACCATTACAACTACTTATCAGCTCAATTTCGTCACGATCACTATTATCATAAACCATCATCGCCCATTTGATGTATCACAATAACGACAGCACTAAAGACGCGGAAAACACAATTTTTACGCAGGTTAACAAAAGCATCCCATTTAAAACCACATCATCGCTGGCTAACAGGTGCAATTATGTTTTCACGTGCGCGCTAACGTAGCCCCGTGAGACGATCAAGAACAGGTCCGCCGAGTATTCCTAATGATCTTGTATCAGGCATATAGCCTTGAATCGGGTACTCGGATGCAAGCCTAATTGGTAACCATATTGCCATGACGCAACCTTACCTAGCTATCCAACTCAAATACAGAAAGAGATGCATAAAAAGATAGATAAAGATGAGTCTATGTGAGTATATCGTATGTACATATTTGCGAGAATTGGTAAAGATACTCCTCTTCGCATCCGCGCGCGCTCACATCACCGAATAAAGGTCTAAATTCTCGGCGGACTTGTTAGAGATGACGGGAAACCTCATTTTCGCGCCTAAATATCGCGCTTACAATTGGGCCCAGTGGACTTGGCTCTTGCTATCTCTCGAAGAATACATACACCGTGAACGAGCGGTCCCTAATGAATCACGTACGTAGGAGAGAAAGCAGGAGAGCGAAAGAAAAAAAGAGAGAATAATGATAATGACATGTATCCAATGGTTTGGCTTGGTTTTTCGCCATTGTTACCTCTGAGCGAGGATGAGATTGGAGGAGACAGAAGGAGATAGCGACAGTGAGTGAGAAAGGTAGAGAAATAGAGGATGTAAATTGGATCCGTATAGAAAGATAAAGAGAGAGAGACGTAGAGAGTGAGAAAAGAGGAGAGAGTTTTTCAGAAAATATAAAATTTGCCACAACGTCATGTTTGCATTTTTGTTACAACCGATGCCTTCACCAGTATGTATAGTACATTCCTATATTTGAGACAGAAGCCGTCATGGCTACATTTTCACGATAACCCAATTCTCTGTTTAATATAATTTCAGGATTGTGTTCTCCAACTACGATTCCATAGTGGAAAATATAAAGTGAGTAATAATGGGTCAGCTTTAGAACGGTCCTACAAGCACATCACTAATTGTACAACGACAGAGCATTTTCAATTCTCATTTCATTATATAATTCTTATGCTTAAAATTAGTATTATTCCTGGTTCAAACGCCCACATTTGTGTACCATTCTTTCATTGTTCTTCTTTGCATATCATTAACCTATGTTAATGTGTCTCCAAATTAAAATAAGCTCAACTCCATTCAATTTCATGAACATTTTGTATTCAGTTGAATAAGGAGGATATTATCATATTTCAAAACAGATGAAATATGTATCTATGAAATCAATAACCCCGATGGTTTATGTCGGTGTCAGCTATGAAGCAATAAAACTGAACGAGTATATGTCGTCTGCTGCTTGGAAAATAACGGCGCCAAAAAATGATGGGACTCGCTAACAGGTGTGAGTCGTGCGCGCCAGTGCGTGCACGGCCCCGTCACCGCCAAGTCATTCATCACTCGTTACCCATGCCGATGCGCTCCCCCGCTCTCAGCCTCACAAACTCTCTCCACCGATGCTGCTGCTGCTGCTGATGATGGTGATGATGCTGTTACTGCGCTCATGAAATGAAAGGCATCCAACTCATGATATATGCCCTTTACAAGACAACTTAACTCTCTCGCTCTCCGTTGGGATATTAGAGGTTGATACATATATTCTAAAATTATTTCGCACAAACCAAATGCTTAGACGGTCATGGCAACGTAGTAAGCATGTCATTGCTCGCCTCCCAACGCTTACATTCTGGTTTACGATTTTTAATCAGACATTATGATTAATTCATTTTTTAATAACGAGAGGCAGTTTACTTCTGACAGATTATACCGTTTTGTATGCATACTAAGTTGCATACGGAAAATACTTGGCTGACAATTTTGTTACATATGCTTCAGCACTTTTTGGAAGCTTTCTCAAGTGGTTGAATTTTGCACATGTCTAGATCATATTTCTTTGTTTAAATTTGAGGTTTGAAGCAAGTGGGGGATTTTAGCCTCTTTCAATTCTTTATGTCCGTTCGGAAAGTGGTTGTAGAAATCATTCTGTTATTATTAAGAAAATTAATTTCGGAAAAGTTTATCATCTGGCTGTCTGTTTTAACACGAATTTCAGCGTCATCTCTTCACGTTACTCTCAAATATAAAGAAAAAACAGTACCTTTAACTGATTGGTTTGCATGACGTCAATACTTTTTTCATGAATAAAAGATGTTCACATTTAGGTTTTCTATACAAACTGGTACAACTATAAACTGCGCCTCTTTCTTTTCCTTACCCAATCCAAGTCTTATAATATATTCAAGGTATTGTCTAGATCGATATGATTTTATGGGGATAGAAATTTTCAAAATGACGGACAGTTAGAAGGAGGAAGGCTCGGCGCAAATTGAAGTGGATCGTTTGTATGATATTCAAGCCTTGGATCGATGGCAATGAATTTCTCAGAGGCATGGTGTTACCCTTAAACGTGAGACCCCGAATGACTTGCTCTCCATAAATAACAAGCTGGATAGGTGCAGTAGATGGAAGGATTGGTCCCAAGATCCCTGGATAGGGGCTTAAATAGGAAATTCTGAATAAAATACTCGTAGGATAGCATGAAGATCCTCACAAATCCATTGATAGACCTAAACAGTACAATTGAGAGAAAAATGGGGAATAATAATTTTTCATTTTCGTTATTCCGAACTATGAAAGCGTCACTTTTCATATCAATAAATATATTTCTAAGCAAAATTAGTTGCCTTTCGATCATGCTAAATCAATAAATCACCTTAGTCGAATGTTTAAAAAGAGATTTCTAGTGCAAACTATTGAATTCTTTCATCCCTATAGTATTCCTTCTTCTCATAATGTTCATCTGTCAAAGAAGAGCCAGTTGTGATATCTCATTGATCTGTCCGTTTTTCTCTTCTCCCTGCTTTTTGTACAACTAACCTATATTCTTGTCACTACTTTTATGTAGTAAAATTGACACCATTTTTAAAGCTTATCTGCCATAGTTTACAGGAGGGATTAGAGCGCCCTGCAAGGTCACTGGACAGATGGTTATCTCATCAACTCAGCTCTCAGTTAACATAAGAAAAAGAGGATCATGGGGGACCAATGGTCACTGATTAGGCATTGTTTGTTATATAGAGGGCGCAAGTAGCTACAAGTAGTGCAGTGGGCCTTTAAAACACCATTTAATCATAACAACGACGTGTTTGCGTTTTACTTTAAAGCTTATCTGCCGTAGTTTACAGGAGGGATTAGACCGCTCTGCAAGGTCACTGGACATGTGGTTATCTCATCAAACCAGCTCTCAGTTAACATAAGAAAAAGAGGATCATGGGGTACCAATGGTCACCGATTAGGCATTGTTTGTAATATAGAGGGCACAAGTAGCTACCAGTAGTGCAGTGGGCCTTTAATAACAGCATTGGCCAAAGCAGAAAGAAAAATAAACAGTCGTGTCTGAGATCCAGACTAAACAAAGCTTCTATTGACTCGGTCATCCCAGCGTCTCCAAACAGGTTGATCCTACTAAGATGATACAGTTACCAATGGTTACACCGCATCCCCACAAGGTAAAGATGCCATCCGCATACATCTTCTTGAGTTACTTTGGATGTTGGAGGGATGATGGTAGGAGCAGGAGAGCAACCACTGGGTCAGGATGGGGAAGCGAGGAGGAAGGGGTGGACATCTTGAGGTGGGATAAAACGGACATGATATGAATTTTGAACTCAATATATATACGTCATGTGAGGTATACGCTATGAAGATGTATATGAACATGGTAGAGTCTTGTAAACTGAATTGATATCTGTTCTTAATTCGTAGAGTACAATATAGTCATGCTTGCTATTCTGCTTACATCCCGCCCCTCCCCTTTAACTTCCCTTCCTCATCGCGCAATCGCCCTTGCTACCGCCGCAGCCACTACACATAATACAACTATCATCCCATCGTTCGCTAGTCATTGCTTTACCACTGCCCCACCCTCCCCAACCCCAACTTATCTTCCCCTTTCAACCCCCCCCCCCCTCCACCCCATTACAACCACCACAACCTCCACCTTTATTTCAGCTGCCATCTATCGCGGTTTCGTAATGGCCCGGTGTTCGTTCCCCTCCGCCTCATCATCACCACCATTACCATCACCCCCTCTTCATCATCATCACCAGCATCATCATCGTCATCGTCATTTGCATCTTCCTAACCCATCGTGCGTCGCATCGTCGATGTCATGAATATTCAAGCCACGGGTCACGTTACCCGTCATCGATATCCTTCTCTTTTGAATCCAAACCGGTTTCGATGACGGGCTAGCTGGCGATAATCGCCGATTTTAACACCTCCAATTGGTTCAATGAGGGTGTTATCAGATCTGCACCTCTCAGAGATGCTCTTCGCGCCAATTCTTCCCAGATAAGATTTCTCGGCGAAAGGACAGCTCGAGTTCTCTTTTGCCCATCACCATGATAAAAAGAAATGATCTATTCTCGTCCTTACCTCATTCTTAGCTACAAAATTACAAAAGAGGTAAACTACACTTTCGCTTGTTCTTCCTGATTTTCTTTATTTAGAGTGTCTTTCCTTTCTTATCATTCTTTACTCTTTCACTTTCCTTCTTCAGCTTGTTTTCCATTGTTTATAATTATGTCCATACCGGTCTGTTTAACTCGGAGTATCCATAATATATGAACAGGAAGAGTAAAAGATACAGCATCAACTAAAAGTGGTTATCTTACAATTCAATATGGTTTGGCAATTTAAATGTGGTCTTTGGGGGGGGGGGTTAAATTCAATTTTAAACTCTATTTTTTTTCATAATTCTGGTATTTTGTCTTTGTGTATATCAAAGCCTGAAAATCCAATTACTGGATGAACAATTCCATCAAATGCACGGGATACTACGTTTCGATGCATTACAACACAACATACCCACCCTCTAGCGGTGTCTGGAAGTCGCTGGAAATAACGAATTCAAAACCATGGTTTGCAAAGACCCGAGAAATTATCTCAGATTTCTGTGGAATCATGTTCTGAAATGAATCAATTGTATTTATGCTTAACTACGTCATGTAAAGACATAAGCCAGCTGTATATTGAACTGAACAGACAGAAACCGTGTCAGAAAGTGTGACGACTAAAGACAAAGCTTCCCATCGCATGCGAAATAAACTGATAGTTGACAAATAGACAGAATAAAAATGAAAATTGGTGGAAAGCGATTTCGATGTCATATTCATATATTCATGCTTTATTCTCGTCAGTTTGGCTTCGCTGTTTATGTGTCTATACTTGTATCGAATGAGGCACAGACAAACAGCGGTTGTGTCATGGGCGCCGCGACGCTGGTCAACATGTATACAATGATATTCATATCATCTATAGCCAATATTTTAAAGGGAAATTATTACTTTGCAAATCATAAAATAACCATAGGTTTCGCTTAGCGTATTCATTTTTCTTTTTGTTTGTATTAATTGTGAATCGTGTCTCATTCTGATTGTTGTGCACAGCATGTCACGTTCACCGTGTTGAATTAGGCGTAAAAGAACCTCAGAGAATAAAAAAGACGAGTCACATCACCAAAGGTATGCATTGTATCACCATTCCAACAATACCCTAGATCACTAACATCCTCAAACAAAGATATTTTCACACCGCCGAAATTAAATCAATTATACCTGTTGCTTATCCGTTTAACTCGACAACAAACAAGTGAGCCCAACCACAATTTTCCTTAAAGTAAGAGCATTTTACAACCTGTTTGTTTTAAAACCAAAAAAGAACCTCAAAAATTGATCGAATTTGATATGCCCTTTACACCCCCTCCCAACGCTATGAACACGCAGCATAAATGGATCGTAATGTTTCGTGGCGGCTACATTTCTAATTAAGTCGGTGACTTAGATGACAGAGCCGTTGAACCTCCCGTTACACAAATGAGTACACGGTCCCCGTTAATCAATGACCCCTTTCACATATAGAAAATAGCCAATTGACGTTTCTTAATTATTTATTTTGAGACGCACTTTTGTTTTAAATCTGTATTTACGACAGCCGACAATCTACAAATTAAAAAAACATCGGATTTGTTTTCTTCTATTTTGGCGCTCATAATCCACTCGCAAGGTGTTCGTTTCAAGGTGCTCCAAGATTACTATACAATATTGTTACTAGGAAAAATGTATATGTTCTCGTTTGCTATAATTATTTATTACAAGGCATCCCTTCGATCATTGCCAATAAACTACTAATGAAGACTAATGAAAAAAGCAGACATTTTTAAGACAAAGAAGAGACAAATTGCTATTTTCCAAATCCAGCCTCTTATTTAGCTTCTCCCCGATGTCCCCACGATAATAAAGCACAACACAGAGACATGTTTGACCAATACATCAGATCAGACACATAACTGCCACCCACTCCAACAAGATGTTGGTATTAACTTTGGAATATGAAACAGGTGGTGAGGGAGGATCACTTTCGCTGGCATTTTAAGTGACTTCAATCCAATTTCCTCCTCTTTGTGCCATCTAATCGATGGATAGAAGTTAACAATGAGATGAGGCGTGTGAATGATCCCCACTTTCAGTACATGAAGAATGGATAGTCCGCAGAGGAGATGGGAAAGGATAAGTTAGGCGTGAAATGGAATGACGACATCACTTTGGATGAAGATGTAGATTTTGAGAAGAAAATCGTCGACGCGAGATGTTTTTATTTCTAAATATTTGTGTAAAGATCATTAATGCTCGATGTAAGTTTGGTACACAGGCAAAAATAAATATAAGTTAGTAAATGATATAGTGATTTGATAAATGCCAAAAACCTCATTTGCTGTTGACTGTTGTGATTATTTATTGATATTGATATAGTAGGCTTACCTGCTTCGTCATGGAGTCGATAAGTCGCACATAGAGATCCTGCTCCGTTCGCACTCCTGTAGGTAAAAGATTTGTATGAAATAGAGAGAATTTTGAATGATAAACAGGGAATGTGAATCGACAAAAGTGTGTTACGATAAACATATTTAGATAAATAAATATACCATTCCGATATTAATACTATCATAGTAATAATGAAACTAACGAATAGTATTATTTTTAAAATTATGCAGGATGGTGCCTGAAATAAAAAGTGGTTTCATTATCACACTCAACAGTTCCTGAGCCTTTGTTTTTGTGTAATTCATTTATGGGGGGGAGTTGTGATGCTGATAAATTTTTTTGAAGCTTTATTGTTTTACTATAATTTAATTTTATTTTTTAAAGCAGCACTGGTGATAAGGCCCATTACCATCACATTCACGAATAATACTCTTAAAATCTTAAAACTGCCGGTAGATTCAAAGCATTTCCTTCTATATGCATGTTATACAGGAACATTCTTTTCTCATTTATTTACATTCAAACATAAACACGTCAGTTCACAAATGCCTTCTTTATTTTGTCCCTTAAACGTCTCGATCAAAATAAGTCTACTTGTCATGAACTAATTTTGTTGTGCATCAGAGAGCCGCGGGGTAAATGACTTCAAAGGTCTTACAAGTGTGGGCGGGATGGTGTGAATGTGTACGTACGTGTCTTTATCCCTTAACTTCTTTATCTTTCTTTCTCTTTTTAAGCAGAAGATATGAAGCGTGCATAAAGCCAACAGAAGCTGGCCCATAGAAGACAGTCGAAGCGCAGTGAGTTGAATTATTTGCAGCCGTACCTAGGGGACCTTGTAATGAAGTTCCGCAAAGGGGTTATGCGCTGCTGCCGAACAACGAAAAAAAGAAAAGAAGAGCTAAGACAGCGAGCGGGTGAGACGAGGTGGTAGATTTCCTAATTTAAATTATAAATGTTTCTTCGCGTACACTTTGATTCGAAGTGATGGTGAATTTCACCGACCTCCAGTGATAGTATTGTATTTTTAATTGGCTTATAATATTTTTCAACATAACTCACTTCATTTAAATATAAGGAAAGAAAAGCGGGAAAGCTAGCACTTTGGGTGGGTTTAATTGCATTTACAATACAAACTATTTTTTTTAATCAATTATTAAAAACGGCATTCTTAACCATTTTTCTATTGACACATTTCATATAGTTTACATTTCTTCCTTTTTTATTAAATTTTAATTCTGTAAAAAGATTCTATATTAATTTGTTGATGTAAATCTGTTGTGGTGTGAATTTTATACGTTCCTTACACTGTTAAATCTATGATGGAAATTATCATCTTAAATATTATAGACGGACATATTCTATCAAAATTGCGATAACATGTTCGAAATCGTGATCGTGATCTTCCACGCTCTCGTCGTCTGCACCTTCGGCAATTTTTAGCATCGATTTTCGCCGTTCAAACCACCGTGCATGCGTGCTGGTATAGGAAGTTCGGCATGATGGCTCTTTGACGCGTGACATAGAGAAGCCCTATTCCTCTTCGATTTTCCTTCTTCCTCTCCTATCACCTTCTAATCCTGTTTAAAGGTAGATTGCCTGTACCAAGCCTCTTGTTCCTACCATTGTTTGTTCTATTGATTTGACAAAGCGATTGATAATCTTATTAGGTCATCACAAACCGTCTCGCTTGCCAAGTTTAGACAGCGATTATTCAAACCGCTCTTCTTCTTTTCTATTTTGTCATGTCCAGGGCACGGTGTGATTCTATGAAATGTTTGTATTATTCAAAGCTAACTAAAAGAGACTATTTTTATTCCCAAATAATATATATTTTACTCTTTCTCTTTTTATCTCTCTCTCTCATTTCTTTTTTAACATTATGACCATGACTCAAAATAGGCTAATAATATTTTCAAAGTTTATCACTTTTTTGGTCTGTGTGTGAGAAGATAGTACTTAGGTACTATACCCAACTCTTATTTTCCCCGCCCCTTTCTTTCGCAAAAACAAACAACAAAAAACTGTCCATAATTATTGTACGTTCGCTCTTACATAATTCTATTATCAAACAAAAACCAATAATGAGCCAATTTTCATTTAATAAAAGTGAATACTAAATGATGCAATGCTATCTTCATATCTGAACTCGGTTAAGAAAGTTCATAATCACTCTGGGTTTAATTCAGTTTCACCATGCTCATGTGCGATCTACTTGGTGTCAAATATCATTTTGCTGCGAAGCTGTGAAAGTTTGCACTTGAAATTGATGGAAAGCTTGTCCTATCATATACCTACACCAACCAATCATACACCAGGACGACAATATATATCAGAAAACACTATTTCTTGTGTTCATTCAGGCATCTGTGTTGAAATTGGGGCATGTGTAAGCTCGGACAACTCGAAATCATATGAATGGGACTATGCAGCTTACAAATGAGTATATTCGTCTGTACTCCGATTTCTTTACAATTATCGAAAACTGATTTCTCAATTCTCCCCCTCTCTTTCTTGCTCATGAGTATAGGTCTTCAACAATCAACAATGTCTCCGAGTTTTCTCGGCTAAACCAATAGAAGCTGGGGAAAGAGAGCAAAATTATGAATAACTCGTTTACTTTTTGTCGAATTGAGTACGCTGAGTGCTTTGCACTGCGAGCGGTTATGTCAACTGAAAAAGGCGTTTGAACTACGCTAAAGCGTGTAAAGATCCGTGTTTTCAATGGTCGGCAATGAGCCGGTGCCTTCAAAGAGCGGTCTGCACAAAGACTTGAAATCTTTTTTTCTTTTAAATGTATGTATAAGTGCCAGATGATATACCAAACTTCAACCCCTTAACTTTTAAAGTAATCTGAAAGTTTGTCTTGATTAACTGTTATCACGCCAAACATTTTTGTATTAAATAGGAGAAGAGTGTGTCTTTATCTACACCAGATAAATAAAACCCACGCGTCTGAAATCGGTAAACTTATTAGATTGCCTGAATTCTTTGTAATAACAATATGTTGATATGAAATAACAGCTTCCTTTACAAGTATTCTATGATAAAGAGAACGGGAATATTCAGACTTAAACTGTACTCAATCTCATGCTGTATACTGTTGTGTCTTCTTATAAAACATATTTTTGTTACTATTTTCGTACTTTAGTATAAGAAAAGCAGACATATTTGATATCAGAGATAAAATTGATTACATGTATAAGATGAAATTCACCTTAGAGAGCAGGTTTACTAATGAAAAATCACTTAATATGAAATTTTAATTGCAGAGTAAAATTGAAAAACTTGCTTTATATCACAATATGGCGCCACCGGTACCGTCATATAACAAACACCACCATACACGTAACTGGTCTGCAGTGTGATATACTTTCATTTAGAGTCTTTATAAGGTCCTCGTTTCTTTGATTAAAGATTTATCTTTAATCTCTAAAGAAATAGCATAAATATTAGGCTATCTGAAAAGTATTAATGGAACATAGAACCTATACAGCTACAAGAAGGCGCCACGCGCACCGAAATGATACACGCCACTATATGCACTGAACTGGTGGTTCGGTTAGACCTTAACGAAATGCGTTCGTCTTTGAACCTTGGCGGAGCTCTCATTGATTAACATTCCATCTATAACCTCTTTGAAAATGGTGTAAACTATTGTCTTGACAAATATAGTATTCGAACCTAAAACCTACAGCTACAAAAACGGCGTCACGCGAAAATAACAAACCAAGCACACCATAACTGGTGGCTAGCTCGATAAATTTGTGTTGGTCTTTTGAGCCCTGGCAAGGTCCCCATTTCATTAAGTATTGATTAACGTTCTATCTTTACTCTCTAATGAATTAGCTTACTACTAGTGTCTGGACTACTGGTAATCTCATGAATTAACGGGCTGTGGTTTGGGGCCCGACTGAACATGCATGTCACCAAATGCACGACACGTTCAGTGTTCATGCATTCACACAGTAAGCATTTAAGAAGCACTTGATTCGTTTATGTAGAGGTATGCATAACAAAATTAAGAAAACAGATGTTGTTTTTTGGTGGGATTTGTTGAGTATTCTTTGCAACATTCGTCTAAAAGTGATAAACAAGATTCTAAGAGGGGAAAAATAATTCCCTGCTAAAGGTACAAGGCCTAAATTTATTTTGGCATATGAAAATAAATGTACGTCTTTATCTAATTGAGATGATACAAATCCAAACCCATGGTATGCATCCTGTACTTTCATTAGATTTCAATATGTTGAAAATATAGAATCGTTTTTTAATCGAAGTATCCAACAACCTAAGCAAATTTAAACATTCTGATTATACACCTATATCTTGCCATAACTTATGCTTCGCATAATGATTGTTAAATCAAAGTCGTTTACCTTCAAAATAAAGATTTTATTGCACTGTTGCGCATTCTTTTTATTTCTTAAATTTTTAAATTTTATTTTGAAGAATTAGCACAAAAATGTATCGAGGAATCAATCATTAGCTTTTGATTACTATCTGGAATTATAACACTGACAATAAATTCTCATATCAGCACGCCAGGAGGCGAAAAACAATAAAATCTCTGCCCAAATCATTCCCAAACTCTAATCTAAAATACCCCAAAAGGATAAATGTGAGAGAAATACTATCAAAGGGTAGCAGCATGAAGAATAAAACTGACGTTTAAAAATCAGGGGCATTGGCTTTCTTCGTTTCTTCGGCGTGTAGCTGGAGAGCGGCAATGTACGCATGTCCACTGGTATTGAATACCCATCTACGGCGTACGATGTACTCTAATCTCATTTTGGAAGCTCGCTCCTTGGTAGATCTTTTCTCTTCCAAATTGAATCATAAGCCGTAGCAAGCTGCCCGAGGTTTATTGGATTGCTAGAACGACCTTAAAATCGTCCTAACCAACCTCTCTTTTCTCCCTTTTTTCATCCTCTTTCTCCTTCATCTTCTTCTTCTTCAGCGAAGTCTTATTTTTTAGTCGTTGCTCGATCTATTTTTCTTTATCGCGCGCATTTTGCTCTTGAGTGCGCCAAACGAAGGGTTTAATCGGGAGTCTTAAACCTTAATCGGGGCAAAAGAGGTGAGTGAATCTCTCTTCAGACGGGAAAGAGAGAGAGAGATAGAGAGAGCAGGGAGATGGGGTGTGTGGTGTAGCGTTCAGAAATCAGCGTTGTTATAATCGTATATAATAAGTGACAGAACGCACTTTCAAGTTCAAACGACGTAGGTTAATTCATGCATAGTGCTTTGTAATACACTGCAAGTAATTTCCCATATAGCCATTTACGTGTTTTCTTATGATTACCTGCTGCTAGACTTGACCATAAGTGATTAGACTCTCTTTGTTTTTTTCTTCTTTTCTCTTTTTCTTTCTTTCTTCTTTTCTCTTTTTCTTTCTTTCTTCTTTTTCCAACAAAAGGTTAAAAATGAATGGCGTTTTCTTTAAATTGCATTGTAGTTTAAGGCATATCATTTTGATTATCCATTGTTGAGATGTACGCTTTTAAATGCATTATATTTTGTTTAAACCAGTTTGATAATGATTTTGTTTTATAATTATACCCAGAGAAGCCTCATCAGCATGATTGCTGTTCTTCCTGAGGGCCCTGCCATTATTATTACCTTAGCAATTGCCAGGTACCCATTTACACCTGGGTGGAGAGTGGCGAATGTAAAGGACGTTAGCGTCAGAATGGTATTCAAACCCTGAATCCTTGGAATGATGGTCGTGAGAATAAACCAATAGACCACGAAGATGATCACATAAATATCATCCACGTTAATTAAGCAACAAATAAGGAAGGAAGGGACCTCTCGTACCAGCGTATAAATTACCCTCTTTTAATATACGATATTCTTATGTGGATTTGATGACAATTGTGTTGATAGAATCAATGAAATGACTTACCATTGTGAAATAACATTTGTATACGGTAGTGAATGCCATTGTTTGTCTTCGTTGCGTCTGGCTCCTGTTGATGAAAACAAATATGTAAACAAAGAAGTTAACAAATAGGTCATTTGTGTTTCGTTAATAATGCAATAATAATATGTACATACAAAACTGAAATTAAACGTTTCCGAATAACAATATTGAAGAAATTAAAAAAATTAAACTTAATGCTTATAATTAAGCATATAAAATAGTTCCATCTAAATCAATAGTATAAAATAAGCACTTTTACACAAATAAATATAAGTGAAATAAAGCAATTATATAACATAACGTGATTTCATAGACACATAATAATTCACACAAAATATTCTTTCGTATTTAATATAACAATTGATACCGTTTTCGGTAGTATATAAATATATATCCCAAAACTATATGTAAATGTTTGAGAAGCAAACATTCATAACAGCAAATTAATCAGTGCTGCATGTCTCAAACACACAGAGTAAAAAAGTCAATTTAAATTCATCATCATTTTGTTTGATTGGCATTTTCTTTTGTGTCATTCCAAGATATTAGACATTTCTCTTTTCTCTATTTTCCTTGATTTTATTAACTTCGTCTAGCTTTTCTTTCTTTCTTTTTCTTTTTTCTTTTTCTTTTTCCCCATCCTTCGTTTTTTTTCTTTTCTTCCTGTCATCTCTTACAGGGCTCACATTGCAAATTATTTCCATCCGAGACGAGAAAATGTGAGTGAGACTGCCAAGAGAAAGTGGGCGGGAAAATTTTATCGATATTTTAAAGGCTTGTGTACCATCAGCTGTGTTGTAACCTAGAAGCCTTCCGGCCCAAATTACACGCTCCCTATATACCAGAGAAAATATTGTTCGAGAATGCGTGGTTAATTCCGCCGCTCGCCGCATGCCCGCACGCCAGCGGAGCGCGGAAGATCGAACGCCCCGACGCTTCGGCGGTGAAGTTTATAGAGTAAGACATGTCTGCGTTGCACTGCCTACGGGCATGTACACCGGCTACATTACATCACAGCAATCGCTTCGGGCGTTCCTTCCTTCTCCCCTCTCTTCCCCTCCCCTCTTTCCCTGTCTATCATACATTCCACTATCTGTCTACTTTTGCCGCCAATACTATTCAAATGCATCCCATCCGCCCTCTCTTCTTCATTTTAAGATAAGAAATGCAGACAGACGATTATAGCTGCAGGGATGGAAAAAAGCGCCAAAATGAAAAAGCATCTGCCTGTCGTGTGGACAGCCGTGTGTAAAAGACGTATGACATGGTGTCATGGACGGAAATAGTAGTTGTGACGACGCTTGTCGATAATCATCAGTCTTCTTGTCTATTTTAGTGGGATAACGTAAATGATTTGATACTCAATATTGTAGCCAAAACTAAATATTGAGCAAATAATTTACTTTGATAGGTTTGATCACTAGTCAGACAGATATAGTAGGCAACTACTATACTATAGGTATTTAGTATTTTGTGAGTTTTTATATCTTAATCTCACTAAGAAAATGTTTCAAATAATTTATTAATAGAGAAATTAATTGATTTAGTGTGATTTCAGATATTTTATGTGCCTGCCTACAGGTCAACAAGGAGATAATTATATTCATTTGATTATATTCCATCAATGATAACACAAAAAGTAACAAAATAAACATTAGAAATATAATACCAATAAAATATAATTTCACTATTGGTGTCTTTAAACTTGCCGACAGAGATGGAAAAGACACATCTCATGTTTTCTGACTTGATTTTTATACTATATAGGCCGCGTGCATTTGCTGCTATACATTAAATACTAAAGGCCATGAAATTGATAAAAATCAAGATTACCACACAATGAAGACGTAATTGTTTACATCTTGCATGGTAAAAATATCAAAACAATTGAATGTCTAAAACAGGCTCTTTCTTGGAATAAAAGGAAGAGGCGCTCGCTCCGAACCTTAATGGAATCTACTCTCCAACACCTCTCTCTCTCTCTCTCTCTTTCTCTCTCTCTCAAGAAACCAGTGGCTCTTTATCTTTATACTGGTGTGAGATAAAAAGAGGATAAAACTGCATCTCAATGGAGGAGATGTAAGAATACTTGGGTATCGGTGGCTAAGTCCTCGGTTTGACCATCATTATTCAACTAGCTTGAAGACTAGATTTGTATCACCATTGTTCAATTCTGACTGCATAATATCAATCTCCCCGTGCCTGCGATAAGCTCTTAACACAACGCCATCTTTTACAGTTACTTTCCATATGAGAGAAATGGCGTTTTATGAAAACAAACAGAATTGTTTGACAGTATATGCTAAAGTGTTTATTCAAATTCCATTACCTAATGTTAACATTAATTGTATACACTATTCTATTTTGCTTTCATACAACTTGAAAAGTGTAGTATATTTGTTACTTTTTGAATGTGCCATTTATCATATTCATGTTTAGATTTTTTTCTTCTCTCAACTACATTATTGCTGCTCAATAATACAGTATTCTAGATATATCACCTAAATTATATACATGTAACTTAACAACAAAAGGTGTTTCCCTAAAGCGATGTTATAGAAATTAGAATTAATGATTAGTAGCGTCACTTTGCTTGATCGGTACGATTTAGCCAAACTAAAATCGATGACGATCAATAAATAAAGATAAACACTTCGAGAGAATATGAATGAATATGCAAATTACAGTTCACTCAATATCAATTAAAACTTATTTAAGTAGGCACCTATACCACTACCATGAACAAATTTAACAAGATATCATTAAAAACTATTTCAATTTTTTTTTACCACTATCATCGTCTATACTCTATACTCAACAAGATAGTTATTTTATTAAAAAATCATCAGAGTAAATAAATTTAAAACTTGCAGTGAAACTAGCGATAACTCAAAATAATTATATTGATAAAGAACGATCCTTTTTTATACTTAAGTTTAATATTCGACAATTAACATTGGATTAATGCTACATTCCTTTACTAACATGGACACAGAAAGGGGCTTTATGATAATATAGATTTACAACATTAGGTTTCATTCATCGTGATTATATAGGCATATTATAATCAAAAATCGCATTCATACGCCTACGTTTCCATTTTTCACACCTCTCCCCCACACACCCGTAAAATATTATCATCGCTGCTTTCGTATAATATTCCGAGTACTGATTTATCTCGTAGAACTCTGCGCATATTACCGGCATAATCATGTAAATGATATGTGATTAGAGTTGATTTCAATCACAAACCCACAGGGGGAGTTCCAGTTTTTCATTCAATTAGCCATCGGGGTTAGATGCAGATTCTAAACCAGATAGGAAGCGCTATTTTCACCCCCCCCCCCCTCATACGCACACATCACGCGCACGCACACTTCACATACGCACACCCTCCCCATAGTCCATACACATATATGTATACACAGATATTATGCTTTTAACTCTCACACTATCTCTCTTTCTCTCTTTCTCTCTTTCTATTTACTATTTAGTTGTAGTCTGCCTCGAAGAAAAAGAATATACTTTCATATTTTACAAGTGAAATTCCCTTTCTCAAATCTCGATATACAGCTGAATTATATACAATAAACCTTCACAAAAATATGATTTGTTGCATTCGAGATGATTTCAAGAATTTTGGCTGATTTAGGCAATAAAATACACCAGTAACTAAAACTATAACTTCAAGTCAATTGAATTTACAAATACATTTATTTCCTTTTTCTTTGGAACAAAATTAAATACAAAGGCGAGAAAGAATAAATAAATTAACTATTACCTAAATTATATCGTTCTACTTACTGACGATCTGAATTTGTTTGTTTCTGTTTCAGGTTAGATAACATACATCTTTTCAATACAAAAACCTTCCTTCATTCACTCTCAACCTTTTGTTCCGTTCGTAAAAGATGGCTATTTTCTTATTTTCATTTGCATTCAAATTCAAATCAGAAGCATTCTTCGAGCCCCCTGTCTGGCGACGTGGGAGGTCAAAAGGGGAAGCAGTGTGCTGCTCGACTCGGATCAAATACAGAAACTGATCTACCCCCCCCCCCCCCACCCTCCTCCTCCTCCTCCTCTCAAACGCTGCCATTCGAAAGAAGACAAAAACATCTCATGAAATTAAGTACTTCACGACACTATTGCTTTCATCGATAACAAATCTTGTTATTTCATAAACAACTTAATTCGAATGTGTTCCAGTATTTTAAAAATTATCAACTATTACTATTTGCATTTGGTGAAGTGTTCATGCATATGAATCTCTTGATTTTTAAAGAATATTTTGGAATCATTAAAAAAAACATCATAGTCTTCTTCTGAATTATATTTAAGATATTTGGTTTTAGTTTCAGTAAAATGACGCCATAGTTATGGAAAGACAATTAAAAGTACTTTTTTTAGTATGAGCCGGATACAAAGCAATATATTTACTGAAATATTACAGAAATTAAATTTAATGTGAAAATGTGAGATCATATACACTACATTCTTCATGATCAGAAACAATGAATTTTAACATTACTAGACTTTCAACATTGTGATAACCCCTAAAAAAGCAGCATGAAAGAATATTAATCTACGGTAGACAATGTGTGAAATGATTTTAAAACAAACAAAATGATATGATATGCTCTTTCCAAGACATGTTGGTTTTATAAATTATGTGACGAAAATGAGCCAACTGGAAGATTAATATTGTTTACTTATGATATTCACAAGTTCCTTCTCGGCATTCTCGGCACTGCATGCTTATCATACACGATCGTCGTTTGCATAGGACCTACTCACCCGACTGAACAAGCGTTAAGTCTGAAATAAATTAATTCTGTCATATTCCCGTTAGCCCGCCACTCATTAAGTATCCTGTCAGAAAATGGCGATTATCATGTGTAATTCGCTGCTCATCACTCAAATGGATTTAAAGGGTTGATGAGATGGCAAATAAAGAGCGCGGGGAGCAGCGGTGAGAAGATAATATTTGGCGCGTCGACAAAAGAAAGTTAAGCACTGGTAAATATCATTACAATAACTCATGACGAAGGTTACGATGACTAACACAGCAAGATAAATATTGAATTTGGATATTGATTCATTGTGAAAGTGAAAACGCCTAAAACACAGGTCATTGTAAATTATTATACATTCTCATCTTATCTCATGAAATGTAAATAATTGGGATACTTACATTAATGGTTTTGAGTTGTTTAAAATCAATATATACAAAGCCATGGAAAGTCCAGAATACAGGATTTGGTTTTTATTTATTTGGTTTGTTTCTGGTAATAACCATAGTAATGATGTTTTTTTTTAAACACGCGCATATAGTGACAAGACGATTCCTAAATTAGAATCAATAGCTAGGTCATACCAATCATGATCAGTTTTCTTGATCTGAAAATTTGGAAGCCACATGAGATTCGTCTAAATCTCTCCATCAAGTATAACGTTGTGCAACTTTTAAAATTTTAATCAATTTTGAAGCCATGGGTATAATCATATTAACACATCAGTTAAACAGATCGCCCCCAATTTCGTAATTCTGTTTAGGATGTCATACTGTATTTCGTAATGTCTGGTGCTCTCAAAAAGGTCACAAATCTGTAATATTGTAGGGTTTTTTCTTAGAACCAAGTAGATCTTATAATGATATCAATGCTTTATTTGTGTAAACCTAGATTCTGAAAATCGTATGCTAGATAACGGGTCAACCTAGTATGAAAGGCAACTGCGACAATAAATGTAGCAAACAAGAATACAATAACACATTCTCTCTTTTCTACTTGTTTAAATTGTAACTTCAAGCCGGATTGAATAGACAATATAAAAGGAGAGGATAACGTATGTCATTATACTTAGGGCTGTTGTGTATATAATACCAGGACGGAAGCACGATGGACACAAAAGCCTTCAACCAGACTCATCAATATAACTCAACTTTTGAACTCAAAGTGGCAATCTCCAGTCAGTCGCCATTTTCACTTGTGGCGCTTTTTTTTAATAGAAACCAAAAGTGATCTAGAAATTAATTTGGTGCCTATAATGAGGCATTAAATATTTCCAAGGTTGCTTTGAAGTTTGAACAATTGGAGGAGGGGAAGGAAGAGTACGTATACCCCTAGACAGGTACCAATGATGAAACATTAATTCCATGCTATCACCCATTAGCACGTAAACGAGCTAGGTGATTTATAGCTTAATTTCAACTTAACAGCGATACACATGAATGCTTCATGAACACGAATACAAGAAAGCTCTGAATAGGACCTCTTTTTTTATTCCGAAAACCTTACTTCTGGACAGGGGTAGAGTTTCCTACTTTATTGCATGGTTGTTGAATGCGGTCTGTTACCCCGTTATTTATTAGTTTGTTTGTTTATTTGTGATATACGGGGTCTATATTTTGAAAATTCGTGTAGTGTTTATCACCATGAACATTTACAAACATTATGTTCAATTGTAAAACAAATGTTATTGACTTGAGCCCAGTGCTTCTTTACATTTCAATAAATCATATTTCAATAGAAGTTCAATATAAATCGTTTATGATGCTCTCTTAGGAGAATTAAAAGGAGTTTCTGGCTCGGAAATGATAACATTTTTCAATTAACGTTGATTAAATAAATAGAATATATAAAAGACCAATACTTACTAAAATTCACTAATTCCATAAATGTTATGATGCTTTGTGATTCATTTAAAAGTATATTTATAATCACAACATTATATTTATTCCCTCTTTCCATGCCCTTCTGAACTACCGATTCCTTTGGCCCTTTCACTGTTTTATGTTGGCCCAAGACCCTATGGGTTTACGCATGACATCAAAGAATGTATTCATCTTAAAATAATAAAACCGTGCATTGATTGCTATACTACAGTTTGCGATCAATAGACATATATCTAACTCACTTTACCCACTGATCAATAAACAGAGAATCTATATTAGGGTATGAACTTATGAAGGGTTGGTTGATATTGTTGGCATTTGTTACCCTTTGAGCAGCCGGTCATACTCTCGAATATTATAATTTGTGAATGTAGTTTGTTCATTTGTAACGATGCTATTATTCAATATTTAACCCGTAGTTTAGATAGCTATTCTATGGTGTACCATTGTTTTTATTTTGTAAATATATTACGAAACAGTGAATAAATCAACTGTATTCTATTGTTTAAATAGTAGAGAAATAATCATTTTATCCTAAGACAAATACATGTCTATACTGTATTTGCATTAATTTTGTTTCAATATCATTTGATTATTGCATATAAAACAGATGGATGTGTTTCTTCTTTGTGTTCATTTGCACAATATGTTTATTAACCATTTATTTAATGTCTCGTAATGTTAAATTGTAAAGTAGTGTATCATATTAGAGTTAGATGAAAGCTTCGAGATAATCTTGATTTTAAAAGCATAATACAATAGATGTTTCAATAAAGGTCTGAATTTCAGCTGCTTTTTAAGAGTCTCAGGACTAAAATTAGGATACCATATTCAAAGTAAATATGGTGTCAAAAGATACATTGATTAAACAATGTTCAATATAAAAAAATATGACATATAATAAAAAATATTTTAAAAAGTCAGCTTACCCTTTCTTTTTCGATGAAATCAACGAAGGATGTCCTCTCGACTTCGATGGGTTGACCTGCTCGGTCGTAGAGCGCGATCACGAAATGGAAGAAGTTACTCTTTCGTAAATTACTCGGGGGTTGTTTCTCGAAGTGTGCTCGGGCCATCCCACACGAACTAAAAAAGAAAAGGATAGAATAGAAATTAACAAACAAATGGTGGATAATTTGCTTACGAATGCATCCTTTCATTCTATCAATTTCACTAAAATATAATTCAAGAAAAACATTTATTTTCCCATACAAAACACGTCATTGAAAAACATAGGGTAACAATGAATAATAATAATCAACTGAACACTATCACTTCCATTTGGAAATTCAATTGTTGGCATTTCGTAAAGCACATGAACAATAAACAATTATAAAATAATAAACACAAATAGATAATACAAACCTATATCATTCCACAATAAATTTTGTTGGAATTGACACAAAATAACGAAGAATGTAATTATGAACACGGTAACGTATTGGTTTAAGGATACGAATAAGTATTTGGCAAAGTTATCAATGCATTTGTCTTGATATAAGTTTCGGTGGAATTGCATAATTTCGAGTCGAGTCGATCTAAATAAATAAAACTCACAAATGCTAAACAAGAAGGCTAAGGGGTTTAAAACAAACACATTATTAGTATCAAAATTAATATCAAAATAAAAAAATAAAATTGTTCATGATCATCGTGAACATTAAAGAAATTAATCGAATACTATTCTTTATGATTATTTCCTGTTTCAAAAGAGATCAATCAAATTATTCCTGAAACTTTAACAGAATATTTGTAATGGTTAGCTGTTTGCAATAATTGGACTATTAAAGAGATAGGCCACATAAGAAAAAATACAGATAGGCCTACTTCATAACAACAAGCATCCCCAAAAGAACTAGGCGAGTCGGGAAACTGTTTCCTTACATCTCCCTCGTCGGCTTATCATGAATATTCATTAAAATTACTTGTATTTGTAAAAGCTAAAAATGTATCCAAATCACTTAACTTCAACCAATAAAAACATATTATTGTATGGTTAATATCTCAAAATCCAAGTATCATCACTTCTGATTGTTGGTAGAATGCCTTCATTCTTATCAGGCTCAAACAAGAGAAGAACAACAATTTGCTTCAGGTCTACTGAGGATACCTTACCTGTTCGTTGGTATAGTGTTACCAAATCTTATCGTCGAGATGGGAGGGTTATAGACAGGATAAAGATTCCCGAGTTTTGTTAGGAGGAGATACTTCACATTTTTATTTAAGGTAATATGTCTCACTCTGACCACATAGTCTAGTCATGATAGATCAGTCATGAATATCTTTAAAATGATAAGAGATACTGTAACCATTAGCTCCTTTTTATCTGATATACCCTTCCTATTCACGTCAATTTCTAGGAAAATGAAATGGAGAGGAAATTAAATAAATAAATTTATTGACTATAACCGGTGCTTTCCTTTTCCTTCATTCCAACACAAAAACTCCGTTGTAACATGTGTAATTATTGTTAATTTTGCGAGTTCAATTAGAATAATGAAGAATAAATGAAATGATAAAACGAATATTTTAGTTCACTTTATTATCAACATTTACAACAAGTTAACATTAAAGGGCTGAAAGCACTGCTGATCAACTACTGCCTATAACTGCGTTAGAATAAATCAACTTAAATTTCATATTAGCTTACTAAAATCTGAGTTATATAAGTATAGAATATATAAGTATATATCCTATTGTAAGAAATTTAAATCTCATTATACTTGTAGAGAAATATTATGATATCTAATAATAATTAACCCTAACTACATGAAATAGGTCTATTCTAAACCCCCAAAGGTTGATAATTAGATACGGTTGATTGGTAATTTGGTTTCTACGGTCAGTGATTACTATTGTAGAAATGCATGAATGACTATAGACCCCAAAACAACCCATGTGCAGGCCAGTATTCTAATTGTATTAACAATGAATGGTTTTCCTCCTTTTAATTAGACATCTTATCAAAGAAATAACGTGAAAAGTAAAGACTCGTATCACAAAGAATCACAAAACTTATTCTTGTGACTATTTTTAAACTGCAGCCATTGTTGTTATTCAACGGCTTCGAGTTCTAGCCCGACGGTGGACCGGTGACGAGCTCAGAGCAATGGGGCTCGGTCCCCGTAATAGGAGGCGAGTACTATTACCTTTGACTATGGTACGACTACACTACCTATGTGATCAAGCCTGCATGGTGAGCCATGTTTGAAAACAAAATGTTCGTATATTCTTCTTCTTTTATCTGTAGTATAACAGTTCCACATTTATGAGGTATATTACTTGGAGTTATTTAACTGGTCTTAGTTTATCACACTTGCACTATTGAAGTTTAGACTAACGTATTTCCACACACCAGGCCTTTATACAAAGAGAGTCACGGAGAAATACGAAAGTGAAGAACTGACTAGACTTTGTGTACTGTTCTATAAAGACGAGGGGCAGACTTCGATTAACAGAAACACAACAAAGGGGTTCGAATCGTTAGAGCAAAATACTGAGTAAATTCTAGTTCAATTGTCAGGCCATTTGCTCTCTGCCAAAAGCGCAAATATCGGCAGTTTGAAGAGTGATGTGAAAAAGTAAACAGTGTAAAAAGAAATCTGGGTTATGGACATATTTATAAGGCATTCTGATAACTGGTTTGTACTAAAACCACTAAATGTGCTCTATAAATCGACATAGTTTAGTGCATGTATATACGGAGTCTTTCATTTTAAACGAGGGAAATCTGTGATACAGTATTCATAGCATAACAATTTTCTAAAGCAATATTCTCTTTGGAAAATACATTGAAGAGATAATTAATGTAACTTACAAGAACATGTATTTGTTGTTGGTGAGCTTTTAACTGCCTTTCGTTTTAATAAGGATAATTACAGTAATTATACATCCCATTTCTTCATGAGTTTGAAGTAATGTCATATAATAATATGCAAATTCTCAAAAACTACAAGACAGCTCTTCTTATATCTTATTCATAATTTTAAAAAGAGCATTTCGAAAGCCATATGGCTTCAGTAACTTTTATAAATTATATGAATATTTTGCAACGTACGCTTATATGTATCTGGAACATTTGAGAAACAAGGGATACAAAGATAATACTACAGGCAATTTTTACTAAATCAGTAAATCTGAAATGTGAATATTTTCATAACATTTTAAATGCCAATAATTTAATTAAACGAGAAATATGAAATCAAATAAATAACATTGTCCTTGGCTGGAATATGATATCTTATTTCAGTCATGGCCTTGCCTAAAGCAGTCTGGCTTAGAAGTAATATGTCATCATTTTATCGTCTTTTACATTGAATTTAACTGATATGGGTGATAATCTCAGCATTATAGGGTATAGTGCGATTGCGACAGAAATGAGTATGACTTTTCCCCTGCCCTGATTCGTCTTACTCTTATCGCTCCGTTTCAACAAATATCAAATATTTTCTTTCTTAAAATGCCACTTATTTCGATGAAGCCCGCCTTCTGCGAATAAAGTACATGTATAATTTTATTTATTTATTAACAGCTTTCTAGCGAATTGGCGATAACACTTACCAATCTAGATATTATATAGGAAACAGTTTATACTATCAAGGATCAATACCGGATGTTGATAGATATCAACCCGCGGCGGGAAATCCTCACAATGCAAGAGCCGATGGCACTGAAATGTCCAGATCACTGTCCCTTTTCAGAAAGGCCTACCATCACACAAGTCAGGTAGCATTTTTGTTTTCTTGTTTGTTTGTAATATCTGTTGATATTATTCCAAGAGAGGAAGATAAGGATGGATACTCCCCAATATCACCTGTTTTTTTCTTCTTGTGAGAATTGAGAAAAGGTTTGGCCACTATCAATCAATCTCTTGCCACATAAGATCAGCATCCGATTGCGTCCGATCACTTTCCACTTTTTCCTGACCGTCTGCGCGTTTTGAACTCTTCCTTTTCCCGCGTAAAACTTTTTTTCTCTATATATCCAACGCCGTCTGCATAATATAGTCATGTATAACGTCACGAGAATGATATTGGGTGTACTCCAGCGCTATTCAAAATGGAAGAAATCTAGCCTATGTGTGGCTGTCAACTGGGTATCGATGCTTTGATTAATATGGAACTCTTGACGTGGCTTTCTCTATTCTCATCTATCACGCGGGCTCTCGGCTATACCATCTCGACAGCCCAAAGCGAACGATGCTACAGAAGTACTAGCACATAGGAATCTAGTACAACTTACACACTGTATATTATTATTGACTATCGCATCGTCCTATACGTAGGCAATACAATAGTGAGCAGAGAGTATATACACGGTGATGACTTGCATCGCTACTCTGCTAAAACATTAGACACCGATGGGACACTGGACAGCAATTAGTGTTCGCTAATTTTAAAGAATTCCAAATGTTAATTCGCCGCATTACTCACCCCCCCCCCCCCCCCCTCCCGAGCAACTGACCACGCAATATTAACGGTACGCTGCTCACATATTAACTGGTATAGTCAATCCACCTTGTGTTTTCATTTTTCATTTCTTCGGGATCTGGGTTACTTTCGATATGAATATAAAAAGTTGTTTGTTTGTCGTTTTGGTTTGTTTTCTGCGATCCCCTGGTCGAGGTATAGCTCCCCTGTCCCTCCTCGCTCTTTGTTTCGAACTCGTTAGGCAGTTGAGCTATAAATCTCTCCGCGCCAAACAGGTGGGTTTTTAATGTTACGAATGTGTTTGTCTCAACTCTTTGACAGACCATGTACAGTCCATCCGGAAATATAAGAGTTTTCAGCCTAAGAAATCTCACCAAAAAGTCTATGGAGGGAGATGGATACATAAAATAAATGGGGTGCTATCGCCTTGCCCTCGGTTTCTAAGAGGTTTAGCCTTGACTGGATAAAAATCAAATAAACGAAAATGCGTAGTCCCTCACCCTCTTTCCTTCCTTGTGTCAGGGCACATTAGCAGTAGCCCTATTCATTATATATTCGATTTTCGCCATTCGTGGTTTTCTATTAGTTCTACAACTTGAGTACAAGGCCCCTAATATGTATGTACTGTGTTACGATTCTCTTGAATTTCTTGAATTTTTTTATTTTTCACATTGCCACTTATCGTCTTTCATTATGATTGTGACGATTGGGGATATGGAGAAGAAAAAAAAACGAATTTTAATTTTACTTTCAAGGTATTGCATTTTGATGAGTTATATTTTTATCCCAGCATTTTCCAAGCCAGTAATATTATTTCATATGGATTGCAACTGATAGGTGTTTTGAATATTCATTGAATGATCCTACTAACTGATACAATTCATTTGGGAATATTATGGTTTATCATAAAAAATATTGAGAAAAAGAATCGTGCACCGTTGCATACGTTTGCTATAAGCATTCTTTTACAAGTCATTTACCTGCACGAAAAAATACACTCAGAATGTTTTTCTTTGTGCTCCCTATTGACTTTGTTCAAGATTTTAGTTAGACATAAACAGTGACCTATTGGTTTCGTCATTCTACTCTTTCCACGAAAATATCATAATCAGGGCTATGATATTTTCAGCTCTCATAAAAACATGTGTAAGAATACTGTTCTATTACATTTTTGGCTCATAAAGACAAAATAACTGTAAAAAGAGTCCAATAAATACTTCAAAACAAACAAAAGAGAAAGTTATCAGAGGTTCCATCAAAATAATGGTCTTGCATCAAACATTGAGCACAGTGGTCTTATGGTCAGTATTGGTTGGAGTTGTAATAGTAATCATTGTACCTACTATAGTATTAGAAGTAGGAGTACTAGTACTAGTAGTAGTAGGGGTAGTTGTAGATGGGTATGATATGGGTATGGATAGGAAAGGTCTGTATAGTACTTTAGTTACAACTTAAAACACTGTCATGTTGAAAGTAACGTGGTCCTATAAAATTGACATTATGAAATAGGTCAGTTTTGTTATCGTTTTTTCCATAAAATGATAGTGGTTTCTATATTAGATTATTGCAAGTAAATTAATAAAGGGGCTCTGAATACTGAACAAGATTTCAGAATATAGCATTCAATAAAATAATATATTACCCTATATAATATACGAGGACTGCATTGCTAACAGTTAGGCTATAATTTATTTTTGGAATATTTAGTTTTCTGTTTATACAATTTAGGTAGAAGGCCAACGATATAACTGCAACAATAGTCACGTCATTGCTAAAGTTGAGTAAACTTCAAAGTAACACTAGGGCATGCATGAGTTAATGAAGTATATAATTACGAATAGAAATAGTTAGGCTTAAATATCATTGGTGCAATGATCACGATGACCCACGAACAAGTATAACCAGTGGTTTTCATGATGCCTCAGTAAGGGTTGCAAACACGTCAACTGTAGTCATTTTGAAATAAAGTATGTAGGATTTTAAGAAGAAAAAAAGTGATTACCTGGCACTTTGATCCACCATGGTTGGCTGCATCCAGCCGACTCTAACGGCAGCCGATCCGACCTCCGCCGTGATTATTGGTTCCTCTTTGAGGTTGGTAGAACCCCTCGTCAATGAATCCTGGATCCCGAACATGTGTTTATCAAAACAGGGTATCTAAAATATCACGATGACTGTAACCACGATGATAAACAAGCTCAGATCAAAGCGTATAATGTTCCTTTAAAATTGTGGGGGGAATTGGGCAAGAGAGGCAGATAATCGCTAGTTTATCAGAAAGAGATGATAGCTGAGGGAGATGGTGATTATTATTCTGAACAATTAATGCCGAGTGGTTTTGGTTGAAGAGAAGATGATGAAGCGAGAAGCGCTGGTGTTAGGTCCCTAATGTGTCGTTTGCTGTATCAGCAATTGGGTCTGCTGGGAGACACAGGGGTACGGCGGCCTTTTGGCTCGGTGAACCGCGGGCGTGGTGAGAGGTGAGCGTTTGGAGAGTTGGATGCGCCCTGGTACGTTCGCTGAAGCTGGCTGGGCTTGAAGTGGGTCCGTACGGGATGCTTACAAGCTCGCATGCGGTCTCGAGCGGGCTGCTCAGGGAGACTCCTCGGCCACTTGTCGGCTGTCTGATTACTGGCTCATGGGACGAGCGGTCTGTTGCTTCATCGTGCAGATTGGTTTATGCGATGGAGTAAAATAAGAGAGGGAAAAATGTAGATTGAGAGAAGATTTGCCCGTGAAATGTGCGGCTGGGTTAAAAGTCGCGGTGGTTTAGAGTGTCGGCAATTGATATATTCTCTCCGCAAAGTTCTGTTGGGTAATCTGAATTCAGTAGCAGTGCCTTATCAGCGTGCTCCTCGTTGCGTCCAATCACTATCTACTGGCGATAATAAAAGCTGTACAGAACCATCGACAACCAGGAGATGGTTTTGAAAGCTGACTGGGGAGCAAGGAAGGACTATATAAATGAACGTCAGTTGTGATGGGTATTTTGGGTACAGGTATTGAAATCGCCACTGTCAGTGTGTTTCTGTCATTGTCAAAGGTATATGTTTTGGCTGATCAGATGATGAGGGAGATATACAGCGGTGTCTGGCTCGCTAGCTAACCAAGAGCTCACGTGCAAGGCTGACTACTGTACGGGTGAGTGTTACCTAAACCCAACTACTCTGACTTCTGCTTTCCCCCGATCTCCCGGGGTTCCCTTTTGTTCCCGTCAAGTGCCCGCTGCTGAGCTGGCGATCGTCCCTCTGGACTCCACTCCCTAGGGGGATGCATACCCGGCGCATCCCTCCCTTCTTCCCGACATACACAACGTGCACATCGGCCCCTCACTGCCCCCACACGAAGCCTCATCAGCATATCAAGCTCCGCCCAATTCTGCCTTATTTGGCATAATAGCAAATAGCATGCGCGGAATGTCAATGGGACCAATCGGGCGCGCGTAATTCGTGCTCACTTATTTTCTTCTTCTCCTCCCTCTTCTCGCTCTCCCTCTCTCTACCCCATATTCTCTTTCTATTCTCTATGTCCCTTCCCCTTTCTCTATGGAATATATTTTTCAACACGAATTAGCAAGTTACATACCCTCCGTGCTTTCCCAAATCTCAAAGCACTTGCTCGTTCATCAACCATTACACATTTTCCTGGAGTCAAACCTTCCAGGCAACTCCGTAACTTCACTCAATATTGATTTGCCTTTGGAAGCTACACAAGGCAACTCTTTCTATCTTATAACACAATGACGTTTGGTTTACAGATTAAGAATGTTTTAATTATGACACGTTATTGTTCTAGTTTTGAAAGGAATGTAATATATATTATCTTCAAACTTAACCCCTATCGTCACTGTTTTCACGAAGTGACGGTAGTGAAAAAAAATTGCATTCACTTTGCGTTACGATTTTCCTCACTACCGTCACTTCGTGAAAACAAGGACGCTATATCTGTGATATTGATATGGCTATAATGCTATGTTATACAGTAAGTTGTAAACTCAAATCTATAGCCCAACGAGGTATGCAATGCATTGAATATGTGTATTGTTTGCTCCAATCAAACATCGACTTAAACACAAAAGAATGAAATTGTCTTTAATTATTTGAATTGAAAAAATTCAAAAACTAGAAATCAAAAAGAGAGAACTCGTTACCCATTTGGCTATACCGGCTTCTGCGGCATCAGTTGCAATATTTACTTAAATTTCAGCCCGCCTAACTGAACGCCGTTCACAAAATAAATCAAAATGAAGACAAACTTTTTAGTGAGCCCGTTAAACATTTGCAAAGCTATAATCAGACCGTCAGCACCCTTTCCCCTCTCATTTTCTTTCTTCTTTCTCTCCTTTCTCCGTATATTTTGTCCTATTGCAGCCTCTTGGACACACAAAAAACCTCCTTTTCTGCCCCAATTTAGTATTGAAGAAATATCTAGGCCATATTTGCCCAAGAAAGTACTAAAAGGTCGCTGTAAGCATAGACCTATGCTGTAAGATAGGATTCTGTTGTTGCGATGCGGTGCATTAGGCGTGCGGGGTTTTGAGCGGAATAATAGCTTCTTAGCCTGCCCCAATCCTGCCTAACTCTATAAGCGAGCCGTTCGCTGGATCCGAGTTGTATATTGCAAAACCTGTCAGAAGTGCAATCGTACGAAATATACGGGGCAATTCACAATATATAGGATTGTTCATAAATTATACAGTTGACAGAGATTACTGGCTTTTAGTATTTCAAAATTGTCATTTACTACATACTTTCCATTCGTATTACATTTAGGCCTAATAATACTAATGGAAATACTAATAATAGCAATCATTATAAAAATGCTAGCAGTGAAAGTATACTAGTTTATAACAGCTGTGTGTTTAAATTACAATTTTAAAACAAAATTCATCTCTCTTATCTCAAATAAAGTGTATTCTACATTGGCATTATATTCTTTTATTTACATTATCAATTCACTACATACTTTCTTCTTTATTTGCACGATTCTAGTATCTGTTTAAACATTAGTTCTCAATCATCGTAATCATGATTGGAAGATATTTTGATGATTGGCTGTGATATATTTAATAAACAGTCCTATTATTTTAACAAGAAGCCTGGCATACAAAGTTAGCTGTTCTCTTAGAAATGCCATTATGTAATATCTTTAATTTGTATTCTGATTCGAATTTATCATAATGAGTATACGGTTAATAGTTTATGATCGAATTTCGACGAGCTCTCTTTTTTATTGTTCAGCTCGCGTAAACTTGAATATTCATATTTTATCCTGCTACCACCAGTCTGTTGTCATTATTAGCGATTAATAAACTATCCACCAAAAATAAAATGACGATTGAGTTATATTTTAACGTGTAAGAGAACAATATAGATTATAACTTGGTATGCATGCTCTGTAATCATATCGTAATTTCCAGAATCCAATATATTATATATTCTTTTCTTTTAAAATAATTTCAACATTGCATTCCGTCTTCGTGTCTTACTTAGACATGTAAAAGGGAAAAGGACGAGGGAAATAAAATGTGAATGAAATTTTGAGCAGTTCGTATGCATTTTCGTCGTCTTTCTTCTTCAAAAAATTGAAGATTGAATGAGTAAAAAGGATCCCTCGCCTCTCCTTATTTAGTTTCGCAACATGAGACTTATTCGGACATTGTTATATCCCACTCCGTTCTTTCTCGCTATATCTATCTCTCCTCAATTTCAACTTGGCCTTTTCACTCCCTCATACATGTAGCTCCGTCCCATCTCCCCTCCGTTTGGCCAACAAGTTGAGGGAACAGGGAGGGAGCGGAGAAGATGATGATGTTGGTGAAAGTGAAGATGTGCACCTTTTGAGTGATGGTGAGAGCGAGAATGTTTAGAGTTTAGTATTTCACGGGCTCTACTCGGCTAGGTGTGCTTTTATCTAATTATGCCAATTTCATATTTAGGCCGAGCGATGAAAAAGCCAAGGATTCGAGGAGATGGAATAGAAAAAATAAAGACGGGAAATAAAGTTGGAGGGTTTTAACCCCGAAGTGAGAGAGGCGCTGTGTAAATAATAAAACGAGGTGTAAAGATGGAGAGAGACATTATGAAAGGAAAGGTTTGAAAGACATGAGATAAAGACTGGATATGACATGCAGAGAGACGGAGAGAGACGGGCATATCTAGAATGTACCTAATGTATGTAATCAGCCAGCGACTGAGCGATTCAAATTTCGATGGTTGAAATGAAATTAAACAAAATAGAGATATAGGAATATTGTTGATTGCTAATGTTGAAATATTCTGCATCCTAACACTCCTTAATATAGATAATATACAGGGATACCATTTAAAAGCACAATCTTCATAAAAACGTATCTTGTGAACTTTTTACAGCAAACGATTATTGAAGAACGCCATATACATTTTGTCGTCCTCCAATTGTTTCAACCCGTTATCCGACACTTATAACGGAACTACGACACGTTTCTTTCCATACACCTCAAATAGTGATATACCTCGAATAAAATCGATAAAACTCATACTTGTATCGGAATTCATCATACTTCCTTACATGAATATTCATGAGTTAATCAACCCAGCCGACATCGCCGGCGAAACAGAACACCGCGCGTTTTCTTCCAACGCAAAGAAAGCTCGACTTCCATTTCAAAACTCTCTCTTGAGAATTAATATTTCAACATCATTTTCTTTTATGATTTTCTCTCTTCCCTTTGTTTGCATTTGTAAACCCGTTATTACCTTTCTAAATGGCTGCTAAATGGTTCGAATCGCGTCGTACTCGGTTGTTGCCATTTCAGCGGAAAACAAAAACTATAATGGTCGAATTCCCTACGATCAATGTCCAATTATTGTTATTACGACGCGTAAATGGAGAAAAACGCCGATAAATTGAGTGATTGAGTCCGACAAATTATCATATCGCTTTCTCTTTGAAATACCTGAAAATTCTTGCAATCGTATTGTGCCGCGCTTACAATATTAGCTTCATAATCTTGACTATACGATATATAGATATCGTGTGTGTTACTGTGATTAGAATAGGATACTGCCAATTTTCACCCGGTAACTTTATTTAAGTGTGGTAGAGTCTTTATTTCGCTCGTCTATCTCACGGAAAAAGTGAGGATTGATGCTTATTTTCTCATTCTGTTTAAACCGTAAAAAGAGAGAAGTTCATTGGCAGCGAAAAATATTTTTGTCTAATTTTATTTGATACACAAATACGCTTTTATTGCAAACTGATTAGTTTCTCAAACGAAAGTTGCTGTGGTGAATTTTTTTTACTGAATTATCAAAACTGAAGTTTTTTATTTTGTCTAAACACTTTTGTTTTCAATACCTTAAGGTTTCTCCTTTATATCCAAGCACAGACCAAAACAAAAGAACTTTTTTTCAGTTTAAGGAATCACTTGTTAATAAAATATTAGGCTTTATATACTTTTAACCAAAAGAGCATTAAATGATACATTTTGTACGTCATGTGGGGTGTGACGAAGTATGGTTTTATACAAATTAAGATAACTAGATAAAACCTATTTTGATAAGAATGCTTCTCAATGTTTATAGGCAAGTAAGGTATGGTAAAAGAAAAAGTAACCTTAACTAGTTTGGAGGGAGTAAGAGCACAAACTTTCCGAGAGTAATAGTTTCGCTGTTTACTTGGCATATTATTTGTTCGAGCAGAGTCCTTTAATTTCATTCATGTGATTCTTGTTGTCAACTTAAATCCAAACGCTTACAAGGAAGTAAATTACATTTAACCAATTTGTTTCTACATTTGATAATGTAGAGTTGAATAAATCGTGACGTAAACTTGTTAACATGTTTAACAAAACCATGATTTAAATGGCATGTTGACGTCATGGAGGCCTATAATATCAGGCAGCATTTTAGCAAGAAACTTGCTCATGATCACACACAAAAAAGAGAGGTAAAAAGATGAGGTATAGAACTTATAAAGAAATTTCTTAGGTGGACGACCGAGAGTAACTTGTTTTGGTCTTTGGGTGAAATAGACAATTTCGAAAAAGCTTCAACTCACCAAAAACCCTGCCCAGTTGTACGAGATGCGAGTGGCGACCCCAATTAAAAATACGTCTTTTTGTCCTCGAGGATCTTGTATCCGTTTACCCTTTTTGTTTTTCTGTGTTTATTATCTCTTTTATACACTCTTATTTGTTGCTATTCGGTGGAAGTTTGCTCATCTTGGGCCAGAAAAGAGAGAAGAAGGTGGAATTTGGCAGGATTAGAATATCTCCTACAGTTGGACCAGGGAGATTAGGCGCGGAGAAATACGAGTCGATAGAGAGAGGGCGGTAGTCTGTTGGGGGATTTGTTTCAAACCACTGACATCGATACATCTTTGTATTCTTTTCTAGATAGCTTGGGAGATTTAACACTGAGTTTGTTTAAAGAAAATTAACCGATCTACGGTTTAGGATACGTTTCAGCAGTGATAATCGTCTTGCTTACAAGACTGATGAAGCTGCAAATCAAGATTTATATACATCAGTAATATGAGATAATAATAATGAATAGCTTATATTGTAACAACCCAACAATTCTTTACTTAATATTTCCCACCAAAATTTGTCTACATTCAATAAACAATAATTAGTTTTCAAAATCGTTTTTTTCATTGTGGTGCTGAAACTTTAATCCAAGTTAAGTATATTTGATGACGAATAAGAAAAAAAAGGTAATACATGAATGAATTTCAAATATTGTAATATTTTGATACAAGATCGCATAGCACTTATAATGATATTTTATTTAACTTTTGTAAAATTCATGAACAATAATTTATGATACTCTTGTATCTATGATTATCTATGACTAACTTTCCACGTCTTGCATAGAAAACTTTCCGTTTTTTATTTACATCATCAAACAAATATTACAAATGTATTAGTTTCACGACAATTTAAGGGTTGCAGGGCATCTCAAAGAATATGTTCTGAATGGAAATCTAGGAAAAGCAAAGGTAACATATTGCTATGGATATCAAAGAAGTTTTTGTGAAATTTTAAAGAGAAAGAGAGATAGAGAAGGCGGAGAGTCCAAAATTGCGATAGCACAGTAAACTGAAGGAAGATTCAAACATAAAAAGGAAAAGAATATAACATTAAATTATTCAAAGGAAATTCGAATATTTCATGTTTTAGCTTGCAAAAATATATAATTATGCTTCTAAATTTCTTTGCGTCAGTATAGAAATTATGTCAGTAAATTCATTGAAAGATCTAGTTGGGTGTCTGCCCTATGTGCAGATGTGATGAAGATGTTTTTCAATCCGTGTTTAGTTGCTTTTGTTTTTCTTGGGGTGCACAAAAAATGATTCATATGCATGGGTTCAACCAATTCATACAAAATTTTCTTGGTGGAATCGCCAAAAACTGAACCAATATGAAGCTAGACCGCATATTGCTGCTTACGTCTGAAAGCTCTCGTGATAACCATCGCGGTGTACTTTCTGCGGGTTCGCGCCCCAGCAAGGTTTTCACACAGATCTGTGTGTCATCATCCTTCCGCCATTTTTATTACCTTTCTCCCTCCCCCCCCCCCTCTCTCTCTCTCTCTCTCTCTCTCTCTCTCTCTCTCTCTTTCTATTTCTCTCTCTATCTCTCTCTCTTTCTTTCTTTCTTTCTCTTCTTTTCTCTCTCTCTCTTTCCTTCCTTCCTATCTTTGTCTTTGTATGTATCTTGTTTCTGAAATGCACAAAATAATACACATTTCAGTCAACTGAAAATTGTATGAGAAAATGCTCAATGTTCAACCCCCCCTCCCTCTCTCTCTCTTCCCCCCCCCCCCCTCTCTCTCTCTCTCTCTCTCTTCCACCCCTCTCTCGTCCTCTCTGCCGATCATCCTTTTCCCGTCTTGTAATGTTCACCTGTGTCAATGACTCCACATATTGTATTTAGCCTCGTCTTCTCAAACACGAAGGTGAGATAAATTAATAAGAAACCTGACAGTATGCGAGGGAGGATCCGCTAATTGGAGTGATAAAATTGACCCTATTTTGGAGGGGAAGAAATCATGACGAGACAAAAATCTCAATTGAGTTTCATCCGAGTTGTTAAGAAGCTTGCGCGGACTGGAAGATGGTGAAGAATGAAAAACACCTGAGTAATAATTATTGTTGACCTTGTCATGACATTGTTACGTCATCAAAGATGGGTCAAATCATGTCATTGATGACCAGTCATGGAGTCATGTGAGGTCATTTTGGGGAAAACTTAATCATAAAATTATAGGCGCATTGCCATGTCAGTGGCGTATTCAGATATTTCGGGGGGGGGGGGCGACGATGTGTACGAAAATATACAATACACGAAAATGTTCATATAATAATGCAGGAACGACAGGGCTAAGTCCCAGTGAAGTTTTTTTTCTTCAGGTACTAGTGTAAAGATAATACTGATACATGATCATATTAATTTTGTTCACTGTTTTTGGAACCTTTTAGTTTCAGTAAAATTAAAATCGCGCAAATTCTTGAAATAATGGTGTGCAATGTAATCGATATTTCAGACCCCCTTTTTACTTTTTTTTCAGATTGAGTATGGTTTTGATGACCATTGGAATGATCACGTATATTGGATTAAATGGACTTGCTGATTTTCTTGCTTTAGTTTGACCGTACATATCTTGTATTCCTAATAAGCCATGGAAACAAAAGTTTGCAAAGTTACCATTTTTATATAGTTTGCATTAGAATAAGTGACCCTCACTTTTTGTCCAATGATATGGATGTCGACTTTATTCGCAGTAATACTCGGCCTAAAATGAAAAATACTTGATGATGAATTGTTGCACCAATTTAAAGAATTTTCTGATGTACAGAATGAAATACTTTAGCAGAAGAACAATGCGTGATTTTTCAAGTACAGTTTATCTGTTACAAATTTCACTCAATATAACAGTCTTGTCCATAAAGTATGGTAAACTGCAATAATGGTACAACAACTGCGGAAGTGTGCAACAGATGAAGAAAGCTATACCAAAATAAAATCTAATCGCTTGATTGCTATAGTATTGGTATCTTATTTCTCAAATAATCAAAGAATGCTACTAAAAATTGCAGAAGAAATTGAAGGCGAATATTAAGACGAATTTAATACCTAGAAATCGAATTTAAGTGTATCACTTCCTGAATGCCAGCGAAAGTGATGATGAAAGTGAAGAAAAATACTTTCACACTCCAGACGAACTCTTGGAGTGTCCGGCATTTAGTTGCGAAAATAATCAACTGCGGAATGCTCTTTTCTTTAAATATCTTTTGCTCCAAATTCGTATCACATAATTAACAAAAAGTTACAGGAGAAATTTCAATCATTTATTACAAACTCTATCGTACTTTAAAGGTAAAGACCAGTATTGGCAACGCCCCAATTTCAAAAAATGAAATGGAAGCTCTCATTACCAATCATGTGAAAGAATATGTTTTGACTAATACATGATGATAAAAAATTTGCCGGGAAACCGCCTACTAATTCATATATTTGGTAAATTTATTTCTCTCATGGTCTGGTGAGAGAGATAGGGTAGTCCCATATACATCTTTCTGTGTATAGTGCTTGTAACTTTACGAAGAATGAGCCAAATTTCTTATCATTTTGATGATTCCAGAACCTTGCAGATGCTAGATGCTAGATGATCGACCTTTTCTGATCGATTCCACAACGTTTCTTTCACAATGCAATCGCATGACCATTACTGGTCTTTACCTTTAAATTATGTAAATGTGTTTCATAATGAAATTATTTGTAAAGCTAATAATTTATGATGTTAAACCCTGTCATTATTCCTAGTTGATTTATCGTATTAAAACTCCTCTCATTTATTTTATGAACTTCTCTCCTTCACATTATTTTCTTTGCTTATTTATTTCTCACGTCTATTTTTCCCTCTCCTCCTTTCTATTATCTTGGGTTTAAATAATGAATTTATGAAATCATAAAGTCCTTTCTAATATCTCGTCCTAAGTAGAACATTTTGTTGTTTAAAATGGAAAAACTAAATGATTTTTATTTACTATGTTTTACTGTTTTAAAAAGAAAATTATGCGTGCCCCTTTTAATGCGAGTGCACGGTGTTTAAGCGACTCATTGCCCTCATCTGAAGCATTTAATGGCACCCCAGTTCCAATGGCACAGAAAAAAAGAAAAAAAGCTGGTAAAATATGTGAGCATTCTTGAGGAAAAGATGCAGAGTTGAGCAATAATAATAACATCACGGCGTTCTGAGAGCGCAGAGGGAATGCGCTGAGTCGCGTCGAACGAGGATCGGGTTTGCGTCCCGCGGGAGGCTCGGGCCGCGATGCATGGTGTAGAAGGCCTATGCTAAGCAGCTGGGTTTTGAACGAGAGTCGTCGAGTCGAGCTAGAGTGTGTGCGATCGAGTAGGTAAGGCAGGGAGACAGTCGAACGCGGCATACAGCGTAACAGCATACAATTTTGTAGTATGAAAAGGTGGCGAATGTGAATAAGCGAGAATTGAGCATGATTTTATTTCAGAGTGGCATTTTCCATGAATCATTTGGGATGTGGAGGGGGAGGAGGGAGGGGGGGGGGGGTCAGGTGAGACATTCATGCGGTTTGGGCATATAAATGTTAATATATTTATCTGTGTGGTGAGGCAAGCTTTTATCCCATTTTATCGAGTTTTCCCCAATCATGGAGCATTTGTTGCATTGAACCCACTTTAAAGAAGGTAAAACTCTGAATGTCTGAATTATCATAGCTTTGATTCCCCCAAATTGAAATAGTTATTTCGGTATAGGTTTTGTGTTTTGGTTTAAGAGGCCTAGTAGTTTTCTTTTTTTTCCTCACAATTTCACGCTAGAGTCGGCAAAATATCGACGTATATGATTCTAGCCATAGGTTCAATTTTTATCATTCAAAACACCCTCAATTCCTTTCTTTGTATCTAATAGTATATCTAATCAACAGGAGCCTCTTATTTAATCTGTTTGGATTCTATTTAATTGTCAGGGTTATCAAGGCATCAAGCTTCGCTTATCTTGGAGCTCTGGTCAATTCAGTTTGAAACATGCTTACATTTTTTCAAATATTTTTTAATGTATATGCTAGGTCTACTGATCTTTATTGTGAATTCAGAACTGAATTATTAAATGAAATAAAAATAAATGAAATGAAATTAACATAATATCATTGTTTTATTTTGATTTTGCATACTGTGATGGGGTCTTAAGACTCTTAAGATTATTATATTCACGGTTATGGAAACATTTATTTGAAGGCATAGGCCTACAACAAAATTTTACCGAAGCAGTTAATTTGTCTACTGATCGTGAAAAAAGAGCTGTTTCTCAAGTTAAATTAGATGAATTTCTTCAGTGGTAAAGCAAAAGAGTAATGCATAATATAGAGTTAAGGGTATATAGACCTATTATTACATTAAATCTATTTATTTAAGTTTTGTTTATCTCAATTTCAGGTTTAAAGAGCAATCCAACACTAATCGTAATAACTTCAGTGGTATGGAAGAAGAAAAATAAGAGAAACAGAACGGCGAAAGTTTGAAATAAATCGGGCCAATAATAAGCTAGTTTTTAATGTTTGAAATATGGGATCACAGAGTATGCGAATCACGAATTGGCAGGTTGGTCAATGGATTGTGACGTACTTGCGAATAACTCTTCCGTTCGTCGTGTACATAAATATCATTCATTTTGTTTTCCTCCAAAGTGCCTTTAGTCAAAATATATTATGGGAAGCTTATTAGTATAGTTTCTTCAAAGAGAAAAGACCCTCCTGAATGACACATTTGTGGAAAATTGAAATTTTAGTCCTTTTGTGTGTCGGAACAAATGGGAAAGTTGTCGGCCACTAATTCACAGAGACATTACCGATCCAGCAAATTTAAAGTGCCCATACCTATGTATAAGAGATTACTTTTTTTTTAATGCACTATTTTCTTATTTTCTGTCCGATTTCATTCAAACTTTCTCTAGTCTACTTCTTTTTCTACTTTCCTCTATCAAGGTTAAATTTCGATATGTCTAATCTATCTCAGATTCAAAGAACACAATAATGTGCCCAAACTAATTAAGCACTAAGATCACTCAAATTCATTTACTGAGTGCACAAAGTATTTGATAAAAGCATCAAAGACCAAATCTTTAATTCGTAAGCAAGCTTTGGAAACAATTCCCCAAATCATGATGACACAATCTAATTGAAATTCGGTATAAGATGTTTTCTTTTTTCTTGCAAAATTATGCTTTAGTTTTGTAGCAGTAAAGATCAAAGCACTGCAGCACAGAAAAAATCGACTTATTATTTCCAAGGTTCTTCTAGCAATATCTCGTACAATACATGTTTGGTTTTATAACTTTTTGATGGTTCAAAATGACATCGAAATGACATGCTACACACTAAGAAAAAATGGTGCAAGTATGCACCTTTAGGGGTGCAATCCGATGCAACAATAGCAGCACCTTTAGGGGTTAAATCCTGCACCCTTTTTAAAGATGCAATCCTGCACCCTGTAAAAGGGTGCCAGATTGAACCTTTTAGGGGAAATAGTACCCTTTATGGTTCATTCCTGCACCTTTAGGGGTGCAAACCGATGCAGCACTAGCAGCACATTTATGGGTTCAATCCTGCACCCTTTGAAAGGTGCAATCCTGCACCCATCATCGAAGAATACTGGTAAAATTTGCTCGTACACAAATACATATTAAATATGCTTGATGTTTCTTGGTTAGTTATCATATAATCAATATATCTATTGCTAAAACGTGAATGTAATTGTAACATGATCAGAAAAAATAATCTATTGGTTAATGATTGCCAAAGGAAAATACAAATCACAAAATTGATGTGCATTATCATAATTTGCTTAACAAATTGTGATAAATGTATTTGTATGTGAACACGTGGAAAGTAATCATGAATATGCATGCAATATGCAAACTTTTATTTTGCACCCTATTTTGGTCGCTAGGGTTCAATTTTGTGGGAAGGGTGCAAAATCTCATATTGCACCCTTTTTTAACCCCTTTTCCTTCAATAGGGTTCATTTTTATGTAAAGGGTGCAAACTCCTATTTTGCACCCTTTTTGCACCCTTTTTTCTAAGAGTGTATGTAAGAACGTTTACTGAGAGCCAGAAGGGCGTTTTAACTCCTCAGAATCAACAATGCTCTGGCTGTTAACAGACTTAGAGAAGGCATAAATCTTAAAGCAGTGTCTCTGTGAATATTGATTTATTCATATGATGTGCTAACAAGTGCAACCAAATACGAAAACCAACATTATTTCAAAAGATAAAGAATAATCAGGGAGGGGGTGGTCTTCCATTGGCAGGGGTATAGTGTGCATCTTAGCACGCCACATACCACCTGCAAGTAAAAGTGTTTTAATTTGGGGGAGGGGGCGTTACTTTCACCCCATACTGGTAGGAATTTGGTGCGCCACTTAATAATAAGGGCCTTGAAAATTAATTTTGAAGTCTATATTGCATTCTTTGAAAAATGCTTTCGAATATAATTGTCTTTCTTTGCTCATAACCGAGTTGCCATATATTTTCCTTGAAAGCCCAGTCATGTGACATAATGTTTGTATCTTGGTCATTCTATTGAAATCGATTTGAATCTGTGAACTTTTCATTTTTCATTTACTTAAAGTAAAATTCTTTTTACAGTGGACATCAATAAAAGTGTTCACTTCGAATTTCATATTAAAATAAATTCATCGGCTTGGATTAGGATAGGAAAATGAATAATTTCAGAGGTGAGTGGTACTTCATCTAATGGCCTTCTAACACAGCATGCCTTCTTTACCGCTGTATATTATAACTATAAAAATATTTAGCTGTTAAGAGGGATATAATTCGTTGCCGTTATTGTGCCATTTGATGGGAAAGCGTTCTGAAGCGGCCGTGTGATATACAATATTTATGTTCGTTTTAGGTTTCGATGAAAGCAGTCTGAATATTGCAGAAAAACGATGGAAAATCTCCTTATTTTCTTTCTATTTTGCCCGCAAACGTGTGTATCCAATTCGATACATATTAAGTAATTGAGAGTTAAGTAGGCGCTTCGTGCTAGGGGGTCCCTAGAATCAAATCAGGAATGGAGAGCAGAGCTAACTCAAGTTCTCCAGTGCCTCGCAGCAGTACACGGCGAGGCAAAAGAGAGATTAGCGCGAATTTGCGCGCGGCATAACACTTTCATTTTCCATTACTGTCATCTTTATAAACACTTTGTTACCGATTAAACGCAAAACGAAAGGTTGGAGCGAGAAGCAGAGCGATTTAGCCGGGTAACGTTGGGGAGATTTTAGAACAGTTTGGCTTGATGACAATAGAAATACCAATATCAGGTAAAAGCTCAAACTTGAGGAATACAAAATGAAAGAATGAAGGAAAGGTGGAGCGTATAAGGAAAGAAAGAAGGAGAAAGGGGAAAGGGGGAAAGAGCATTATGAAGGACTAATTTAAAACCACCAAAAGAAGGGCAAGAACGATTTGAAACTTATAGGATATACAAAGAAAGGGAGAGAAAGAGAGAAAGAAAGAACTCAATGACAGGAGAGAGGGGGAAGAGAGAGAGAGAGAGAGAGAGAGAGAGAGGGGGAGACAAGTAAGATGCGAGAAGGAGTGAAAGATGAGAAAGTGGGATGTTTAGAGAAAGACATTCAGGTACAGAGAGACAGGAAAGAAAAGGCTAGAAAGACAGAGACGGGAAAAGTCAGATATATGCTGTGAAAGAAAGAAAGATAGTCGAATAAAGAGATATATAACTGAAGAAATATAGAAATAAATCAAGATGGATAAAAATGTCAGAAAGAGAGATGAAGGAGAGAGTGGATGAGAAGACGACATGACTCCTGTATACGTGTGGCATATCAAGTAATTGCTAAGGCTCGAACAATAGTACGCCATTTCTCCCCAAGACGGGTAATTACTCTAATGCAATGTTTATTGGATTAAAACTGGAAAGAGCAAGTTTGAGGGAGATGGGGGGAAATCAAGCCTTCCAGCTCCAATCCGCTACGAAGTTTATTAACGCTATTCATAGCTTTCTTTTCAAACAAAATAAGTGTAACATTAAAAAACGTTTCCTCTGGTTCCAACTCTTATAACTGCCATTGTGCTCCTCGTGCATATACGAGCAAAGCCTATGCGTGAGGATTTGTGTGTTTAAAATGTAAAACTCTTTTGTATTTACACCACCGGGTTTTGTGGTATTCTTAGAACCTCAAACTATAGTCGTGAACTTCTCTCTCTATTCTCTCTCTCTCTCTAAATTTCTCCGAGCTATACACTAATTTTCATTATCACAATCTCGTTTGATTACTTGTTGACTTGGTAGTCATGATTCGAAATTCATTTCGCAGATTGATGTACCCCTCTGTGAGGAGAGGGACACAAACAGAGGAATATTCGACCACCGATTGAGAAGCTATCGGGGGGCCCTTTGGGCTAAAATATTTCGTAAATGGAAAACGAATGGAAATTTGCTAAGCTTTATCTTTTTTTACATTCGTCAAACTGTCAAAAAATAGGAGTGGACAATTATTTGCGGAGAGAGAGAGAGAGAAGGAGGGGATAAGAAGTAATACATAAATGGACAAAAATGAAATTGTATGTGAGAGGATTGTGCGAGTTGCAATTCTTAACTGGTTATCCCATCTACATCTATTTGCATATCTATTTTACTCTCTCTCTCTCTCCATCAAACACACACATACATTTTCTCTTACTCTCACCCACGCACACGCACACCCACACTCTCTTTCATATACAAGCTAATTTCCTCTCTCTCACTCTCTCAACTCTATCTATTATGTTCATCTATCATTTTTCTATGATCACTTTTATCTTCTTCTTCCCACTCTCTTCCTCCCCCTCTCACTCTACCTCTCTCACTCTACATCTCTCTCTCTCTCTCTCTCTCTCTCCAATCTGGGCTCACGATCAATTGGGCAAAAAGAATTTCCATTTTCGGTTTAACTTAATACAATTTGGAGTGGACTTTAAAAAAATTATTATTTTATTATTATTATTATTATATCTCTTGATGTGCTTTCATCTTTGAAGACGTACTAACATATAGCGCTAAATCGAATGAAATATTGTTCAATACGTCTTACATTAATGCTAAATGACAAAAATAAGGAAGAGAACATTAACCTTTATTTCTCCCTCTCTCTCCCTCCCACCCCCCTCTCTCTCTCTCTCTCTCTCTTTTTCTTATCTCTTTATCCAATCCCTATAGCCTTTCATATTCCTCCTTCTACGTTTTCATTACGCTGTTAGAATATTTAAAATTACAACACAAACAGATCACTTTGGCGGTGGCGGTCAAGAACTCAAGTCGGAGCGTCAAAATTATACAAATAGAATAATCTCTCTTTTCTTTTCATGGAATTAATGCACCCTCGCACATTAATCTTTACACATTTTGTTTCCTCTCTTGAATTTCATCTCCATCCAGCATAATTATACTTAATGCTAGAAACTCTTTCGCTTGGCCGATCCTAACGACAAGTTTTAGCGGCGGATTAAACGATGGAAAAGGTAATGGTCAATGGTGGTGATTCAGTATGAATTGTGAATATGATGTTACCATGGAAACGAAGTGTCTGCGGTTCACATCCGATGAATAGAGAGGTCGTATAGAAGAGGTTGCTGGCATTCTGATAGTATTAACGTTAATTGTTAGCAATTTGTCAGGTCATTCACCAAGGATGTGACACATAGATCGTAAAGCCTATGATATGACCAAGTGTTTGTTATGCAGTGTCATAACCATCATAACCATCACCACTACACATATTTTCCTCCTGTTCCTTTGTTTTCTTCTTCTTTTTCCCTTCCCTTTTCCCCTTCTAATGTCAATTTTCTTTCTCTCCCTCCTCTTCCTCCTTTTCTCCTTCCTCTCTTTTGTTCTTCTTGTTACCCTTCTCCTTCTTCTTCTTCTTCTGCTTCTTCTTCTTTATCTTCTTTTGTTTCTTCTTCTTCCTTTTCCCCTTCTTTTCCTATTCTTACCTGCTCCTCCTTTTCCAATTTCTCTCATGTTTTTTCCCTTTTCTTCAAGTTACAGATTCATAAGGCCTATTGAAAGAAGGCCAAGAAAATGCTGATTTTGTTTAAGAAAACAAGTATACTTTTTCTTTTGGAATTGCATTAAAATGCATTATGCGCTTTACTTTACATCAAAAAGATATGAAAATGAATAGAAGAATGATGAACTACCACCTTTACAATAGCAGTCTATTCTTTAATGTTCATTTGTGCTTTATAGAAGTTTAGTATTGGTACTTCACATAATCATACTTCAGTTTTATCGAGTTCCCATTTCTTTAAAGTACATGGTTATGCCCTACAAAACAGTATCCAAGATTCGAGATGCGATTCGAGCATCTCAAATAAGGGAACACCTTTGTACGGTGAGTGTCACAAAGAGAGATTGTCCATGTGATATGATACCTAATACCAGGAATACGGTGGAGTCTTTCGTCCCTCTCAAAAGGCTTCTGAACTTTTCGATTCCCTTTTTCCATTCTAGTTCATTCAACTACGTTTCATCCCCGTTAAAGCCATTATTGTCGTCACATTTTCGAGCTGGTCACGTGACGATTGTAAATAATTACTGCAGAGTCGAAAGATGTTAACCAATACAGTTTATTGTCCTTGTTTTGGACTTGACATTTTTAACTAATTTTGGCGCGAAAAAGAAGTGGGTTATGAAGGTAATTGTTTGTATCAATAGACGTGTTAAAAGGGGACAATACCAGCACTCACAGAAATTACGAAGGGTGCACAAAAAGGTAAAATTAAATACAATTCGGGTCTCGGAAAGGGGCAGAATGAAATCAATATATTGGACGTATGAAAGTCGACAAAACAGAGTACATGTTTCACTGGTCATCGAAAGTAAAGATTGAGTTTCGCGTCTGGAGATGCACTTTTGTGAGGGGAAATTCAGCTTTAATTTTTCACTGAGTCGAATATTGAATATTGTATTCCCAGCGATGTCGCTCCCCGGCGCGGAAAAGTAGGTTACGAAATGTAGAGGATGTAACAAGGTGGAAGAGGGGAAAAGATACATGGCATGACGGAGTGAATGTAGCAGAAGAATAATGACACAATAGCGTGAGTGAAACAAGGTGAAACAATGGTATCTGTAAGTAAAAAAGGTTACAGGAGAAAAGACGTAGACAAAAAGAAGAAAGAGGTAGAGAGAGGGGAAGAGAAAGAGATAAAGAGAGAGAGAGTGGTGGGAGAGTGAGTGAGTGTGTGAGAGAGAGAGAGAGAGAGAGAGAGAGAGAGAGAGAGAGAGAGAGAGAGAAAGAGATGGGAAGGAGGGAGACAATAGCCCTGACCTCAAATCAAACCATTACGCAAAGTCTTTTGCATTTTATGTTATTCTAAGTGAAATGAATGACTATATTTGAAATATTATGTCATGGAGCTATTATTGATTTTAAATTAAGTATGCCCAATCTTTTTATTTTTAAAGTTTGACGAATGATTTTGAACCGCAGTAAATCCTTCTTTTTCAAGAAATGATATACAAATCAATATAACAACTTCAACATTGCACGTTTTTCGTCCAAGCGTGGAAGCTATAAAAATTATGTTTACTTTATAAACAACCAAACTTATAATTCTTGTTTGATTTTTACACCATTCTAATTTCTTCAGATTGTATTTTTCTCTTTATTTCGTGAGATCTTGTGTATTTTGCCTTCTTTGTTCAATCATTTCCGTTTCATTATAAACCGCCCCTGACTCCTGATATCGCATTCGATTCCAATTTGGTGTGGTATTTAAAAAAGTGATGTCGATTTTTATTTTTCCCTCCTCGTCAAAATCGGAGATATGATTACTCCCTAGCCCGACTCATAAGGCAAAATCAATAACAGGAAATATCATTTGTTCAACACGGTCATGTCCGTTAAACATGCCTTCGTGTGTGAGTACATCTCACAATTCAGTCGTTTCCTCTCAAATCAAATTGCAATATCGAACAAAGATTTCCTTCTAAAAGAAGGTTTAAAACCACCATACATAGAAACGTGCCTCTGTCGTGTTTCGTACCCTAGCTAAAGCTCTCTCATTCTTTTTTTTAAGGTAAAGCAACGCAAGAGTTACGCGTGCTCTAATAACCGATATACCTTTTTCGGGTTTCTTTTGCCCTCAATGTTTAAGATATTCACAGATACCATTACACGTTTCCTTTCAAGCAAGCACTTGTCCAGGCGCTTGAAACCAGGAAATAGGACCGGCATTGATTCACAGTCTCTTTCATAATCTCTCCCAATAGTACACCACCGAACAATATTGGCATCGTCATCTTCATCACCATCACCACCACCATCATTACCACCCAGTCGTCTTACCATGCGATGGCGGATTTTTGTGGACGCACACATTCTAGCCGCTCGCTTCGGCCGTGATTTTGGCGTCGAACGGAGCGCTGATGAGTCGCTATGCTCGCGAGGCGGTATGCACACATAGAGCGGAATAGCTGCGGCGCTCGTTGCTTCGTGCCTGTTGCGTGTAGTAATAAACTGAAGCGGGGTGCGAAAGTTAACACAATCACGAACACTTTTATTTCATTTCTGAAGCGAAAGAAGAGCTCCCCTTTTTAACATCGGATGTGGTGTTATTTCGATTCTCTGTTCGAAATTAAGGACATTGTAATGAAGCCGTGTGTGTTCATCAAATAGGTATATTTGTATACTCAGAGTCTGTAGTGAGGATGAAATTAGGTCAGTCTATTAGTTAAGCAATGGGTAAGCCATTCGTATGTGTGGTTAAACTTTCGACTTGTGTCGTCATTCCTCTTTCCAGGGGGAGGGAGTTACAGCCTTATCCAGTATGTTCAATAATACAACATACGATAATTGAGGACTTGAAGGTGAAAGAAAAAAGTTTTCTCTTTACCTTTCTTGCTTTCAATTTCATTGTTCAGTCAGATAAATTATTTTTGTTTGACGGTGAAGCTAATAATTATATTAATTGCTGCATGACAAGGCAATAATACGATTTCTATGTTTACATCTTATTTAGATCATTCCGATGTTATGATGTATGTCTGGTTGTGAGGGGGTTTCAAAGGGGGACTGCCCTTACGAAATATGAGATGAATGAAATTATAGTGCTATATAGGAACTGGTATACGAGTAGTGTCGATTCAGTAGTGACAAAATTACACTTCATATTACACCATTTTCCCTCAATATTGTACAAGGAGTGTCAATTTTGACAGACGTGGCGTATTACATAATTATGTTCCCCATGATTAGTTGTTATTCATTGAGTTGAACAAGACTTATTAAGACTTCACTTTTTGCGAGTTTTTATTTAAACTAGGTTGTACTAGGCCTATATTACATTTTGTTCAAAATTATCGATGTAAATCCAATCCGATGTAGCAGTAATTGTGGTCATTGATTAAGTGATAAAGTTAGAACACACTAATAACAGAATGATTAAGTTCGAAGATGAATCTGTAAAAATAGCATTATTTCAAAAAATCTTTGCCAAATTGTAAAAAAAGAGAAGTCAAGAAGAATCCAAGTACAAGACTACGCTATACCAAAATATTGTACTAAGAGTATTTGGGTATATAACAGTAATTGTGCCGCCTAGTTTGGTATTTGGAATCCCCCGTCATTACGAACACAAATTTCCCTTTTCTTTTCACCGCCTGCAACTGACACCCATTAATATCTGTCCTTCAGCGGCGGGGTCAAATTCTAAAAGACTCTCTCATTCTGTCAGTAATATTTTTACATATAGATCACATTTTATGCTTTTAATCGTATTCCGCCGACAAGTCGGCATGAGATTGCTATGTAACGCCGCGATCGCTCCGCGCTATCTCGTATTGTTTTGTCATCGGGTCGAGATCGCCTGATCGTCTGCATTGTCATCCTTCGTAGGAAGTGTACGGAGCTATGCGAGAGGGGAAGGGGAAATATGAAAAAGCGCGCAGAGTTATACACGCGTGCGCACGCGGGCCTGCTGTTATCGGGGCTGTGCTAGCGAACGTTCACCATATGTCGCTATATTTCTTCTTAAAAGCATCCCTCCACGCTTTCCCGAAGCATCCTCCAGCAAACCAAGATAACCGCTGAAAGTCTGGAATAATATGACGAAATTAGGGTGACTAACTGTCTTATGGAGAATTACAAATGGGACGATACATCTTGTAATGTAGGCAGAAACGGAGAAAATATTGTGCGATGCTTTTAAGTGCCCGACGCTTCAACGCCTTCATTAAAACAATCATGAAGTTATGATAACTGAAGACAAACCTGATGATATGATCGGTGCTAAGCTGTCAAAGAGGTCGTTAGAAATATCACAAAAATTCTGTATAATCATCGCATCTTTGCTTTGCAGAAATATTGTCTTCACAGTGTTTTCACATCAACAGGAGATAAAACTAGGCCATTAATACTTCGAATCACATAGTTATATTTAATGTAATGGAGACACAAAAATGTTTTATATCATAAACTTAAAGGTGTCGTATTTAATGGGTAACATACAATATTACATTTCCATTTTATCAAAATAGATAAGAAATTAGGGCAGGGGCGGTTTTTCCCCGTAAAATCCGAAGCCAATAAAAGTGCATCACTTGAAACAACCCACATTCTCTAACTTTATGTTGTTTTTTCTATATCTCTGTCCCTCTATCTGTCTTTTCTATACCATTTTTTTTTTTCTACTCAATACCCCTCTCTATACCCCCCCCCCACCATCCTCCTCCTCACAACCATCTTCTTCTCTTAAATATCCCACTTTCTAGAAAAGTAACATTTTCTTTACTTTGCCCCCAATATCATTTCCTTTCCATTTTAAAGCCACCTTAAAATATTATGTACTATAATTGATTCGTTTCTGTTTAGAGATAACACCTATACACTTTAAGCATATGGAATCTGGAAGGATATAATATGGTACATTAAAGAAACAACTTGTATTGGTACATAATATTTATATATATATAACTTATGCAACCAAAATATATGGAGATCAGACTCAATGTCAAACGTATAGAGAAGAGGAAGGCATGACCGATTTAACTTTCTGTGCATCCCAAAGGGATATATTGAGAGACAATAATTATCTATATCAATGAATTTTAAATAATTTTAAATATGATCAGCTGTAATCACCAAGGTAAACTCATAAATCCGTTTTGTTTGTTGAAAATTTGACATTTCACTTTAAGGCTGACACTCGCTAATTGCATGTCGGCCTTCTAAAAATGCGGTCTTTCGCTTCCCGACCGGCTTAATGAAAACTGATTACACATTAGGACGACTGTACACAATCCTAATAACTCTTTCTTGTTTGTTGTAAGGGGGCTAGAAATGGTGCTAATCTATAACGGGGTTACATGCCGAACAGACGAGAGAGTAAAGCGGGAAGAGTCGCCGGCCACCGCGTGATGGATTATGCGCTCAAATCCTACCATCTGGCCGACTTTTCTCCATTCTCCATTCTTCCTCCAGACCTACTCCGCCTCCTCCTCCCTCCCTCGTCAAGTTCGCAGAGTTCATCCATGTTGATATTTTGGTCGGCGTCATATTTATTTTGTTCGAGATGCAAGTGGGATTACATTTTTGTTGTTGCCGTTGGAGGGAGTGTGTGGGTTGGGTGTTTTGTGTGTGCGTGTGTGTTATTTTTTTGTTTTGTGGTAGTTGACCGCCAGTGTGAGTATTCATGCATAGCGAGATGGGAAAATATGTTGGATTATGACGTCGTGCTTGGCGTCACAATACGAACAGAAACTGGAATGAACATAATTATCATTGGTGTAGATTCTTTGTGTCTCAAATTTCTATAAGTACTTATCATTGTGATAATCATATAAAATGTCCATATGACCAATGTCATAAATCATCATCTTAAAATTGTTATAACTTGTTCATGGAAATGTTCTGCATTGATACAAAAACTAAGAGAACAGACAAACAATGAAAGATAGAAATTAAGACAGAGCTAGAATATGAAGGTATATATACAGAGACTAAAAATAAAGGATAACAAAGTGAGAAATGGATAGAAAGACGTGTGAAGAAAAATGCAGAAGAGTTGCAAGATGATTATCTGAGTTTGCTATTAATCAACATCAGTGAGATCCACTTAATGACATTAGGTCTAGCGTTAACATTATTGCTATATCTAAGAAAAGAAAAATTCTTCGGATTCTGAACAGTGTGGTTTCTTTTCAAGTCATGTGACATTAAATGTTTCTCGATTTTCCTTTTCACTTCTTTTGATCTCGTTCCAGATCACAAACTAGCTGGGGATTGAGACTCTTGTGACGATGTCTGCAGAAGATGAAGAAGCCCTCATCAAAACCATGTGATTGTTGGCAGCAAATTTCATCGATGTCGAGATGATCGATGAAGCTAAATGACATGGGCATGAGGATAGAGGACGAAGACGCTAACAATGCTGAGCAAACTACAATGACTTTCGCATCTTACCTGGTACCCATTTAACACCTGGATTGAGAGTGACATATGAGGATTAATGTCTTGCCTTAGGACGTTAGTGCCTGACTGGGATTCGAACCCTCAATCCTTTAATTGAGAGTCAACAGGATGATCCACTGTAACACGACGCCTGTAATGAACCTGTCCAGTTCGAGGGATGGACCGAATCGTCAACTATTACCCTTCCACTTTTATAAATAAAAGACAACAAAAATCATTAACAAATCAGATATATTTAAATACCAAGCTGATAATAGTAAAGTTATTATTTTTATTGAATTTTAATATGATCTGTATTATATATACTACTTCCAACCTAACGCTATAAAGTTAAGCCTGCGCCTACCCTTTGCAACCTCATAGAACTTTATTTTATCGGAAAGTTGAAGTACTGAGAACCTTGGATTGGTAATCATGTAGGCAGGAGGGTCGCAGGAGCATAAGTAAGTTGTCGGGTACAGTCTTTCTTCAATCAGGATGCCGCTTTGGATATTTCCCCCCTATGGGGAAGAAAATATTTCCTCTTTCAAAAGGGAAATACCCACTAACACTACAAAATAAGAATGTCCCCTTTTATATACATTCAGCTTTCAAAAGAAAAAAAAATGCACAGAAGGACTCGGAGTTTAAGTGCTCTCCGGCGCGTTCCATCCACCCCTCACACATCCGACTACAACACCCCCTTAGCCTGGGGGTAAAACTCAAGTCAGCAAGGGGTTTATTAAAATAAGAACCTCTCAACATGCAGCACAAAAAGTCATCAAAGCGTTTGATTCTTGCCTCATGACTTTGGAATGGAATAAACAAAGGAGGGAGAGATGGTATTTTGACAGTACCCAGATTGTACGTGCGGTTACGCCCCCGTAGCGCGCATCGCCCGTTCGGAAAGGTCCCTATTCCCTTTCCAACAATTAGGGGTGCAGAACGCTCCTCAAAAGCAAAGAAGGGATAAAATGCTAAGCGTGGACGAAATACCTCCGCTGGAACGTTGATCTCTTGTGTACGTTTAGATGGAATATTTTGTATCTAATTGATTTGTAAGTGGTTCTTCACACTTTTGGAGTGCTACTTGACATTTCATCCATGCGAGTTTGTTCTGTATTTGTGCCCGATGGGAAAGAGTTCGCAGGTCGCAATCCCGTAAATGCACTTACAACCTGAATTTATAAAAGGAAATCACGCTGTTTTTAATATTTAAAGAAAGATCATACAAAACATCAATATAAATAGAATGTATTAATTCAAGTATGCAGTCATTAATTCGCAGTGACTAATCATTATAAGATATGTGAATGTCAATTGTACAGAAAATGGCACTCACTTCAAGATTGTTTTTCTTCAACATAACTATGAATAGGCCTAAGTGAATAGAAATAATTGCTATACTTCTATTTGGAATTTTAAAAAACAAATCAAAAAATGATATAGGCCTATTCCAAATTAAGAATTTGAATATAAACACGCTGGCTACAACATTTAGAAAACCGATCAGTTATCAAAGCTTATCATTTTGCAAAAAAAAAATTGTCATCTGTCTTTTAATAGCCAATGTTGTAAATTAGTATATCCTTGATTTTCTTTTAAATCACGTCGGCATCCAAATGTTTACCATAATTGTTCATAGTTTTGAATGTTGACACTCTTAAAGAAGACTATATAGCAAGAGGCCACATAAGCAATAGAACAATACTTTCATCTTATTTCCAGGTAAAAGAAAATGACATCAAGTGAGACGATTATGAATAGGCAGGGCATTGCTGTTTATGGAGAAAGATAATAGATAGGCCATTCTGTCCAAATATTGTTCCATAATTCGTGTCCTTTGTCGCAATTTCAACAAGGCAATGCGCGTTGTACAGACCATCTGTTTGCATTGGTAAGTGGCGCCCGTTCGTCCTAGGTTAGGACGTCAGTGAACAGGGCGGATTAGGTAGATAATTTGCTTGTCCAACAAGTCATTTATGGCGCACGCGAGCGCCGCCAGCCTAAACCACGTGATCATGATGCGCCGTTTCCATTGGTACAACATTTCCAGCGGAGGCGCCGCGGCTGCATGCTTACACACTGGTTTGCAATCAATTTGCGCGCGTCTTTTATACACACTGCGCATAAGCTGGGTGTATGGCATAATTTTGAATGCAGTGGGAATTATCTTCAAGGGGAGAGAAAGGATGTTGAATGATGTGTTAGGCGGAATAATGCAGAATTCATTTTGTCTTATAAATGGCTAAGTCTTAAACCTTTTTAAGGGGATATAAAGAATTTATTTACTATAATTTGAAGGGGAAATATTGTACTGTACAAGATCACATTCCTAAATAAATATTGTATATATTTTCCTAATATTTATTTATTATTCATGGTTTTAATATGGGTGCTTTGATTATTAATTGTCCGTTTTCCCACTTTTCTTTTCTTCTCTTTCACTGTCACCTTGCTGGTATTTTCATGATTATTAACAGTACATGAATGAACCAGCATTGGCTGGAAAATATTCCATTTGATACGTGTGCAATATTTCTTATTTTTCGATGATATATTTCTTTCGAACAAAAATTGAAGTTGGATATTTACAATAATTATGGCGTCATGTGTAACGCTCATAATTATCTACCATATTCATTTAGAATTCAATCATATAAGTAAAGTGTAAATGCAAAAAAATGACCACAAGAATTGGTTTCAGAGGCATTTTGTAAAATCTGCCAAGCAAGGTAAGAGCTAAAGTGAAAGCAAAAGAAGATTGTGGTAGAAAGAAGTGAAGAGAAGAGTGAGAGGAGGGGACAGAACTGGAGGGGAAAAGAGAGTGGGGAAGAGGGAAAGAGAGAGGCCGGGATAATGAGAAAAGGTGTGTGTGTGCGCGCGTGTGTGTGTGTGTGTGTGTGTGTGTGAGAGAGAGAGAGAGAGAGAGAGAGAGATGAAAGAGAGAGAGAGAGAGAGGGAGAGAGAGAAAGAGAGAGAGAGAAAGAGGGGTGAAAGGAGAGGAGAAGACAGAGAAAGAGAGAGAGTGAGAGAGAGATTCAGACAGACGGCAGAACCAGGAGGCGCCAAAAAAGTGACATTTATCGGGCTATGATACTTTACCCGATGTGCGCTGAAATAACCTTCTAGTTTCCAAGTCAAACACTTTTATCGTCTTAACCAAATCGTACACTCCTCTTTGTACATTGGTTAAGTTTATTTGAATTATCCACTAAGATTTTCTTAAAAGCAGAACCATTTAACAAGAGCATTCCACTGCCACAAAATACTTCTAACGTCATATCCTTTCTGTTGCGTTATCTTGTACCTCACCAAAATAATATCACTTTGAGGATAAAGTTCGAAAGTGAAGACTAGGTGGAGTCAGGGTCATGGACTCACAAAAGACACGAGTCCCACACGGGCCCCCGGTCCACATAACGCGATTAGTAACAATTACTTGCATATCAATGACAATTGTATTATATACCATTGCCTCCGTCGTCCAAATGAAGGTTATCTTTCCCGATTTGCCCGAGAATGATTACAATAATGACTGAAATTCACCTGGAATTTTACCAGCCACCATGCACAATATAGAAAGAGTTAACTCCTTTCTCAGCTTTTATGAAGTAGGGTTTCAAAATCTCTGAGTTTATTTGCGAATTTAGTTAAAGGGATATCAAGAACTGCTTAGTTCTAAGCTAACTGGTTAATAAATATTGCTGATCATAGTTACATATTTTTCCAGGGCTGAAATAAGTAAACAGCCAATGTTTTGCCTTTTTTAAAATGGAAATTATGTCTTATAATTTTGGGCCCTGTTTAGGTTTAGTATAATAGCATTGTGGAGCCATGGAATAAATCCTTTGTATTTGACAACAATTGTATTATAAACGACATCCGAAAGATTCCAGATTGTCGTGAAAATATGACAATGTACCTCGTATTGTCTTAAGTATACACAAATGAATAATGAAAGAAATTATTACAATAATTTCGTTTTCGAAATATAGTAGGCCTTATGTGTTGAAATCGCTATATATTTTTTTATCACAACAAGACATCTATGCAAATTAAATGCTACAGGATCAACAGAAGCATGTTGATGAAAGTATGATTTTTAAATGTATGAGTATACAACAAAATTATTTAAAGGAGGCGTTTACATCTAACCTCTGAATTTCATTTTTTGACATATAAAATATTTATCTATATGTTTGTTTTTATAAATCTGTATCTCGATACCCCCACCATTGAATAAATTGTCAGTCATTGCCCCCCCCCCCCCCCCAAAAAAAAAAAAAAATGTATACTACTTTTCATAGATGGGGAAAAAAGACCAAAATAGTTTTCTTGCTCTGAAGAAAGGTCACAGAGGTTATTGACCCTGTGGCAGCACCCTTGGCTTCTGGGTCGATTTGGTAAAAAGCCTGCTCTTTTGTTAATCTTACTTTTGTTAAAGACCAGAAGTTTATGACAGGTAAACCAAATAATGATTTAACCAATCACTCGTACCGTAGGATTTGGGTTTTCTTTTAATTTGTTTAGAATCACGTGTTTCTGCTTCATATTAAATGTTACAAATGTGAACTAGTTCGTCATATTTATAATTATTATATTTACAAAATTCAATAGCCTATCAATTCTACAATGACAGAAAGTAACATAATATGATGGGTAACTGGTTTATATCGACAAAATAATACCGACGTCCATTACTATCCATCTATGACACATTGAAGATGAATGAAGGTTAAGGATGGTGGTATAAAGCAGTCTAAAATTCACACTTTATTCAGAATTCTATGATAGAGGTTAGGTGGATTGAGAGCTGCATGGCATGAATGTGAAGGCTGTAATGACAATCAACCACATTAAGACCCGTTCTCCATCCATGACATGAATATATACGTGTGGTATGCACCTGCCCCTATTAACACGGCCACGTGGACTCATTCAAGATGGCGACGCCTCGGCTTTTGACGAGGTGGTAATCGTAACTTGTCACTCTCACTCATCACGCCATCAACTCTCTTTCTCTCTCTCTCTCTCTATCTCTCTCTCTCTCTCTCTCTTCCCATTTTTCCACTTCTCCTTCTTTCTTTCTCTTTCTTTCCTCTCTATATCTGCCAAGTCCATCTCTCTCCACATTTCTCCATCTCTCCTCATCTCTATCTCTCCCCCTCCCTCTCAATCTTTCTCCACGATTTCTTTCTTTCATACTTTCACGCCACCCCTCTCTGTCTATCTCTTTCTGTCTATCTTTCAAGAAATCTTTTTTTCCCCTTCAGTTTTCTGCAGTTTTCTGATAGTCTATAACGCAAGCCCTGCTTAAATAAATACAAGCAATGTTGGTTTACAACAGGTTAACAAAATTGCATTTTTAAGCATTTTAAAAATCATTTTGTAATGTTAAAAACACTATTTCATTGAAGATAGGCAGATTAAATGCGTTAATTAAATAATTAATTAATGTTATTATATCCGAGTTTGTATTCTGAGCTCATCAATGAATCTATTAATCAATAGATCAATGTTTGACAAATAATATTAATGAACATTTCATACTTATATACATGTTTATTTCAAAAAATATTCACACAACCAACGAAGGGCGAAAAGATATACATTGAGTGAAGGTGAGAAAAAATGTGACATTGAGCAGACATTGATATCAAACATGATGTGTTAAGAAGTGAAGTAATGAGGATAAAATATACCAAATCATATTCAGAATAACAATGAAGTCTGCTGGTTAAGACTACATCTTTTTGTATCTCGGCCTAAATTGCGGGACACTCTTGTCCCATATACACCTCATCATTGAACCCTAAAAGATTTTTGTTCTCTTTTATTTCGACGAAGTTCACTGGACCGTCTTCCTCCGCCGATGATGATTGACAGAAGTTTCTTTTTTCTTTACCTCGACGAGATGTCACTCAAAAAGGAGGTCCAAACCACCAATCCCTAGTACCAATATCTCCAAGTTTGATTTGTGGGATCAAAATACACTGGACCCGCATCGTGTTTCAAGTCAGGACCGTGCTGGAACCAGGAGATGTCTTTAAAAAAAGAAGAGAGAAGAAAGAAATTGACGCTATAATGTCACTTAACTTTCCATTTTTTGTGATGATGGTGGAAAGGTTTCCTTAAAACGTGGAATGCTGGAGTGTGTAATGAAAGCTCCCACACGAGTCAGGACGCAGACTATAGTTTTCCTTTTTATGAAAGAACAAAGTTGGATGAAATCTAGTTAAAGAGACGTTTGAATGACATTGATTGTGATGAAAGAGAATGGTGGAATGATGGGAGCAAATTGGTCATTATTCTGGTTCAATGTTAACGGGGTTCGGAGGCACACGTTCGTCCGATTGCGAGTCAAAGCGAAAAGAGAAAGAAACAGAAAAGAAGAAAAAGGGAGAGAGAACAGGGAGGAAAAGGGAATGGTGGAGTGAAGAAAAAAAGAGAGAACGGAGAGAGAGGGAGAGTGCGTGTGTGTGTGTGTGAGAGATGAAGAGAGAGAGAAGAGAGAGAGAGCGAGAGAAGAGAGAGAGAGTGTGTGTGAGAGAGAAAGAGAGCAAGCAAAGAATATAAATGCCTTCGTTTTAACACTCTTTATTAAGAGAAACACGAACTTTGAAACCTAACATAATATCTCGCAAGTAGCACCTTTATGGTAGAAGGATTGAACTTGGAAGCGCATCTCAAAGATTTTTGAAATCTTAAAGATGCCTTAAAGTGACTCGGTAACATTGCCTCAGATTCTGAAACAAGATCCTGGGTTTGGCTTATGCTGCAATCATAATTATATCCCTTTAGGTAAGTCAGGAATCCCATGACTTTTACAAGCCAATCGCCTGTCTGAATATCAAGAAATTTATGATTGGAAATCGAAATTTCATTTTTCGTTTTCCTAACAGTTTGGATAAAACTATAGTCTATTGGGTAAAACCGGTCACTCAAAGATTTTTACTTTTTTGAGGCACTTCATGATCATTTTGAAGCGCAACTTTTTAGGGCTTGAATTTTACACCATAATCACGGACACTGATAACACGTAGGGCCATGTATTTCATATTTGACATTGTTAAAAGATGCCTTTAATTACTCTAAGGGCGCCATATAACACCTCTAATGGCGCCACGTAGGCCTATGCTATGCACCACCAATGGTGCTGTTTTTATCGGAGGCATGTTACAGTATCTAACAACGTAAGTACATACATAAAATTGGAAATGTCAGGCTGTCAGGCTAAGGTGATTATTGTATTTTAAAGAGAACTTATCAATTTGTTTTAAAGTTTTCTGAATTATTTCGTAAAACGCATCTCAAGCAGATTAGCGAGTAACCTTTAAACTCATTCTAGAAAGTGGGTCCTTTACAATTTAGAGAGATTATCACTAAAAATGTGTTGATTTGTGCCTTAAACTTACTGTTCAAAGTTGAATAGCTTGTTGTACGGAATCAAAATAAACGTGTAGAAACTCAGTGGCGCTACTGGCGGAACGTTCGAGATTACTAAGGGTCATTAGTGCACTCTCTTTTCTTCATACATCAGTCTAATCCCAAGGGGCATGTGGTGGGTAAGGTGCTACTATCCTACTGTCATTCGGTCTTTGTTTTGGTGTTAAAGATGTCCTCATTCTTCTCCATCCATTGTTTATATCGGACGGCTCGTGGTGCCACGCGCCTGCTCCCTCGGCCTAATCCTCCGCTCACGTCCCGCTAATCATCATTATCCTCCTCTTCTTCCAGACTCTGAAAGAGAATAGACAAGAAACAAGAAAAATCGTCATTCTTTCTTCCTTAATTATCTCCTCTTGATAACTTGAGAAATAAATAGAACCCATGAAACTTATCCGGAAATCTTTTTACTAATCAGGTGCAATTTTGTTGATGAAAATGGATAATAGCATTCGGAAATCTTAGCGTGCGCTAATTAGTGCATAGTTGGGTAAATACACGGCGATGTCATTGTTGCGGCCATACCGCTCGCTGTGCGTCCGTCACGCGTGCATGCGATTAGTTTTGCACGTGCGCGTCTATTATTTAATAAGGAGGGTCATGATCTTTTTAGCACAAAGGGTGAATGGAATGAACCTCATTAAGTGATATAAACAAGTAAATAAGTGAAAAGCAAATAAGTACTCCGTCGCTAAAATACTAGTCTGGTGCTCTTGGGACTCGTAGAAACCTTCATTGTGAATGATTTTAAATGTGGCAAAATGAACCTCAGGAAAATGTAAACAATAATTGAATTCAAATTGATATTTCCAAAATTATTCAGAATGTCATAAATTCAAATCTTCAAATTGAATTAAAAAACAAAATATACTTATCTTAAAGAAAATTAAAACTGACTAAAACTAGGACTTCTTATGATTATCATCTTTATTCAAATAGGCCTAGGCCTAACCTTTTTTGTGCAGGATTATGTGATTATTTTTTCAAACTGATAAATCTGATTAAATGAAAACACACATTATCAGAAACCAAACTGCTCAGTATCATTCCGGCACCAAAACTCTTTTTATTTGTCTGTCTTAAATTGTTTCTTTTCTGTATTATTTGATATATTCATCAGGTCTTGTTCTTTGTTTTTTTTAATTCTCTGTCACATTTTCTACCTTTAGCACGCTAAAAGTCAACATGCAAACCTACATGAGTCTTGTATCGAATTGAGATTTAGGATAAAACGAAGGCATACACTATACTAGTATCCCGCTTAAATGATTTGGTTGAAGATTTGATTCAGAGTCACAACTCGGTTTACGCCGAGAGCTGGCGCCGTGTTCCATTTACTCTCCTCCTAGCTCTCCTTCTCATCCTTCTCCTCAGTTAGGATAATAAACATCGGTCGCCAGTTATGTAAACTTTTTTAATGAACAGTAATTTGTAAAATTAAAGTCTAGAGGTAAAGAAATGCCTTTCAATAATATTGTAATATTCAGGTTTTAATATGTGTGTTCGTTTTGTTTTGTTTTCCTTTTCTTAAACTCTTTTGTTTGCTCGTATCTTGTTTGAAAATCTCGATTATATGAGGATTGACTTTTCAATTCGTTATTGGTATTTATTTTTTTGGTGTAAAATGTAAAAAAAATCTGCAAGATAATGTTTACGAGATAATAATAATCATGATTCAAATGAATTTGAAGTTTCTTAAGTCATAGGCTGAGCGAGAGAACTTATCTATATTAAGTGATTGTATAAGTACAAGAGAACACTACTAGGCTTATTTAGAGCTTGATATCGATATTCTGTATTATATCTTTTCCTTCATCAACAAAGAGAAAAACATATTGCTGTTTATTTAAAAGTATATTCATCTGTGGAGTTCCTGACTTGGATGTACGTACGTGTGGGATACGTGTGCGTGTGTGTTTGTGAGTGTGTATTTATTACCGACTGTCCGTCTTTCTCTGCCTGTCTGTCTCTGTCTCTTTCTCTCTTTCTCTCTTTCTCTAATTGTCCTATCATTCGCCTTTCCCATTACCACTCTTTCTTTTCTTTTTTCTCATTTCCCCCCTTTTCTATTGTTATCTTTGTGTCTTTCTCTTTTCGTCTCTCCCGTTCCCCCTTCTTTGTCTACCTATACTCACTATTTTTTTATCTCTCTTACTCTCTCACTCTTTCTCTTTCACCGTTTTGTCTCTCTCTCTCTCTCTCTCTCTCTTTCTTTCTCTCTCTCTCTCTCTCTCTGCACTTTCCCACCTTCCCCTTCCTATACCTCAACTTTCCTCTCTGTCCCCGTTCCCAATTAACATTTTTATGAACGTTATCTGACACTGGGTTACAAGCTTGACACAATAAATGGTCGAGAAACCGCACTTTTCCCCCTCTGTTACATTTACTTGCTTGGTTCCCTCCAAAACCCCTGTGGATTCTAAACTTGTCAGCATAACCCAAATACCCAATGTAGTCGATCGAAAGAAGCGCAAACATACCATCAACGCACAAACGTGTGCGCGCACATCTTTATGCCGTTCTTTCAATTTTCGCCCCTTCTCTTTCTTCCACTCTTCTTTCTTTCCCCCACTCCTTACAATACATGCAATATTTTGTTTGAATCTTGTTTGAAAATCTCGGTTAGTATAAGTGCAGCATCCATTTTTTCTTACATGCTCCCTTTACACGAGAGCCGAGTAAATGAGAAAAGAAAGAGCCATACAAAGTAAACAGTTCTCGGCCGAGTTTAAACTTTGCTTACGCCATGAATATAATGCTCCCGCGTGCACATTCTGATTCGGTGTATGAGAGAGCGAAAAAGAGGCAGAGACAGGAATAAATGCAGAGAGATAAATAAAAAGGAGAAGAAAGAGGAGAGAGAGAAAGAGGGAGAGGGAGAGGGGAGATAGAAAGAGAGAGAGAGAGAGAGAGAGAGAGAAGGGGAGAAAGGGTGAACGAGAATAGAGACAGATAATGCAGGGAGAGTTAGAAAGGAAAGAAAGGGACCAAGAGTACTATCAGATCATTGAACAAAAACAAGTAACTACCAATGATCTACTTAATATAAAATCTAGTAAACAAAACAAAAGTTGTGTATAACAGAATAGTTTTAAATAATTAGTTTATACTATTAGGAAACGATTTAGCTCTAGATTTAGTATTGAGCTTCTATCCACAAATATCAACGGCGTTCAAAATTAATGTAAAAGGTTTTAAAAGATTATACGTCAATATTTCGACAGTCGTCCCAATCCCTATCAATCCAAAATTATACAATCATCATATTAATTATCTGCAAGCCTTAGTTCATTTCTACAATTCTTTTAAAGGAAATAAACCTACCCTCCCTTCTAAAAAAATGTTTATTTCATAAAATTTTCATTACATAAACAATTAGTTTCTTCAATATTATTTTGATGGCTCCGATTTAAAAGCCATCAATCGTAGTTTCCGGCCGTATGTTGTTCCTTCATCGTAACCCAAAGTTGAACAATTTTCGTTTCTTTTTTAGATATTTAACACTGTTTATCATTTTGAAGTCTCTGTCATCTGACTTGGAATAGTATTTATTCTTTACTTTCTTAAAACAACGAGATATTCTTATCTCAGGAGGCGATCAATTTTGTGGTTTTCTGAAGGCGGGAACATTGGCCTGATGGCTCAAAACATTGACATAAAATTGCTTTCTCCTTTTTGCCATGTTCTGACACTATAGCGTGTCAGTTTGTATTCCTCAGTTTATTCTTTTTTTAAATAAATCTTTTTCATTCATTTTCCAATCTTTCTTTTTCATCCGTCTCTCTCTCTCCCTCTCTCTCTCTCTCCATCTCTCTCTTTCCACCTCTCTCTCTCTCCCATCTCTCTATACTCTCTCTCTCTCTCTCCCTCTCTCTATACTCTCTCTCCCATCTCTCTCTCTCTCTCTCTCTCTCTCTACATCTCTCTCTATACTCTCTCTCTCTTTCTCCCTCTCCCGATTTTTCCTCGTTCCCCTCTTTCCCTCTTTGTACACGCACATAATACACACAAGCACACACACAGAGTCATCCTCTCTTTATCTACCCTCTCTCTCTCTCTCTCTCTCTTACTCCCCCTCTCTTTAACTTTATATTTCCATCTGTCTGTCTGCCTCTCTCTCTTTCTCTCTCTGTCTCTCTGTCTCTATGTCTCTATCGTGTCCGTAGTATATTTATTCGCCAACTAATTTAATAATCTCACGACTTCATAATTCAACAAATATGACGCTAATCAGATCTCCGTTTTACAATGTTGCCTACACCAACATCTTCAATCAAATATTTTCTAGCACTATACAATATTGATATTTCCCCTCCTCCTTCATATTTTGGTTTGAGAGCTCTCTCTCTCTCTCTCTCTCTCTCTCTCTCTCTCTCTCTCTCTCTCACTCCCTCTCATATCCTTTCTTTTCCTCTCTTCCCCTATCTTACTTTTATGGGGGTCAGCTACATAGAACTGTACTTTCGGTCTAATGATACAGATCAAAATGAAGATCTGTGTTCTGTCAACCTTTAACTAATCGTTGTTCCTTCTATAAAAATGGTAACCTTTCCTCTTTTATATTTCTCTTTCTTCTTTTTTTTTTGCATTTGGTTTGCAAACACATAATAGGCGTATATAGAATCATATCAACTTTTGGAATAGTCAGCAAAACATTCTATATTCAATAATAACATAATCTCTTGATATCTATTTCCCGTTTTCTTTGAAGAGGACCTGGTTTGTTTCTTTTCTTTTCCTTTTATTTCTTTACAATATTCTCTTTTTTTTTAAACCAAATCCCTTTTCTCTCTCTTTCTTTCTATAAAGTAGCCACATCTTGCCTCTTTATCTTTTCCATCCTCGTGCACTTTTTCTCCTGATCGTTTCTTTTTCTGAGCCACGCCAACACCACTGTCTTCCCAGTTCATCATCTCCACTCGCTGCTGTCTCTTCGATCGTTGCAATTTCCACCATTATCAAATCCCCGGGTACCACATCGACGCATGCCTCACCGATCCGCAGATACAATATTGTGTCAATTATCTCCTTAAAGAAAGGGCTTATATGGTCTAAATTTCAACTAGTATATTATCCGGCCCGCTCCCTGCCTTGTATCTGCGATAAAGTACAGCGCGCAGGTGTTTTGCTCGCTATTGGGGAAACGACGATGAAGAAAGAACAAGACAGCTTCAGCAAGAACTGCCTGGAGGGGTGAAAACGACGAAAAAGGACTCCAATACGGACACCCTTCCTGATTCGATTTGAGATGGAAAATAAATAATAGAAATGCTAGAAATTCGTGAAATATGTACTTCTCAGCATGGCTTGTCAAGATTGATATGATTTTTTTATTTGATAAGACGTTGATGTATCTTATTGGCGATATAAAAAATGAGATAAACGAAATATGCCTGTTGGTGAACTTTTTTGTTTCTTGGGATACGTCAGTTGAAGAACGCATTACCCTCACTCAAAGATTTATGTCTACTACAGTTCTTCAAATCCACAAAATTTGCGGTTTGCTGCCAATATTTATGTTTTTCCGGCGTTGTCCCTTACTCTTATACCATTATTGTAAATTGATTATAGCCACTCTACCCCGTCACATAATAATGTTATTAAATATGGAAAAGAAATCACATTATACAAGCTATTCTTGATGTAGAAACGGGTGTTCGATGCATCTGTGTGTCAAATGAATTGAAATCAAATCTTGAGCGATATAACTTCATTTCTGCATACAAAAGTGAACAGAATAAACATTGACAGACGTGGTATCGTTATAAACATTTACAATGGGGTGTTCCTACAAAATATGTTTGGAATGGGACCAACTAATATTTTTTTACAAAATATTCATTTATACAGTAAAATGCACACACAAAACACACAAAAGAGAAGAAAAAACTTAATCAGGAACGACGACGTCGTCAACAAAAACAACAACAACAGCAGCAAGAATGGTGTGTCTTTCTGACTCTTTCAGCATGAGTTAAAAGTGGCGATTAAATTTGTTTTAATCATTCAATATTTCAATGTTAGTGTCAATGTTTGCGTTACAATTTCTTCAAACTGCCCTTTCAATAGACCCAGCAACATCTTGCTATATCCAATTCGGAATAAACACCTAGAATCTATATCAGTAATCAAAACGATTGATATTTTAATGTATTATCTACGAATACTCTATTTCGTTAAATAAAGAGGAAACGGAAGGAAAAATGTATTGATGATGTAGTTGTGGTAATTCCTGGTTTGTATCTTGGCCGCAAATTCTGATCGATGACCATATTACATTGAGTGGTCTTGTTGCTACATTGTTCGTTATAACCCGGGGTACTTAACCCGGGAGCTCTCATCCAATTATCTAAATTAATTTGAGAGATTAAAGATTATAACAATCGGGATAGTACCGCTTTCCCTGATGAAGTAGTCTATCTTTGCTGGAAAAGGTGGATATGCAAATAAAAATGCCTGGACATAGTCATCCTGCCTTAAATCTCAAGGGTGTACTTTCTCGAAGTACAAGATTGAGAGGAAGAGAAGAAGAGGGAAGTATAGATAGATAGACAGATAGAGAGAGTGAGAGAGAGAGAGAGAGAGAGAGAGAGAGAGAGAGAGAGAGAGAGAGAAGGAGAGGGGATGAAATGAGAGAGAGAGAGAGAGAGAGAGAGAGAGAGAAGGAGAGGGGATGAAATGAGAGAGAGAGAGAGAGAGAGGGGGTGGAATGATAGAAACAGGGAGTGGAGAAAGGGAGGGGCAGGGAGATAAAAAAAAAAGAACGAAAACGAAAATTATAAGAAGAAGGAGTAAGTGAGTGAGAGAGATAGAGTGTGTGAGAGAGAGAGCAAGATAGGAGAGAGAGAGAGAGGGAGAGAGAGAGAGAGAGAGAGAGAGAGAGAGGGGAAGTAGATATATAGATAGAAAGAGTGAGATAGGAGATAGATGAAATGAGAGAGAGAAGGTGAGAGGGGGAGAATGATAGAAACAGGAAGTGAAGAAATGAAGGGCAGGGAAATAAAGAAAATAAAATGAAAAATAAGGAATAGAAGGAGGGAAGGAGTGAGTGAGTGAGAGAGAGAGTGAGAGGGGGTAGATAGATAGAGTGAGAGAGAGAGGGGAGGGAGAGAGCGAGACAAAGAGAGAGAGAGAGAGAGAGAGTGATATAGAGACATAGAAGGAATGAAGGTTGAGAAAGGGGGCACAGCCAAAGTATGTTTAGTTTTTTCCTCGACGTTTTGCAACGAAATTAATTGTGACAGCAATTTTGCTGAGTAACTTTCCAAGACAATAGTTGATCTTGTCCTGGCAAACGCTATAAAGATTGTTCATGTTTTTATTATATTTACGTTTCTTTTTTACTTCATATGCATTTCCACTCGACTCCCCTTTTTTTTCTGGCGACGATCAGAAATAAAACATCCCCCAGAGTCTCCCTGTCTGCGACTTTTAGCGTAGAATGTCGCCCCAAGTTCTTATAATAGTTACTGTTCCAATCTAAATGGATAGATTTTTTTCCTGAGTTCATTTTGGCTTGGCCTCAAAGAGGTATTTCCTATTGGAAATGCTTTGTCTGGATTATGATATATCGCACCGATTAAGCTAAAAAATTGCTTTTAAGATTTTAGAGCAAAGTAGTATTCTGTGGCAAATACATTTACTCTTGACGCTGATTCTCAGGTTTGTAATACATGTTCATGATTTTTTGTTCAATTACTATAGGTAACTCCTCTACTCAGCTAATATTGTTGGTGTTGTCCAATTCCGATGAAAGCATCAATGTATTAATTCCCTAGTCGTTTACTTCAGTCGGCTGTGACGTCACGCTTACCAATGTTGATGCAGGGGAAGATGGGTCATGTCGCTTAGGTAAACTCGACTGAATTTGACGACCAATTACGCCCTGTTAAACAGTGTGTATGTTGCCCTTTTCCCCGTGCGTCCACGAGAAGTGCACCCGGCCAATAAAATGAAATTGGGACGAGGCGTTAGGAAAAGAAACAGGCAGGAAAAGCCTTGTTTCTCGGTTAGATGAGTTCCTTTCATGCCTCGAAAGTTTCTTTTCTCTTGCATGGTCCATTTCAACCTAAGTGAATGACCTGTCCTAGCCGAGTTATACGTATCTCGTCGTTACCTTCATCAAGCCAACTTTCATTATTTTGTACCACACCCTCTGCTCTCTTTCTTTCTTTCTTTCCTCCCGCCCCCTCCTTTCTTTTTAAATATCTTCATCTGTTCTAAATGCTATTTTTATGCTGAAATCTAGAGAATATTTTGAAATGTAAAGAAAACTATTTTATCAAAAAAGTCACCATTTAAATTTCTATAAATAAAAATCATCTGTTCTGTTTTCTACGTAACAATGGACACACATACGCTCCCGAAATAATCTTAACATTTCTTTTGGGTAAAGGTTTTGTTTTGTTGTTGTTTCTATAGTTCATTGCCATGACTCATGATTTTGCATCATAGCCAGCCCCTACCATGAAAATGGTGTAGTAGGTACTGTAATAATGATTACGTTTATTGCGAAATCATTGATCGCTAAAACTCTGTTTGACTTTCTAAAAGAAACAATTTTCTAAGAAATGTAACTCAACATCTTGTTTTAGTATTTTTCATGCTGAAGGAAGGAATCTATTCCACTGATCTTTTTCTCTCGTATTTTGCCTGCCACAACGATGGTGAGTAAGATAGAGGGATGGTTGGAGGGCTTGACACAGAACGGTCATCGGAGCGTATGCCGATCCGTGCCGAGTACGACCCGGGCTGGGAGCCTCAGCTGCTCAGGGCAAGCGAGCTGAATCAATAATGAGAGGGAGAAAGAGAGGGGGGCAGAACCCCGATCCAGAATCGGGACAGTACCCGTCAATCGAACAACCTGAGTGTGAAAATGAAGACAGAGTTAAGGAAAGAGGGGAGAATATCCACGGTACCCCCCTTTCCTGGTCCCAAGGGGGTGCGGGAAACGGGAGCATACTGTCAGATTTGCCAGAGCACGGGTGCGAAAAAGGGAGAAGATGGACAAGAGGCGATGAAGAGGGGTAACAAAATGTACCCCCTAGACGATGGCGAGGGGTGAAAGGTGACATGACTGATGGCGTTATACAGGTATGAAAGAAGGCACGGGAGGTGCACTTTTTCTTTCTTTATCAAAACTCGAACATAAGATGTAGCATCTTTTAACCCAGGACGTGTGAATGGTAATATTCATCTACGCATGATTGTTGTGAAACATGTGTGATTTTGACGTACAGGTCACGCCCTGTCCTGGCAGACGCCACCAACTATTACACAATCCCAACACAAGATGTGACCATTCGGACACTCGGATGTAGGTCTTATATTGCCAATCAAACGAAACGGTTTGCATTTACAGCTGATTTCAGACGAAGTACGTGAGGGATTTCATCTTCTTTTCTCGTCTAGATATTCTATTCTCTAGAAAGACGTCCAATAAACACGTTTGGAAAGGCAGCTGCAAGAAAGAGTAACAGAAATTTCACTAGTAAAACAACAGCTATCATGGGACTTTTTCTTTATTTTTTGGGAAAAAATGAGGACAACTTATGCCATGAAGTGCCACTTGATTCTGAGCAATGATGGTGAAAAATAACTGGGACAGTTTTCTCGGGGTATTCTGTCACTTTAGGTTAAATTTCGGTTGAATCGTCATGAACTTTCCTACGGTCATGCGCAGGAGTATGATAATCAAATGAAAACTAGATAATGAATGAGATCGCGAGGTTGATGTCACTTTGATATCTGTGCCATTAGTTTGATATACTTCTACTTATAAATCATTCATTTGTGACTCAGATTATCGGAAAATTAGAATTGTGCGCATTTTTCAAACGCTGTAGCCAGTATGAGGATACGTTGCTATGCATTGCAGAATGATGATAAACATAATCCAAGTCAATTTGTATACAATATTTTATTGCAAATAATTAGGAAAGTAGCATAAATTAATAATAATAATAATAGCTCGTTCCTATATCGCGCTTTTCAGGACCGGAGGCCCTCTCAAAGCGCTTTACAGATAAGTATATTATTACCCCGGTCATTGGATTCAGGCTTACCCGCACACAATGTATGCACATTCTCCACTGCCTGGGGAGCATCCAGCCAGGCGTCATTTTTACAAGCGCACACAATTACATAAATAACTGTCGCAGAAGTCAACCGCTCGATTAAATTTTTATAAATTTAAATCTACTTTCAGTTATCATTTCATTGTCAATCTTATGAAGATGTTGAACAACTCTGACATAATTTTTTTCGAAATGTACCATACTATTATACCTGTATTACGTAATATTGAAATAGCATTCTCACTGCCGAAATTTATGAAATGATATAGAAAGAATTGAATCCTAATACCATACAAATTTATCACTTTTAAAAATGTAAGTCTCGAAAAAAAAAAAATCCAGACTCTCTCCCTCTTTCCATTTTGTTTCTTTTCTTCTTTCTCACTCTGTCTCTCCCTTCTTTCACTCCGCTTCTTTCCCTAGCTCCCTCTGAGTGTATATTATGATGCTTATTTCACCATCACCTCTCTCTCTCTCTCTCTCTCTCTCTCTCTCTCTCTCTTTCTCTCCCTATCTCTCTCTCTCTCTCTCTCTCTCTCTCTCGCATACGCTCATGTATAATTTGGTTCCCAAACAAAATGTGGCACGTTTTAACTTTACCAGAGACCCGTTTCACAAAGCCTTTTTTTCAATGACAAATGGCAAAAATTAGTGACAAATCTGCTGATAACCAATCAGAAGCAAGGATTTCTGTAGCTTATAACAAAAAATATCGTTTGTCACTGATGTCAAGTTCTGTGAACCTCCCCCCCCCCTGATCTTGCTGTTATCTGCAATTTCATATTGTTGTCTTTACATGATCCACCACCACCCCATGGTGCAGCATAAGTTCATAAATCTATGATATTTTCGGAGGGGTTATACGCGGTCATATGCCGTCTCGAGTTGGACGGAGATGGCCGTTGACTAGGTGGCGAAGCGTCAATTCATCTCGTATTGATGAGGTAGGCTCTTAGGTCGGACTGGATCATCTTTAAGATGACCAGTCGTGTGTAAGGCATTAGTGAGATGATGATAGAAGGATGATAGAGAGAGAGAGAGAAACAGAGAGAGAGAGACAGAGAGAGAGGGAGAGAGAGAAAGAAAGAGAGAAGGGGAAGGTATATACTAAGATTCAATTGTGGAGGCTCAAAATCTTTTTGGAGAAATATCAGATCAAGCTATGGGTTCTTATAAGAAAGCCTTTATGAAAATAAGATTTAATACCGCTTTGCTTTGTTTTCATTTCAAAAGATGTATTTTCTATCAGCAAGGATTCAATATATTTTTTCCTGGATTGATTTAAATCGCCATCACGTGGTTGAAGAAATTTGACACTGAAACAAAGTGAAGTTGTTAAATGTAGTTTGGGACCAACTGATTCTTAGGATTCAGTGTTAATTAATGGCATTATTATTTACGACCGACAGATTTTAGAAGTGTCATTATTCTAAACAACATAATTCAAGGGACAGAAAACACAATATGAAATACCTTTTATATTTGAACAAAATGAGACTTGGTGTGTGTTTCATGTTGCGCAGTAAACCAAAAAGCGCAATTTAGAATACATGTAATTATTTCAACATCAATAGAATATAAAACATTATTAATCATACCTTTGATTTTGTAGGAAAGTAGCCCAAGATGTCTGTCATCAAGTAACTGAAATAGATCACGACATGCCTTTATGTTCTTTTACAGACAACACAAAAAAAGAGAAAACATGGGTATGAGACAAAATGTCTAAAATATATTTACCCCACAGGGTAATTAAAACTCCTAAGATGAATATCATATAAAAATAACTTTAATATCCGATAAGAAATTGTGTCATCTTCCCATGTTAATAGTTTATTTGTCTTCTAAGAATCTTACGGATATATGATCTCAAAATACTCCCTCTCAACATTATCCCTTCTTTCCTTTTCAAAAAATCACTTTCAAGTAAAAGGGAGAGAGACGGAGAGCGAGAAAAACAGGATGGGTCGGTTACATGCTGTACTCCCTGAACAGAATCCAGAGGGGGGAAAAAAGGGGTACGGAGCGCAGAGGGGGAAAAGAGGGTACAAGTCGCGGGAAGGGTAAGCAGTTTTTTTAGTTGAAGAAGGGGATACTTATCTTTCAGTTCAAGGTGATTTAAAACAGGTAACTCTCTCTTTCTCTTTCTCTCTCTCTGTGTCCCAAGCCCGTTTCTGCCTTGCATGTGTGCTTAATTAACGGTTGGCGTGACTCACTAGCTGGGCAGTAGTCGGAGACAGAGGCAGGGGGATTCTGAGGGTGTTTTCCAGCATGACTCGGCACTGAGAGACAGGGTCTATACTTTCACTTCTTCACACCAGACAATACAAAATAATATCCATCAAATCCAAGGATCTAGCTTTTCCTCTACAACCCTTTAAAACGAACGCAGTTCAAAGACCAGACAAAGTCGTTTGACGGTCAAAAATAAATTCAAACCTCCCGGAAACTCCTGGGATTAGTTGGTTTATTTTCTACTTTTTATGGGGGCGGTTTGGGAGGCGGCTTCTCAGATATCTTTAGCATAATGGATCACGTACAAAATGCACTCTACGAATATTTCAGATGTCTATTATTTTGTAAATAGAAACAATGATAAGAATCTAATTTCCTTTTCGGATTATTCAAATATATATCATTTTATGGAATCAATTATTAATGTATTTATCCTGGAGCATTGTGATGATAATGGTGATGATTGATGAGGCGAATAACTTGATACCCATTGTGTTAAGAAAAGTATAGATTTTAAAAATATATATATTTTGCTTTCATTACAGTTTAAGCTCAATGAATAAGCAAGTTAAATTTATCTATTTTCTATGCTTAAAACTGTTGAATAATTATAAGATTTTTTTTGTTTATGTGTGGTTCCCTACGAGAGGTTTTTCGTGATTTATAGAACGGTGTCATTAAGTATTAGTAAAGACAAATAAACAATGATTTGTAACTTATATTTGTTGTAGAATTAAAAGAATCGAGTCTCATTTCAAAGTACGTAATGTTGTCATTTTTATAGCGTGGATTTCTTCTCTCGAAAAACTCACGAACTATTTATATTTCTCTGATAAAATAGACTCTTACTTCCTATTCTTGCTATAATTTCGGTGGAAACGGTAATAATAAAAATTATGAATCTCTGCACCTTTCGAGAAGTGCTTTTAAGCTCATCTGACATCGCCACGAGATACGTGCAAAAGATAGGTGATGTATCGGTGATAGCGGGCGCACGCAGGGCTCATCTTCAAAACGAGAAAGCCTAGCGAAATGCTGCTTTAGAATCGGAGTGAAACATTCAAACCGTTTCTTATTCATAACTTAGTGAAATAAATTATTCATTGCCACTCGAAGGTAAAGATCAACTCAAGTGCTGAATTCACTTCTCGAAAGAAGGGTGAAGAAGATGAGTGAAGGAGGAGGAAATATCGGGGAAGGGATGGGGAAAGGGGAAGACGAGATAGCACCGGCAGAGACTTTTGTCCCCATCATTTTCGCCGTATCCTCGGGTAAAAGTAAACATACTTGTATCGAAGTCTGAGGAGCGTCATTTACATACGATGCGCGTTCGACTTGAGGTAGTAGGGTGATAGGAGTGGGATGAAGATGGAAGGAGGCGAAAGGATGTCCAAAAGAAGGGTCCTCCTGCCCCCTTTTACCCCGTCAAGATGAGCATTTAGTCCTAAGATAATGCATTTATCAGTCTAATGAGGTAGCTGGCGAGGATTGCCATTATGCTAAACTATGAATATCTTACAACGTAGCATTCGCAAGTCCATTAATAAAATCAATTGAAGTGTTTTATGATTATAAATTCCCTTTTTTTATTTGATTGTACAATTATGTGAAGATACACAGATATATACACAAAGCAGTTTTACACACTCAATCCTAAACCATCTACCTGATGCGATGCACTACTGTTGCACTGAAGATGCACGCTGAGAAATTTCATTCTAACTTATAGCCCTCTAGAGAAATTGTTTTAAACAAGTCCAGTTGGTTTTGCACGGCCTTTAGTTCTAAGAATTCGCAGCAGGGAGAAAATAGAATCTCTTCAATGAGATTAAACAATACTGCAATATTCAAAGTCACACGAGTGTCTGAATTTTTAGCCGCCCCCCCCCCCCACCCTTCGGACACGATACAAACGTTCTTCACATCGTATGGTCCTCATCTTTACAAAGTGGGTAGAGGTAGAGAGAGAGAGAATGAGAGAGAGAGAGAGAGAGAGAGAGGGGGGAGATAGGGAGAGAGAGAGGGGGAGAGAGAGGGAGACAGACACCAGATTGACAGAAATAGAGGGCTAGAGATGAAAAAAGGCGAGTTATAAAGGGAAAGGAGATAGAGAAATGTGAAGACTGGGAGAACGAGAAATATAAAGTGCAAAGAGAGGGATAGCGAAAGAAACAAACAGCCAGATATAGAATGGCAGAGGGAAAGAAAGTAACCGAGAGAAAAGGAAAGAGAGAGAGAGGGAGAGGGAGAGAGAGAGGGAGAGAGAGAGAGAGAGAGAGAGAGAGAGAGAGGGAGAATTGTGAGGGAGGGAGGAAGAGACACAGAGATAGAGAAGGGGAAAGTATAGTGGTGGACCATCGAAGTCGAGGGTGATGTTTGTCGCCACACTTGACCGGCAGGAAAAGGGCGACGAGTCGAGCTATCAAGCATCTACTCACTCCATCAAGATGGATGTGAAGCGAGATAGTTACTTGCTCTTTCTCTAAGACGGGATTGAGAGAGGGCGAAGACAAAAAGACAAAAATAGATATTAAGTAGAGAGATGAATGGATAATTAGTTATTAAATAGACAGATATATTATATAGATATGCTCATGGACAGATTGATAGATAGATATATACACTGTAAAAAATAATTTGTTCATTGGTAATTTTTACGTATTTTTTCCATGTAGAATTTACTTGTAAACATTAGTTTTGCCACTTACGCACTAAATTTAAGTCTTGCTAACTCAAACTTTCAGTTTAGTAGAACATACGTGGAATATTTAAGTAAAATCAAATACATAAGAACTTTAAGTAATTTCAGCTTGTATTAATTTAGTAATTTTAACTCAAAATCAGAAATTATACGTATTACTCAAACAATTTATGTTGATTATTCTTATCTTTTTAAAGTAAGGACCGATGCAGTGCGTAATAGAAATATTTACATAATTTATGAATATTCATTAAGACCAAATTAAACTCTTTTTTAAATAGAACAATTCTTTTTTGTGGTTGAATGAAAATTTAAGGACTTTAAAACATTTACTAATTCATTTAACCTGGCTAAGCAAAGACAAGACAATTTTTAATTGTTACCCAGTTCAAAACAAATCAAAACTTGATATTTCAGGAAATTGTCAACCAATTTTCCTTTTAAGATGCTACGATCAAGTATATATAAAATTTGGAACCTTTCAATATGTGTCAAATTGAAGCGTATGTAATAGTTTGTGATGGTGGTAGATATAATTATATATACGGTTAAATATTAAATAGAAGTAGTGAGTGATTAGTGGATGTTACTTGTTAGATTAGATGGGTACCAAATCGTGCAATATGTAATCCTATCATAGCTTTTTTTTAATTATCTAAAATGATTACAATACTTAAATTATTTACGTTAATGTAACTCGATTTAACTGAGTAAAAATTTATTCAGCAAAATAAGTAAATTCTACTTAAGATGCCGTAGGTAATATTTACTTAATACAAATAAGGCAATTCTTTTCCTCAATTTTATTGAGTTATTTCGACTATTATTTTTTTACAGTGTAGACAGATAAATAGGTAGAAAGATAGAAATAAAGAAATAAAGCCTATATAGATAAATAGATAGGTGGATAGATAGATATTTAAAGGGATTGACAGATGGATGAAGGAATATACTTGAATGAAAACAATGTTTTATAGCATGATGTTCAGATAAATAGATAGATAGATAGGCTAGATAGATGGATCGATAGATAAATAGATGGATGGATGGATAGATAATAGATAGATGGATGGATGGGTGGATAGATAAATAGATAGAGATAGATGGGTGGATGGATATATAGAGGAGATAGATGCACGGGGCATGGTGGCTCAGTGGTTAGAGCGCCCGCCTCATGAACGGGAGGTCGTGGGTTCGAACCCCTGGCCGAGTCATACCAAAGACAATGGGACCTTCTGCCTTCTAGCTAGGCGCTCAGCATATTAGATTGGAGAAGGGTAGTAATAACATATTATGTTATGCAGGGCCCGCTGGAAGAGCAGTTTCATAACTGAAGTGGCTATACCCTGGGTAAATAAATAAAACGTTATTATTATTATAGATAGATGGATAGATACATACATACATACACGGATAGACAAACTTGATTCGGTGGGATGAAGAGTGTGATGGATAATGTTGAGACGGGAACATTACCTGAATAGAGAGCTAACATCCACATTTATATCAAATAAAAATACTCACAACTTGTCAATCCTTGTCGGAAAAATTTACAAAAGTGGGACTTCTTATTATGTGTTTATATGAAGAAAACGAACACCCCTGTGGCAAAATGTTATTATATAACACTTTATTTTACCCCTTATCAACAAATTTGCCACATTAAGGACTTAAGGGAGAGGGAGTGGGATAACTCCTCTCCCGATTCAAAAGTGGCAGCTGAGTAAAAGAAATCACTAGGTATTTAGGACAATTTTGGTTCAGATATACATTTTAGGAGAGGAGAGGAGAGAAGCAGTAAACGAGGCCTTTGTTGACTGTATTATTATTACTTCAAGCTTGCCTAATAACTCCTTGGTTATTTGGATTTTGTAGATACGCACTGATCATACAAAGTTTTATCATGTAATATGATTTGTTACATCAATATCTGTCAGGTGGGTTCTAGTCATTGATTCAAACCAGGACATCGACAATGACGACGGCGATGACCTGCTTTTTGGTAAGATGTTGTATGTAGGATCAACATACTCGTCAGTCAACTGTCATTCTACAAGCTGGCTGGCCAACCCAGACGACGATATAGACTATCGAGACGACGATCAAGTAGATATCGAGAGGAGGAAAGTGCAATATCACTTGGGATGATGTCGCGCATGCGTACGCGCATTGTGTGTTTAAACCCGACACCATCTAAGCCATCGAAGGGGGAGGAAATATCTCTCTGTCGAAATGAGTCGACAGTAAATAATGTCTTGATCAAACTCCGATCAATCTGGGCCTATCTAGTTCGAAAGGTTCAGTTCGGGGTGGCGATGAGCTGCCAGAGCAAACGAAAGAAGGAGGAGGAGAAGGAGGAGGGAGGGGTAAAATATTTAGAGCGAGGAAAGATGCCGAACCTATACGATTCGTCACAGAAACACGTTCGGTAAACACGGGTAAAAGTACCGCTTGATGGTTACGTACGTGCTCCCGCCGTAGCAGACGACATGCTCCGCGCGTCAGCATCACCGACTCGAAGTCAGCCGCGCGCTCATAACCAAAGCACCTGAATTAATACAATAAAATATGGGCGGTTGTTAGTTTGGTTTTCAGGCAAAGACACCATTGAGTCACAATCCGGAATCGACGGTTTCGACGCTTAAGACTGTCGGACAACTTCTACATCAGTATTATCAAGTACTTTCACCTATTAGTCACTGACACTCATTGGTAGTCTACAAGATAAATAATATGAACTTATTGTGGATTTATTAGACTAATCGGTGCTTAGAGAGTAGACTATGCCACATTCTTGTTCTTTACACGACTCTATTTGCCTTTTGAACAACAAAACACACATACACACCTCCAGCGTGTGCTTTTCATGATTTAATTTTCATACAATACTCACTTAAACCAACAGAGTGTGCAGTTTTCAAAACCCATTGTACATTTGCTTTTCTAAATTTGTTATATGCCGAAGTTATTTCTTCTGTGTTGTAAGCTAAGATTGTTGAGTAAATTGCTTCTTCGCTGTTCAAACTGTTTTAGAACAATGGTTGTCTTAGAACAAATTGCTTCACATCTGAAAATCAAGGTGAACGAATAAATTTTATTAGTAAATAGAAGTCGGGATTTTTTTTTTTGGGGGGGGGGGGGTTGTCTGTCCACTTCAAACGTTATTCCCCTCGACCGATTACTTTGTATTAACGCGTGGCCTGAGTCCACATTTATCATTTAGCCTCCTCTTTACAATGAAACTTTACAGAAATGTTTAGTCATTATGCGAATGTGCAAATTTTTCCTTCTTGTTTGTTTGTTTGTTTGTTTTATAAAGGTACTTACATTTTGGAGGGATTAAACAAAAATTGATGTTGAGCTTCCATTACAAATCACATAGAAAAACTCGCCATCAATAATTGTTTCAGAGACAGTGGTTTTCCAATGAGCCGACTTTGATCCTGTTTCTAATCTTGAACAGATAGCACGGAAGATTCAGGTCTATAAACAAAAATCAACCTGATTTTCATCACGATTTTCTTCCTTCATTATAAACGTGAAAGAAATGCATATCGTGTTGCCTTACCGTTCAAAATAGGTCCCGTATTCACGATGGGAATCGGAGAAATAAGGCTAACGAGATCATCCAATCGATTTGAGAGCTTTACTTTTTTCAGCCTGTGCTGAAAATCATATCTGATTTCTCTCTTTCGATTTCATTATTCCATAAGAAATGACTGGATAATGGCCAACCGCTTCAAATTAAAGGTTTGAAGGTTAACACCGAATACAAGACCTGAGATTAAAGGGCAAAACCGGCGTTAAAACTAAAAGAGTAAAACTGGGTTTATCAGGTTAAAACTAAAGCAAACATGAATAGTATTAGGTCATTAGGTCAAGAACTGAAGAAGAATTTAACTGAGGATACAAACTCATTTGTTGAAATGAGTTTATAAGGTTGAACCGATATCGTGAAAACTGAGTTAACAAGGTTGAAACGAAATCGTGAAAACTAAGTTTATAAAGGTTGCAAACTCTGGAGTATAATGGCCTTAACCATGAGATGTTCTACAAGCCGCTGCGGTGCGGTCATTAACCGCGTCCATTGGCACTTCTCATCGCACAAGCTTCTGATGAGAGAAAAGGGTAGCAAAAGGAGAGCATCATTGCTGAGAAAAAAATATGTAACTAAAACTAAAATATAATGGTTGGCTAGTTTGCATGGCCTAGTTGGCAATGATTTTTGAGCAAACAGAAGTGCGAGATCAATCAACGGCTCCCACGGGATGGGACAGCGATGGAACGATAGTAAGACTCGCTGGGGGTAGCATCAGGCACCCTGCAAGACTGAGAAAGAGGAGGTGGTGGTGGTGGTGGTGGTTGGGGGGGGGGGGGGGGGCTTTAGGGGGTGATAATTCAGGCAAAGTAATATAATGTTGAATTATTTTCTTATGTATACGATGTCTTATGTGAAAGGAGTAGTATTTCAGATTTATTAAAAGTTGGGGGTAAGCTAACAAAGATAGACTTTAATCACGTGCGATATAAAATGAACTTGAAACACTTTGTGCATTGATTCCATGGCATTAACAATATTCTATTTACCTCTAGTATACAGTAAATAGAACACCATTTCTAATCAGCAGCAGTAACTCTCCAGATTCTTCCCTTCCAAAACAACAGTTTTTGTATTATGAAGTTTCAGTACTATGAATACACTTTCTCTGTAATGAAGATGATACAGGCTAATAATAGTTTTCTATATAAATTTGATTTGATTTGATTTGATTTTGAACTGGTTTATTGATTAAAGTACATAAATTCAAGTATGCAGCAAAGGGCTGAAACAAATTGAATTTACAAAAGATTATAATTTACATTCAAATACAATACACTAAATATTGGTTAAATAAAATGCAATAATATTATGGACAGTAATATACAAAGTAGAAATAACACTGATTGCACAAATAAATCAACAAGGAATGGATAAAGACAGGGAAATGAAAAGGACAGAAGAGATAAAGCTTGATAGAAGAGGGAGATAAGACATGTTTGGATAAACATTGACATTTACAATAATAACATCATTTCAACCAATAATGAGAGATATTCAGTGGTACACAAAAACCGTGCTAGATATAGTAAATACAATTATTACAATGTCAATAAGTATTGCAAATTATGAGTTATATATTGATCCAGTGTTTGATATGAATAATATTGAAAAAAATGAAATAAGAATATTTAGTGAATGATATTTCGAAGTGTATCAAAAGAAGACTCATCATAATAGGGATTTCACATAGGAAGATCTCTTCTTTCCCTTTGCAGCTATTACAAGAAAACAAAGGAAATCAAAAGAAAACTAAAATAAATGCAAATATATTTATAGAAATAATATTGAACCTCATAATGATTAAATAAAGTCTGACATTTCGATCGCAAATACCTATGCGTATTGTTTTTATATTCTTTCACATGGAAATAATTTTGTTTTGTACTCCAAAAAGTTGGAAGATCTTATTCTACACATCGTTTCCCGTGATTCACTTCTACTAAATGACTTCAATAAACAGCCCTGATCAGTCTAGTTTTGTCCAAATACCCTCCTTCGTCATTCCAGTGCTTAATTGTAATTAACTTCCACTTATAATGTTTGTTTGTTTTAACTGACTGCTATAAGCATATTTTGTATGCTTGTAAGTATAAGCAACCAGGGGACTGACAGCTTCAAGTCCTATCTGAGGGACCTGGTAATGAGGATTAATGTCTTACCAAAAAGCACTAGCGTATTGACTTGGTTTCGAAACTAGGCACTCCTGGTTACGAGACCACTGCTCTACCACTGAGCCATCGCATAACATGCAAAATCAAAATGGTGACGAGATTGATCTCCTAAATCCAAGACTCATTGAGAAATACAGACCCTTTTCACTTGATCGACTGATTGAAAATAACAATGATTTGTTCTGATTTGAAGATTTAACATTCATCTGACTCACGCTTTTGTGTGTCCTTCGAAATTGTTAACAAAATGAAAAAAATGTAATGCATTCGCCCACTGGCAGAAAGGCAAGAAAACATGAAGAAAAAAGTTCCACCCGTGTCAAAGTCATGTATTTAAATTTCGCCTCAGGACTCTCCTGATTTGTCCCTAATGTATGGCTAACATTAGGCCAACAATCAAATGTTAACAAAGTTTAGGGTACAATAGTAATCTAGGAGAGGTGATCGTGAAACAAATAGGTGCTTGCGTGCATACAAAAAAGAAAATCTTATCTTATTATGATTTGATTATTTTAAAGTAATGCGCGAAGGAAGAAAAGTGGATGTGACTTATTAGCTTTGTAAGTACCTTTTTACTCGCTCCAAATCGTGTTAAAATTCTGTGCAAAACTGTACAATTGAATGATAATTGACCATAAAATCGTGACTTGTTTCCGCATCATGCCATCTTGGGGACGAGAGGGGTTTCAAATCGGGAACGGTGGAGAGAGAGGGAGAAAGAAAGAAGCGAGAAGGGATGATAGCAGTCAAGAGATATAGCGCCTCCTTTGGCCCTATCAATTAGCTGACGAGAGAGGGCCCTCTCTCCTGGGGCAAATAACTCTCTAACGTTTCGGTGATTTTCCAAACGGGTTCTTCTGCTGTTTAATTATTCAAACAAATGGTTCAAACAAATCAATCATCGAAATTAATTACAATAATGCTGATCCTTCAGGGAGCGATTGAATGATACTAACTTATCATGCAAAAAAGAGAAAAGGCTTTCTTGTCTTTCTGCTGCTATCCTAAAGGGCCCGTTGCATGAAAGAATAGTCAGATTGGAAAACAAACCCTTTCTTTATTATCCCGATTGGGACATATTCTCATTAAAATCCCAAACACGTTAATATGTCATCTTAGTCGAGAATGAATGGGTACATTTTGTGCATCGTCATAATAACAGACTTAATAGCTCACTGATTGATTTTGTCCAATTTATTAAGCTTTTTTTTTAATGAAAGCCGCCATCAGCATTTACGTTCAAATTGAAAAACAAACGGAAAGAGTATTCTTGATTCCACTACTGGACTTACTTTCTTATCGAATCGTATATAAATCGTGGCATATTGGTATTCAAAGACACCCAATGTTTTCAAATATATTATGTCATGTCTAAAATTGCTCGTTTGCAAAAAAAATTCAGTGTGTTAATTTATTGTGCGCGAATGAATGTTTATTATACGGATTTCAAGTTGCGTCATGCATTGCTGTGTATTTTTAGTGTTATCATGCACCTTTCTTACTTTCTAATTAGCATGAATTGTACTCGTTTTCTTTCGTTGGTTTATTTTGATCTGAAACAACAAACATTTACACTCAAGTCTTCTTTTTGTAGCGGTATTAAAGGTACTATGTCCCATTTGCAGGCCCAAAAAATGAAAAGGTTAAATTCCAACGGCATTTGAAAGATAATACTAATTTAGAACTTCCCTACAAAAAAAGGAAGGGGGGGGGGCTTGAAAAATTGGGAAAATAACGACTATTAGTTGTTAAATCGACTTAAGAGCTATAGAGCCAGTAAGTAATAGTCTGATTTTCAGACCATTGTACCGAATGGTCGTACGTTTTATGCTGCGCAAAGATTCAATCAGTTTATTTTGGGCCATTACAAGAAGTGGGTTATTGATGTAGACAAAATTGCACATGACTGTATCCTTTGCAGTTCATTGTATGCATGTTATTACCAGAGAAGAAAAAAAGCCAGTCAGTCACTCAATCGTGTCTGACAGTGAAGTTTAGCAAGTTAACAGGTTTCCTTGCATATTTTGAATATTAGGACACTGCTAACGTTTAAAATTCACAGATAGGACATACATGACATATTCATAATTTCTGCAAAGTTCTATTGATGTTGGCTGCAAAAGGGACATAGTATATTTAATATATAATTTTGTGCTACTAGAACAAATATATAAAAACATGGAGAAAATTATTATAAACATTTCTAAAGCCAAAATGTGGGTAGATGGATGCTCATCAGAAGGGAAGTTGAGACTGTAAAGTAACGTTTGAGTGAAGATATGTATATTGAGAGACATCCAAGACTTTGAATTAATCATTTTCTTGATCGTTTATCTTATATTATATTTTTGGGTGATTAAATACTCGATGGTTTATTTTAAACAATACAATTAATTTCCCCTTTCTTAAAAATGCTCACTTACATAAAACTTCAAGTATTTGTAACCATTCAACAATTCTGATCAAATTTATTCAGTGTATTCATACCTTCTTATTAATATTATGGTCTAATCCTATTTGGAAATTAATCTGTATCTATTCGGGATTAACCTATTTCATGTAATTAGGTTAATGGAAGTTGGACAAATCTAGAGGATTTATATGTCTCATTTAATCTGCAAATGGGAAAGCGCAGCCGAGATCTTATGCTTTTTTTAATCAAGAAATTCCAAAAATTTAAAGGAATCGTAGTATTTTTTCCATCCAATTTGTATCGTTTTGAGGACATACTACTCCCTCCTTTCCTTCCACAATGTGCTAAGATAAACATCATGAGCTACTCGCATAATCTTCCGAAATGTGAATATGTTTTTGAATGGAGAACCTTCACGTCTGCAAGTGCTAAAGTCGGTAAGATTCATCAAATATTACTCATTTGAGAGAAGAAGGGGAGAGATGGAGAGAGGGAGAGAGAAAGAGATAGAGAAAGAGAGAGAGAGAGAGAGAGAGAGAGAGAGAGAGAGAGGGGGGGGGGGGGGGGAGATGAGAAGCATGACAAGTGACATTTTTGGCGCGCAATCCCCGCCACAAGCAAAGATCATTTCCCGCGTAAAACCTAAGCAGACGATCGTTACTTTTTGGAATCTTCTCTCCTGACAAATTTCCCTCCTACTGTCTCCTTATGGTTATATATCATGAAAGTGACCACAAAAGGAGGAAAAGCAACACCCGGGCAAAAATGCAAATAGGATTAGAGACGTGTATCTTCTTCATAGCAGAGAATAGACCCTGTGCCTGAAGCTTGAATGAATTTTGAGTAATTTATGGCCTAAGTTAGAAACAAAAGAAAGGTAGCAGGGCGATCAAAAATGTCCTCCGGTCCTTCGTCGTCCAATTGCATATTTGTGTACATGGCTGCTGCATTTAAAAGACTGGATTTAAATGTATAATGCGAAGGCCCCCGAGGTATTAGGACGTTTAGATACCATCCTCGATGTCAACTCTTTTCCTTTTTTTAGTTTCCTCTTTCCTTCCTTTTATATTTCTGTCTGTTTTTGTTTTCTCTCCCACTCTCCTTCTCTGGCGTCATCTCTCTTCATTCATCGTTTCTCCTTATTTCCACTGCTATAAATTCATATCTTTGACTGCTGTTTCTGTTCTTTCCATCTCAACTCTTAGGTGAAATATGTCCCGATGTAAGGAAATACGGGAAAGTTTGCATTAAAATAAAACATGTTGGCTTATACGCGGGACTGAACGACTCCCCAGGGTCGGAAGACGATGCCGAGCGGAGCGGCAGGGTCATGCGACGCGGGATGCTCCCCGATCCTGCCCCGTTCTCCATTCGTTCAACCCAAGAAGGGAGATAAATATGAGAGGTGGACTTCTGTTTGCCACGGTCTAATTTCCAACCAGATACACACCCGTATTTTCTCTCTAATATCTGTCTCTTTCAGCTATCAAACACCGAGAGGGATGAGAAAATGGATAAAATGGAAACGGAAAGCGAGTAGCGTAAAGCCGGTGGAAATGACATCTTGTGGTGATGCTTAGTCTAGAGGCAACGGTAATTGCAAACAATAATTTGGAGATTGGGTTTCCCAGGGTTGGTGATTGCTCATGTCAAGCACACATCGAATGACAAATAGTCTCCAAAACCTCTTCCATTTCTCTCTTCATTTATCCTTACGTATTCTTTTCACGCCAATTTGTGCATCTCCTTCTCCTAACAAATCTGTGGAGTAAAAACAAAAAGATGTTTCAACCTTTTTTCTTTCTTCTTACTCTGCGTCTTTGATCTTTCCTCCAAATTGTAACTGATTGTATTGATATTTGTATAGATGCTTTGAACCTGCGCACATCATCACGTTTCTTTTTATAGTAAAGGGGGAAAGTTCGAACGATTTTCCTGTGACGCCTTCGCACTTACCGCGCAAATTTAGGAATTCGATTTAATATTTTCTGACCGAATTATTCAGGTTTACGTTTACAGCTCCTCGCTTCTGTTTTTTAAATTAGATTTTCAGATCGATAGTCCCTTGGCTTTTCTTTGCTCGATTCTACTCTAATTTTCGTTTTGGGACAAATTTCGCTTTGTTTTATTTGATTTTGTCAAACTCTTTCTTACACGAAGACTAAAAATATAAGAAAAACCTCTGGCATGACCATGTTCCATCAACCGAAATAATATTGAGGTTGTAACTTTTTTTTTTTTCAATTCACAGGTCCTCTGTCAAAACTTTTCGTTTTGTCTTTATTCACAGGTCGAACTCGCCTTTTATTCCCAAATAAACTAACTTTTTGTATTTTAACCTCCTAAATGATGTCTATTTTATTCAACGCCAAACTTAGGGGTTAACGCATATAGTAAATAATATAATTTATTCAGCCACCCTTAGCTATCTTACCTATTTCAATTTTCCAACTCGTCCTCTAAACTAATTCTTGTCAAAAAGAACTTTGATGATAGTCCTTGATTTCAAACCTGAATCGAAAAGTTACTTTAAAAAATGTTTATAAATATGTAAGAGTGAGCATTGGTTGATGTTTAATTCGATTTTCAAGTTTTGTTATCTTGACAAAGATGAATCTTCCTTACCTAAAAACTCTACCACATTAAATATTCTTTCAACCATAATCACATTTTCTTCCACCTGAAAACCTATTTCTTTTCTAATATCAATCTGTGCTCCTCCATTTTGTTAAAGTAGAAGGTCGTGTTCAATAATTGCTTTTGTGTCATTGATATGGGAAATATTAAAACTTATGAGATTTCATATTCGTGGTATTTCATTTCTCATTTTTGTATTCATGATCTCTAAGGAGGGGCGGTACAAACAACCCTCTCTCAGAGGGGGCTTATCACCATCCGCTAAAACCAATTAACAGCCCGTTAATTCGTTATGGGTATACGATATCACCTTCTTAATCCGCTTAGCGATGGGTTTTAATTGTGGTTTAATGCGTAATAGCCATCGGCAACGCCCCATTGGTCGACGATGACATGAGGCAAATAGAAGAAAGAAAACACTCCCTTCTTATCTTTCTGTAATTCAAACCCCTTAGTCCTGCTATGAGGGATATCCTTAAGGCCTTTTCTTTCTTCTTTTTTTAATCTGCCAGCAAAACTCTCTGCGAGCTACAAATGTTTTTACTTGAAAACGATCAAAAAGCCGCACAGCGGTGCTTAGGGAGATCCATCATCAAAAAGATAAATAGAGCGGTTATATTTTGCTGGAGGTGATAATATTGGATTAGAGTACAATTGAATTATTTTCGGTAATTGATATAACAAAAAGATGGAATTATGGTATTGTATGATCGCAATTGATAGCCGTAATTTGTTGCTCTTCCTCTAGAAATCACAGCATGAAGGAATTTGATGAAAAATCTTTCTAATACAATATGCGAAAATATGATTCAGCCATTTTAACAATATTTTGTTAATCTTTAAAAATAATGTTGGCTATATCTTCAAATACAATTATTTCCCCTCCTTCTCCTCCTCTTCCTGGTATTATTTGAAAATGTTGTAAGGCTGCTGTCATTAGCGCAAGCAAAAACTGAAAGAAAAAAAGGGGTTCCCAGTTTCGTAGCATGTCTCCTGCCATTTGGGGGGGGGCGAACTGTTGTCATTGTTGGGGGGGGGAGGGCAAACGTCTTACTGGTGGATGTCATTCGATAGAACACTGTCCCTTTCTTTATCTCCCCTTTTCCTCTTGCCCTCCCCCTTCTCTCGCTCTCTCTCTCTCTCTTTCTGTAACTACCTTTAAAACTCAATTTAAGGACACATGCCCCTAGCCCCCCTTAAAGCTAGGCCACTGCTAATAAATAGTCTCCTGACCCTCACTACATAATCACACGACCAACTTTCTCTAACGGCATCCCAGCTTCTCATGAGCTTAACCGTTGAACATCACTCGTCAGAAAGCAATATCATGGGGTCTTTTTGCCCTCATAAACCGTCACGAAAGTCAAGAGAGTGTGGGTTTTTTTGCCTTCACAACATTTCACGGTCGCTGGTCTCACCTCTCCACAGAACCTCACAGCTGCAAGGCCCGTTATAGTGAATAGTGGCGTAGCTAAATAAGGGCACGGGGCACGCCCACCCCCTCCCCAAACAGTAGGAGAGGGGAAAAAAAGAAAAGTAGAGGGGAAAGGAACGTGAAAAGAAGATGACAGGACCCTCCAATATCCTCCCTCTTACCAGTGTTCATTTACATTTCATCTACCTTGTAAGTCCGGTGCCCCCCCCCCCACCACCACCACGATGACGGTACCCCGCCAATGTAGAGAGCCACACTACGCCATCACTGGTCATGCTAGTAGAGACAAGCTAATAAACTGGAAATAGGCCTTAAAAAGTACAATCGGACAAGCAGTTATTTGTTTTGTTCAGATATCATAATGATAACAGGAAGAGTGGTACAGTTTACGTGGTCTTTTCATAAATTCAATTTTTATTGAATCATCGTTCATGGTATGTTCTATGGAAGACTATCATGTATACATTCCCTAAATGATGATCATGATCATAAGCAGGACAGAGAGAAGTAAAACATTTAATGACTGGTTGGTGTTGACTTTCAGCCGATTGTTATAATGATTTTCTATTTAAATGTTCATTCTATATTTCAGATGACTTTGTTTATCACTGCAAAAAAAAAAACGAAATTACAAACCTTATAAAGAGTTCTTGTTGCTTATTCGTTCCTCAAGCTTATTCGAAATATCATGAAATACATTTTTCACTTTTCGGTGGCGTATCAATTGCTAAACAAGGGGCAGAATATTTCCAAGAAGGGAAGATGGCAAACTGACTAACTGGGCAACCCCATATAGACACACTATTAGCCGTGTTGCATACCTTCAAAAGGGGGAAATACCGCGGCTCCATCCTTTCTTGGAGACGCGAATGGACCCATTCATAAAACCAACTGTTAAAACAGCAAAGACTAGATAATACTTTAATCTTTTCATAGATATAGTACTATTAAAGGAAACGGAAATTTTCGACACATTATCAACGAACCAGAATTTAGTGCTAAATTATTCTATGCTCTTCTCAAGATCTTCTCCTTCATGTTTATGGGTAATTACGGCACCATCAACTTGAAGTAATCCTCTTTGTCTTACGGCCATCTTCTTAGAGTCTTCCGTCATTCCGCGCACGGAAAGATGGCATTAGGACGTGGTGGATCTTTATGAATATCACCATCATCGCTCACTATTATCATCTTTGTTCCTCCCTTTAAACTCTACCGCCGCCTTGCATCGTTATTCCCTCACACACGCACCATTACCCCTTCAACAGTACCCTCAACGACCACATGCCAAAGTCGGGCAATGTTCACACTCGCATAACTGGAACTGATAACGGCACCCAGTATTTGGTTCAGGTCCTAATAACAAAGATGAACTGCCGCATCCATTGCCGATAAATTGTGCTCGCTACAAAAGGGATGCGCACCGCATTGAATCACTTTCCGGCCAGTTTGTTCTCAGCAAAAAGTGCAAGGGAAATCCCACGAAAACCGGCGCAGTTCTAAACCATTTTTTTGTTTTTTGTTTGAGGGGGGGGGGGGGGGCTTGAGCTCCAAGCCCCCTGAACAGCTGTACACTGCATGAAGATTCCCTTAATCACCAATATACGACAGGGGTGTACGTGCACCACATCATTTTCATTTACCGATGGTTTAATCTGGGCATGCGAACTGTCCCTATGTTCCTCATCTACAGAAGATGTAGAACTATAATCACAACCTGCACTTGCTACCCCACCCCTCCCCACCCGTCTTAAACATGATGTATGATGAAGAGCACATCCCTCTCTCTGTCTTGCTTGATAAGGCTATTAGTCTTGATTTGCAAAGAGGACGATAGTGCAGTTTTATTCGAAACTTAATGGACCATTGCACTGTAAATGGCGGCCACCTATCATCACAGATAAGATGTATTACAAGAAAAACTGTGTTACTGTATTGGTCCATTTGAGACACATCAATACTTAATTAGGTTATACGTGCTTAGATTTCAGATGACGTAAGTACATTGTCCGAAATCCCTTTTAAATCAAATTTCTTTTTTTTCCTTGGTCATCTGTCATCTATTTGTTTGGTTGCCTCACGTCAGAGCACGAACTGCATATTTCGTCAAGTTTTATGATTGCTAAAAAGTATGATATTTTTTGTATAATAAACAGAATTACTTTTACAATTATGTATAAACTATCAGAAAACCTCAACCTATAATAACTTGTCAGATACCATACCTTTGTTTAAATACTCAGCAATAGTCAAACATACCAAATTTAGTCTTGTATGATTATGAATAAGGTCGAAATCTTTTAAAGGACAATGTTATACATTTTTTGTGTGTGGGTATAACAAGAAAATCCCTTACATGACAATTAAGTTAATAGCAAACTGTATTTCCATAAATACTTAAAGGTATTACAAAGTTTTGGTATGGGGTCATGAATTTGGTTCAAATTAACATATTGGAAGCAAATGCGTTCCTACAATATGCATTGATCGTTGTCGCGGTTGAAATCGAGTCTAAAGTTATGAAATTATAAATAATAAACTCTTTATGTTGTATAGCTCCCTCTCAAGGTCAAGATATTAATTTAGTTATGAAACAATGTTTCTTGACTACAATCGACCGATTAGCTATTCCCGTTTGGAAATAATATATCCCAACTACATATTCTGAGATTTTCATGGTCGCAGCTACCATTGTACGGCCATAGGCGCTATTTGAAATTTATAAAAATTTACCGGGAGTACCGGTAAATTGTTATATTTAATTTTTCTCGAAAACAGAAGTGTTTTAGGTGCTAATTTTTTAGTGCTTATAATACATCCACAGGGGCATCCAAATATATCAAAATTGTAAAGATTCACTATCCACCCAATTTTCAAAATTTCCCAAAACTTTGTATTACCTTTAAGTGGAAACTTTGGGCCTAGATACTATTTTGCTCTTTCAAGCTAACATTGATTTAGAAATGGTGCACAATGTTTCAATATTATGTTATAGAATGTAATCAATGCAGATATTCTACATGTATAGCATTTAATATACCTCAAAATATTGGCCGTTATCAGTGTGTTCATTACTCTGTATCCCACAAAACCATGATCTTGAAATACATCATTTTATTTTATTTCAACACGGATCACTTGCATCAGCCAATGGCTGTTTTTCAGCAAGTCCGAGGGGCTTATTCTTTCCGAACGGTTCACTAAATACAGGAGGCGTTGACTGGTCTCCATGGCTGTTTGCTTGAAATCCTATAGTCAGACATAATCCCCCGTCATCTTCTAGAAGAAGAAACTGAAAATCTCTTTTTATTCCTAATCATTCCTCGCGACGGAAACGCAGGAGGGGCACTTAGCACGTGGTGCGGAAACCTGTCGATTCTTCAAGGGAATTGGGCGGACAAGAAGGGACAGACAACAACGCCGGGTAAGAACACTGTCGGAAAAAAAAGAAGAAGAAGAAGAAGGAAAAGAGGTTGTCGGAGTGTCGGAATCGGTCCGAAATGCTTCCCAAGTGTTTCGTCGAGTCGTGACAATGGTTTTCATTTCCATAGCCCCACTGGAGGGCCCTCAAACCGGCTTTATCGGGCCACTTTATCGTGCTTTGGGACGGCTTGATGAAGTCCTAGGCGCATGTATACATCCCATCCCAACATCAGGTAAGATGGGAGGTATTAGAGGGAACGGTCGAGGAGGAGGGGTGAGTAGGGGTCGATTGAGGTTGTGGTGGGGGGGGGGGGGGGGCGTTTTTCGGAAAGATAATTTCTGTATGTATTGGTTTGTGATTTATTATCTTTTAGGGGTGGTCATTTACATGTTGTCATTTTGCAGCAATGAAAACACCACAATAAACTCCTCTTTGTCTTATTTTAGCTCACCTTATTAACCTAAACTACCCCCTCCCCCCTCTTGCCCCTTGCCCCTCACCCCACCCCCCCCCCTCTCAACAGGAAGAAGCTCCTCCATGCACGGCTATGCGTTGCGTGCTAATGGTGTTTTGTTTTATGATTCACAAGCATGGATGTGAGGCCCTTGGAGATTATTCTAGTATTCCATGACAATCTGATATACTTTTAACTTCCAAATCTTTCCCGCATCTCACTTTTACTCCCGTTTTCTCTTACCATCATTCCCCTTATCTTTTGTTCTTCTTTCTTTTATTTGTATTTTATCCTTTACGGTGGGTTTTTTTAAGGTATTCTCGTCTTATTACTATATTCTTCCTTTAACAAAATCTTACACACATGCACTTTATTTTACTCACTCTGTACAATGGTACCACCCCATGTTTTACTACATTTAATGTTATCAATTAACTATACTATAACTATGCCTACTTCTACTTTTCCTCCTCGCTCTCCTAACACTTCGGACACTACTACACTACCATACTACTATAGTTACAAAAATACACCACATGATGCGCTTTTTAACGGACACGAGAAAAGTTTCTATTAATGCGCATTTTACTTTCGTCTCTAGGAATAAATTCTTATTTCCCCCCATCTCCATCCACCTTCTTCCATCAAAGACCAATTTCTTTTTCTTACATTATCACGATTATCAAGCAGAAAAAGAGCGTCGCATTTATCGGTGTTTATGACATGTAGGCGCATTACCCCCCAATTTGAAATGCATAATATTTGCATAATTACACATGTCATATCGAACAACATAAATGAAGAATACATCTTCGGGGACATTTTTTCATCTATCTCACTTTTTAACGACGATAACTGAAATTCATTTGGGCATCATTTACCAAATTCAGAAGAAGAGCTATTGCTATACTGGGGATTATCACTCGTCTGATTTTGGAAGTGCGTTAATAATACATATGTCAGTATAATACTGCTGGAAGGGGTTTTCTGTGATTGCGGATGATTTCCTCTAGCTTTTTGCATTTTGTTAATGAAGGTTACAAAAGTACGGCCAATGATACAGTATGTTCGAGAATCGCTACTATATAATACAATATGATAAGCCTAAAATAAATCTATATTGTAACGCTCCTTTTCTAAATGACATACTTTCATTCATTTTGTGTCATATCAAATGCTAAGCCCTTGAAGAATTTTACAATTGTATTTTTAATGGACGGGCACACAATGTGTGCACCATCTCCACTCCCTAGGGAATATTTGTATCATAATTACGGTAGGGTATAGTATTTATATTCATAACGGCTTTCGTTATTATACTAGGTCCCCATAATTGTTTTCTTATGTGTACGTAATTGCTAAGGTATGTTAATGTCTTGCCGAAGGACATCATGTCAGGATTCGAACCCAAAACCTTCAAACATTAATACCAAAACCACTGGACCATGACACCCCTGACTCTCCATATTATGTAAGTTCCTTATAGACTAGCGCTTACAATTACGTACTCTCTTTAAAAAAAAGAGTGAATTTTCAAAATCACGGACGTCACTCCTCTGGAGAGTGAAAATGTAGTGAAAATAGAGGGAACATTCACTCTTTTCTTTTAAGAGAGCACTCTAAATCAATCGATTTTCACTCCTAAACAAGTGATCACGGACGTCACTCCCAAGAAAGTGAAAATAGAGTGAAAATTCACTCTTTTTTTTTAAAGAGAGTATAGAACCGAGCTTCGATTGCCCCTGCGACCCCCCCTCCCCCTATTAAAAGAAAAAAGGGGGAGGGAACCTGATATTGTGGGGCGACTTATGCCACACGGCCGGCCGAGCGGGTTGTTGCACTCGACATCGCACGTTCACCACATCCATGTATTAGAAAGCAAGAGAACATGACGAAGCGCCTCAACAGGCAAGCAGACATGAATAAAGTTAATTTGTTCACAAATTTCCCCAGAGTTTGCCCCCTTTATTAATCGCTGCTGTTGAATCTCGACAACTATAAATCATTCCAAATCGCTCTTCAACCTTTCTCCCCCACCGAAAAAAAAAATCTAGTCGTGACTGAGGGACGTGGGTTCAGGGCGACTGCGAGAAGGGGCAACGTTACGAAACACTTCGAGATAGGTACAATATTACTTTACATTTTTCTTGGAAATGCATACATTGAAGTTAAAAGTCAAGAAGTTGGCAGACAAATGCATCATCGATCTGCTTCCGATTTGTCCGACAATGTCAGATCCTAATTGTAAACATTCTTGGCTCTCAAACATAATACAACGACAAATTTCCTGTAAGGAGCTTAACCAAACTGTGTGTTTCCGAGTCCACAATAATCAGTAAATATCCAAATTAAGGGGTACTTTGACTTTTTGCTAATCGAGAAGAGTGTTTTTATAATTCTGTAGCAAACTTGTCTTCTTCTTTCTTAATTTCGTGGTACACATTAACAAATGATTTTGTATTATTATTAAAGATCTTTGTGTCATTTTATTGTACGTTTGCTTATGAATAAATTCCATCTGGAAATGTGTACAAAATGACACATCATTTTTGAAACGGAAAGGAAATAAGAGAATGGTGAGTAATGAAATGGATATAAATATCTCGAAAATCTTACAACCCTGGGTAAACGTGGCAAATGTAGATTGGTGCAAAGCTAAATGACATAACTGTTGCAACAGGGATTCGAACTCGGACCTTTTTATCCAAAGTCCAATGACATCTATTCACTTATACATGTATATATACAAATTCACTGCTGTCAAAAGTTACGATATATCTCTTGGAGGAATTACAAAGTACACCATAGCTCGAGGCCTAAAGAATTATGACTAACAGGTCTCTATTCCCGATGGAATGGTTGCTCAATATGTACATAAAATATGATGGAATATTATAGACGAAATATGGCCATCGCTTCGTCGATTTAATATTTTACCCTTTTGCCTTACTGACCGTTCGTAAACTAGTTTTGTCAACTTTATTTCTAGGTGAGATTCTGGTAGAACTGCAAAAGTCTGGCGTTCTTATTTTTTATCCCAGTCTTTATTTTTGTTCAACTTGAAGCTAGGTACAACTTTTCATAGTGATCACAGTCTGTTGTAGGGTTTGAGTATATAGGAAAATGGCATATGGAAACTTAGCATTCAGCTAATGCTGTCTATTATTTGATTGTATTTTCGGTATCTATTCGCAGTTTAAAAAATGGTGGAATGCATATCAACAAATTTACACAAACTAATTCGGAATAAAAGCAAACGTAACAGAAATTGGAACCAATTAATTTATTGTTAGCTAGTCAAATGAAAATTATGCTTTCAAGCTAGTATACTCGACTGACGCATAATTATAATACATTACATGAAAAGGATTTGATTCTTTTCTTCAAGAGGAATTACAACTGCAATATTTGCGCATTCGTCAAATGAAATCAAGTGCATGCATTTTGAATTGATTTTGCATCTTTTTTCCCCTTCAATCTCTAAAGCCCCTCTTAAGTATTGGGAGCCTCAACTTCGCTAAGAATTTGATCGCAAAATTTTACTAAATATGTATCATAATGTGAAATAGGATGACATTAGGACACACTTCTGCAAAGATCCCCCCCCCAAAAAAAAAAAAAAAAAAAAAAATGTGTTTGAAGACAAACATTGATAAATGAATACATATATTGGGTTTTATGTTGTACGCGGAATACCGAAATTTTGTATTCTTTCATCAATTCGACTTCTTCAAACACAATTGTTTTGAAAATCCTTGCAGAATTTTTTCTTGGATGACATCCTCTTTCACATTATGATACAATTTAAGTGAAATTTTGCCATCACATTTTTGGGGCTCCCAACACTTTAGAGGGGCTTTATAGATATATATGTCTATCCTGTCTCCTTTCTTAAAATTCCATGAACAATATTTTTTTTCCTCAGTCACTTTCAGCGTCATTCGTTCATATGGTCTTGATTTAATCGTGAGTTCTTTTGGACCAGCTTATCATATCACCATCACGTATGTGACGTCATAATGATGAGACATCGTTAGTCAAATAGCTGAGGAAAAGATAAGACTTACTGGTGTTCATGCTTTGGCAAGTCATATCATAACCACCATCCTAAGCTTTGTCTGTATAAGATTGGGGGCTTAGGGGTGTCGTATGCAGGGTCAAAACCCACTCAAAATCTAAAGGGTTATATATATTTTGTAAATGTTTCTTTGTAGTCTATGTCAAACCGTTTTACTTGCATAACCCAATACTTTCATGACAATAGTATTGTGTTCAAAAAATGATTTTACAAATTCAGTATACATTGATAATCTGTGTGATCATTTTTGTTTTTTCGTTATAAAATACACAATTAAAGTTCTTGAGCTGAGCTGCATGTTTTTATGTATTTTTAAAATGTTTTAAAGACAAATTTTAAAAAATAAAAAAATAATAATGTAGTTCGGCCTTAGTTAATCTTCTATAGCTTGAAATCAAAGCGTCATGCACACAGAAAATGCCATTATCTTTTTCATTTTTTTCCTGGGGTGGGGGGGGGGGGGGGGAGGTGGTTCTCGAGCTAAAGAGACAAGTTCTTGCTATGGAGATGTTAAATTGTATGTAAATAAAAATGTTTGTAATCATGAAATTTTCTGATTTTTCTAATACATGAATGGGAATCATAACTGAGTTTTCGGATTTATCTAATCACCATTTTCTCCCCTTGCGCAATGCAGCAGAAAATTTCTGGCTACCCTAGTTCATTGGATTCGAAACTACGACTCATTGCGATGTTAGGGAGGGGCCCTCTTCTCAAAGCTTGACGGCATCTAGGGATCACAGGTATTAACGTCTGGGATTTAGTGTTTAATACAAACAAGATGTTATTTATTTGCATGATACATATCTTTCTCATGCTCTCTCTCTCTCTCTCTTTCTTTCACTCACTCACTCTCTCTCTCTTGCATTCATATAGTCTACCTGTCATATCACCACACTCATAGATGCACGGGCTTAGTGGTTAGATCTTAGGTGCTGAAACCGCAAGGTCCCTGACTAGGCCTATGAACAAAGTCACGATTAGAGAAGCCATTGATCCTCACTCAATATATTTAATATTTTACTTACTTGAGATTAAAACATCTCCAAATGTCTTTTGCGTCGATTTTATCAAACTTGTGGCGAGACACTACATGCTATCAAATAATGAATACATACATATTATGTAATAAAATATTATATACATACATAATTGTTCTCCCCCCTCCTCTTCTCTCTCATTGGTATTATCATTCAATGATTAAGCATAACGCAATCATGTATGAGTGGTCCGTCTCGACTCGACTCGCCGAAGTCTTTGAGTACCTCATCGCTTAATAGGCCCAGACAAGGCGAAGACAGACGTGTTTATAGCAACATTTGTTTCTCATCAGACCCAGCACGAAACTCCTATATCATTCTTCAATATTTCTCTCTCAGTTTCTTGTTAATCTTGCATTTCATGTTTGCCAGAATATGATTGCCAGAGGGGTAGGTATGTGCAGTAAAGGTATAGCTTTAGCTTAATGAGATTCAGGTGAGATGTTTTTGTTATTTGCTGTATCACCGGCAGTGGCGTATCCAGGGGGCTCTTTAGAAACGCGCCCCTCATTCGGGGGCGACTCACCTGTATTGTCAGAGGTGTAGTGTGAGTCAAGCATTTAAGGGGGCACTGGCATCATGGTTCGAGGGGGGCGGTGTTCAGGGAAAATTAAATGCGAATTACACTAATTGTCTCCTTTTCTTGTCCTCTTATCCTTCTCCCTTTCATTTTTCTCAAACTTCTTTCCATTTCTTCTTTCTTTTTTCTTCGGCATTCGACGGGGGAGCACGTGCCCCATGCCCCCATGCAGCTACGCCATTGTATTCACGCCCATTGGCTTTACGCATGGGTTCAAACTCTTGGATTTGCGAGTGACCGTTATGATTGGAAACAAAAAAAAAACGTTTAGAAACAAACTTGAAGCAAAGTTAATATTCGGTACTAGGTTGGATGATTCATTTTCTTCTTGTTAGAATAAATTTTACCAATATAGTTTAGAGTTTAGTGATATAGCTGCATACCATCGATCACAATTTTACCACTTGAAATGTTTATTAAAGTTTTGATAAAAGTATCATTCTTTGTGACTAAGCTGCAGCGATGAACTCATCTTTTTGTTGTTATTGTCGTTGTTACTAAGCTTTTACAGATTTTTCAATAGACGTTGTTATCATTTATTTACGCATTTTTGTTCTCTATGGATTATATGTCATTATTTGAAGATCTGATACATATTGAAAAAGAGATTACAATAAACTAAAATAAATCTTGTCATCAATCGCAAGAAATTCATGATAGACTTTCATCATGCCATGCAAACGTTAATACCCTAAAGAGTGATTGCAATATACAGTAATTGTGAGATTTTTCATCGACGTCATGTTGATTAAAAAAACATTCTGTTATACATTCATAGGCTATTTGGGAATGTGATGAGTGCCCAGAAAAGGGTTTAGAGAAGGAGAGAGAGAGAGAGAGAGAGAGAGAGAGAGAGGGGGGGGGGGGGGGGGGGGGGGAGAAGTATGGCTTCCTGGGTTGACACTAGCTGGCGGTATTTACCATAAATTTTAGCGTGAATCTAGGGTTCAACATCTGTGAAGCACCCCCCCCCCCTCTCTCTCTTTCTCCTTTTCTCCTTTCTCTCTCTCTCTCTCTCTCTCACCCCTCTCTCTCTCTCTCTCTCTCTCTCTCTCTCTCTCTCTCTCTCTCTCTCTCTCTCTCTCAAGGACAGCAGGGTTTTTTTGAAAAGGGAACCCTGTTTAAATAAAAACTGAAATTTTGAACACTTCGCTTGTCACATGCAGTAAGAGTCGTTCTTTTATATATCGAGAAACGCCACGATGTTGCTCAGACATATTATATTGGTGCATTAAAAAAAAGAGGGAGGGGGAGGAGGAGGAGTTAGTGTTAACGTGCGAAAACATGAAATGATTGCCATTTTAGGTCGCTTCTAATAATTCCATATCATTAACCAACCGTCAAATATAATATCGCTTACAACACTGTATTTTTTATGTACATAGTTTTAAAATAAATATATTGCCATTTTAGACTTTGATAGTAAGAAAATACTGCGTGATGTTTTATAGCCTTACCACACTAAAACATAATGTGTGCACTTTCATATCGGCTGTAGGCAGATCCTATCACATTGTACGTCATAATTACGTCATGATTTGATCAATATTCTTGGAATTATCCTGACCAGTAACTTATTTAGAAATACAAGCTACAGAACGGCACTGAGTATATACAAAACTAGAAATCAGACCTTACGATATTGGAGGCTTAATTGTGAACCAATAAAATTATAATCCTATGTATAATGTCGAAAACTGCAAAGGAATAGGCCTATACTATTTTTCTATGGAATCTAACAGTCATCATATTATAATACTTTATCGACAAAATAAAGAAACAGTTCGGTTTATAAAAAAAAATCTTATATCATGTCCTCATAGTAAAAAAACACATATATATTTCAGATCCAATACGTATATTAAATGTATCCATTATGCGATGCGATACATGTTTTAGAAATTTTTGCCCAAAGAAAAAATAAATCTGTTCATTTCATTTTATAATACACAAAATGCTTTATTACTTAATTATTATGTAGGCAAATAGTTATACATTTTATGTTGTAAAATATGTAATGAGCAAAACAAACATAATTATAATAAGGTCTTTGAAGACATGAAATCGAGTAAAATGAAAAATAAAACATTTGTTACAGAATCATTTACATACACCTCTTGCAAATATTTTTCACCCCAGACCTTTTCAATTCTACATACACAGAACAGAGTAGTGACAGTTTAGGTTGACTGCAAATTCAATACACACTCATGCCTCGAATTTCCATCAGTCATCGGAACGTTGCCGGAACTCCACCGGGGAGCTCTCCCGTGGGTCACTCTCGACAACTCGATGTAAGACCCTATTGTTAAGCTGCCTGCCAAGCGCATGATTTGGAGGACATAATAAATTGTATTTTATTCATGGGAACACAGTCCAGGGAGTCGAAGGAATCCGGTGGAGAGTATTGATCTGAGAAGCAATTTTGCATTTCAAATGGTGATATCTTGGACTTTGCTGAATTTGTATGCGAGATTGTGTGAGAGTACAAATATTGTAATGAGTTATGCTTTGTCAATTGAGCAACTGATATCAGGGCAGGGCCAAGCAATTTTCTGTATGTCACACACCACATCTAAGATCATATTATAAGAGTATATATATATATATTATTACGATAATTATGATTGCACTTCTACTAGAGTTTTTATCGGACCAAATATGAAATGAAAAAGACACATTTGATGTAACCATAACTCTGCAATACTTTGTGACATACAGAACACAAATTATCAAATATCTAGGGCTTGCCCGCAAAAATTAATGAATTAAGAAGTAACACTCATCCTTTTAATAAATTTTATTTTCATTAACTTCAGTAATAATAAATGTTTCACATTACAATTTTTGGGGAGCGATAGAAACACCACCGAATGATATAAATATATTTGTTTTCTTTTACAATATGATAACGGTGAAGAAGTATACAAATTTATCAAATAGTAAAAAGAAAATGAATAAAAAGGGTTCTATAATAAAACAACACTGTGTATCATACAGTGTTCTTTATGCTCTCTTTCCTCCTTTTGGATGTTCCATATTGGTTTTTGTTCATATGTTTGTTTGTGTGTTTATTTGTTCTTCCTTTGATATTTATAACAATGATTTTATCTTTTCTTCTCTTTTTTGTTGTTTTTTATTCACCTTCTATTTGTGTCTCTATCTCCTCCTCCTTGGCCTCCCGGCGCTAAATTGACATCATGCACAGTAAATATTACGGCCAAACAAACAGTCATTAAAATGTCTGTGCACAGCCAAAAAGGTGCCAAATTAAATATAATACAGGATTAGCGCCCTTCTGGCTCTTACGAGAGACATGGAGTACTGTAAACATTGCAGATCTAATCATACATACCTCTACTCATCTAAAGAGTCTCATACAGACCTGTGACATGAACATAACAGACAGGACATGACACCAACCGAAGAACGTAAACAGTCATTATCTTCAGCAGTGGCGTAGCCTGCATCCAGACATTTGGGTTGGGGCGCGGGGGCACCGGTTTTACTTTAAATATAAACAAATGCGAATTAACAAGATTATTAAATATAGTGATGGTGATATAAGAGCTAGTAGCGGCTTCTTTTTACATTTCCTTTTCCGCCTCTTCATAGTATATTTGTTTTCTAATCTCTTCTCCCTCTTAATTTATGTTACCATTAATTTGTGTGGGGAGCGCGTGCCCCCGGTGTCCCCACAATACCCCTCCAGCTACATCGCTGATGTTCACGACAGTTAGAGCAGCTCACCGACCCCAATCCTCCTCGAAGATGCACTCCTGGAGGACACACCCGTCCTCATCTATCTTGTCCCCGCATACCAATGCCAATGCCCCTCATTCATGTGTCCGCCAAACTATGCGACGTGGTATCAATGGAATACCGAGCATCGCTTGTCGGCATCTCTTGTGGAGGGAGGATGTTGTTCTACGTCTGGGTCTGCCCGAGTGGCTGCCAGCTAGCTCCCATTGAGAGCTGTGGGTGGTTGCATGGTTGAAAATTATCGGTGGAAGATAGTGGAGTAAGGGATGAGAAGAAGGAGAGAGGAGGAGGAGGAGGAGGAGGAGGAGGAGGAGGACGAAGAGAGGGAAGATGAGGAAAAGAAGAGGGGAGGAAGAAGGCAGAGGAGAATGTATAGAAGTGGGAGGAAGAGAAGGAGATCGAGGAGGAGAAGGAGAAGGAATATTGATTGTGAGAAGATAAAAGTAATAATAGGATTAATAATAAGAGTGGTAGTGATGATAATCTTGATAAAGATGATGATGATGATGCAGATGATAATAATAATAATAATGTTTTCATGACGATACAAGCATCTTATAGTTGTAATTGATAAGGAGACAACACTAGGAAGTGGAGAAAGAAGATGAAATAGGGAGAATAATGAGAGAGAAAATTAAGAGGAAAGAAATAATCTAAAAATCTGTGGGTTCGTCAGCGCTGTTACTTTTGTGTTTTATAGATTTTTTGTTGTTTATTTGTTTTGTTACTTTTTATGTAATAATAACTGATATCATTATACTAGTACATGTAGTAGTAGAAGTAGTAGTAGTAGTAGTAGTAGTAGTAGTAGTGGTGGTAGTAGTAGTAGTAGTAGGCCTAGAATATTACCAGTAGTAGGAGTAGAAGTAGAAGTAGTAATTGTAGTATTATCAGTATTATTATTATTATTATTAGTAGTAGTAGTATCAGAAGTAGTTGTAGTAGTAATAGTAGTAATTGTAGTAGTAGTTGTAGTAGTAGTAGTAGTAGTAGTAGTAATAGTAGTAGTAGTAGTAGTAGTAGTAGTAGTAGTAGTAGTAGTAGTAGTAGTAGTAGTTGTAGTAGTAGTGGTGGTGGTAGTAGCAGTAGTAGTAGTAGTAGTAGAAGTAGTAGTATAGTAGTCGTTTCATGTCGTTGTGAAATAAATTGAGAGGATTTTCGCAAACTCTTATGTCCCAATAAAAAATAACACACCATTTATACAAAAATGAAAACTCGAAATTAGGTTAACATAAAGGATCAATCACTCAAAGTCTCCAAAGAAAAATGACCCAGTCTCATTTCCGAAACCACGATTATTATCCTATCTTTCAATTTCATGAATCTATAAGTATAACTGTGTATATCAAATTGCTATCACAATGGCAGTATGTATGCCTAACTCTATAGGAGTATGCTCTGATATGCACAACACATGGAGATATATTGCACGCACTATAAGGTGGTCAACTTTAAACGAACTCCTATTTAATCATCCCAGCATATTCTCCGCGGCACCTGTTCCACGTTCCTCAAAATCAAAAGGGAATCACAAGAAGCAATAAAATACCCCACAAAAAGAATAAAATAATTTAGGAGTAGTTTTCTTTTTCTTTTGGACGAGAATATGTGATTAATTTCTTTGGGAAAGCTATAGAGATCAGAGGTGGAATGTTTTTTGCGAAGATCCAGAGAGACGCTTTGTTTCCAAAATGTCAATCTTTTTGTTGCCTTTCTGAGTATGCCTACTCTTCTTTAATTTCATCCAATATTGTATTTTGATTCGCCGTATCTAATTCGTAGATCATTGAGACATGTTCACTTTACTTTTATATAACTGAGTCTTTAACGCAATATCATATTATTTTTTGCATTAAATTGCAAACTACCTTTACATGTAATGCCACGAATTTTAATGATATCATAGCTACGACGATGATAATAAAAATAGTAATAATGAAGATGTTACTATAATAATAATAATATTAATAACGATTGTGATGATGATGATGATGATACTACTATTACTACTACTACTACTAATAGTGCGTCCCTATTAACTCATATGGAAAATAAGAAGAAAGACGTCATTGCATCGGGGAAATAATACTATACACGCAAAGTAATCTATTCTTAATGTAAGTGAAGATTACTTCCATTTTCCTTTTGTTACATTCAGTCAAAAAATCTTGAACTAGGAACTTCAAGTCGGGATTTTACTGCATCAAATCAAATACCAATTTATATTACAATTTACTTATGATCAGCATCATTATTATCATCGTCAACATCATCATCGTCGTCATACTTACCACCCCTTCAATATTATTATACTTGAAGAGTAAAATTGAAGAGAAAAAAACTTCAGTATGAAATGGGGCAACAAACTGAAATATATATACATTTTTACGTACGTCAATATTATTTCATAAAATAATATCGAATCATATTTAGAATATCAGAATAACCATTGTTAAAATACAGTAGATGTGAAATACGCAACAATGATTATTATTAAGATTATGCAAGACATTTTGAATTTGGCTAAATGAAATTATAAGCACTACTTGATGGGTGCGTTTTATAAGTTTTAAATTCAAACTTAAATGAAACCATGTTCTGTTTATGTGTTTGCTAAAAAAGCAACTAGATTCGACAATAAACAATATAAAAAGCAATTGTGGATGCGGAATGTGGCAGGTCTGGTAATGAAAGCGGAAAAATACTTGCAAACAAACGACTATGAAAGATGAGACTCCTTATACCCATCCATACCTGCATACTTAGGGTCAATGGTTCAAGTTTTAGCTTACATTTTAAAGATGGAACCCCGACTTTTAGGTGATGGATGTGTGCCTTTTATTGCAAGCTTCATTTTATCAATAATAATAACCATCGATAACTCGTGAAGAACGATAGAAGAAAAAATTGTTATCAACACAATAATGTACATGTAAGATTTAGTTAAAAAAATAAACACCTTAAAACATACTTCGCAACTGGGGATCTTAGTAGGGCTACTGTAAGTCCATGGATGGTCTGTTCTTCTTGTAATCCTTTTATTTTGCCTGAATTCAACGTAGGAATCGTAAATCTGAATTACAGACTAATCTCACTAGTGTTTAATAAAAATTAACATTCAGCGTACTAAAATATGAAAATTAGGGCACAGTGCGAGCAGAAGACGGGGGAAGGGGGAAAACACGACAGTTCCGAAAACGGAGGCGCGATCGCGACCCTTCTTTCAACACCAATTCTCCTCGCTTTATCCCCGCAATCTCGCCCATCTGAAACCAATTTTCCGTCGGGGGTATACGAGGTTAAGCAGGTCATTTCCACAGAGTGGTTGTCGAATTCAATTCCTACCTCTAAAAATAATCTATCCTCTCAATTTTCTTCACATTTTTCAAAACCTTTTTTCTTTTTTCTCTGCCATTAACTTTTCCATTCATTGTCATTGTTGGCTTTATTTTTTTGTCCGCCCTACAAAAGCACAAGATGACGTGAGAATGGTAAAACCAAGCAGTCAATCACTGTGATTTCCTAAGATTGAAAAGTGAAAGTTAAATAAATTAAGATGTCAAATTTTCATTGATTTCTACTTCTTCAAGTTGTATTATCATTTTCGCTATTAATGTAAGGTAGTTTTCATGTATTGTTGTTTAAAATAGTGTTGAAAATAATTGTGCAAATTTCTACAAAACTCTATGTCTATATCTATATTTTTCTTCTAAGGGCTTACAGCATCTTAAAAGAGAAAGAGGGAAAATGGAAAACAGATCATTTCTCTCACGGTTTAGAGAAAGGGAGGGAGAGAGGGGGATGAAGGAAAGGAGATGCGAAAGAGAACAAACACACGATTTCTTTCAATGTTTTAATTTGTGTAAATGTTGTTAAAGATTCGCTCCGTATTTTTTCTCGGCTTTGCCAGAGAGGGTACGGCAAGCCGCATGTGTTTGTCCACCATTTATCACATTAAGCATTATAGTCCGCCCTCGGCTTTCCATCGCCATCTTCACCGGGTCCATCTTAAGTCCTACAGGTAACAAAGATATCTCCCTAAAGACCCTGGTATCCTCCCCTTAATGTGCACAAGCTCCTTGAGCTACCAAAAATGAGGAACATATTGCATAATTGTGTAATCGTATTGGCCACGCGTGGAGGAGACTATAAAAAGATCCCTTTTGTTGCTGCCAGAGTCAAGTCCATGGATTTGCCGGGATGATCGGGGGATTACCCAACGCAGCCTGGTGGGTCGATCGGCGGTTCGACCAGTCAGTCGCCCAAGAAAAACATACCTCAAGTTGCTGTCACTCGCCAGGTATACCAAATCGGGGATTTCTAAAGTCTGAGGTATTTTTCTTTCATCTTTCCTTCTAATTGTCTTCAAATTGCTATCTGTTGGTAGAGGGGTGATGTCAGATTTGTCGTGGATTTATAGAGGGGGTAAGCTAGTCGTGGTTCCTGCTTACGGAACGTCTCGGTCAGCGGAGGGCTGCATACATCCACGGCAATGGAAACCAGGCACGCGTGGTATACAGTAGCTATCTGGTTACCATGGTAATATAGCAATCCAGGAGGGATGGGTTTAAATAGGGATGCGGACAGGGACCAAGTCTGAGAAGACAGGAAGAGAGGAGTTTAGTGATGCAAACTTCAACAGTCCAAGGAGAATTATGCTGGATGTAGTACTCATTTAAAGGGAAAAGGTGATAATAATGTTCATAATAAGTTCTTTTATGATTATAAACACAACGATATAGTTTCTCATATATATTACGTATTTTTACAATGTGTGACCAAACAAATCTCCAGGTTTTCTTGTGAATTTGGATGAATAAAAGAATTGAATTGAATTGAATTGAATTAGTGAGAGAGAGAGAATAAAAGAGGGAGGCAGGAAGACACCCATAGTCTGCCATATAAACAGAGAGAGAGAGAGAGAGAGAGAGAGAAAAAAAGGGAAAAAAAGAAAAAGAGGCGGATCGAGAGGGAGTGAGGGAGAGAGATATTATCACACACGGATGCACGTGATAATCTTTCATCTTTTGCAAAGCTTTTCCAAATCACCATTATCGTGATGAGGTACCTATCAATATCTTCTATCAACTCTTGTAAAATGAAAAATAAAATTCTAATCATCATAAGTATCATATTGTTACCCAATATGGCAGGAAATGGGGAAAATAAGCTATATAATATGAATATGTTTCCTTTTAATTCCTGTCTATGGAAAGTTAATTTGATCTGTTAGTAATCAGGGTAATGCAAAATGATAAACAACGTTTATTACACTTACTTTTTAAATGCATAAAGTCGCCCATTTTAAAAACCTGTTTTGAAAGTGGGGTAAATTTCAAAGGGATATGAGACGTTTTGCTCAATCAACAATATGATAACCAAAACTAAATTTCATAATGAATTAAAACTGTACACCCTCTTCTGTTCTTTTAGAATTAGCATGCGAATTTTGAACTATGTATCGTATATAGAAAGAATATCTATTTATATGTTTGTGTTTTGCTGTATACAAAATGCCACAAGATGTTTTTTCGAGAGCCACGCATGGCACATTTTCACAGGTTGATTATGTATTTATAAAAATATTACAAGTACAAAATGAGTAAAATGCATTTATAATCTAGGAAGTACTATCGGTTATTAAGTACAAATAATTATATTCTGCTAATCTGCGTAATAATGTTGAGCTGTAATTTGTTTGCATTTCTTACTGCAACCTGCAAAAAAGCCTGAAAATGAGGACGACTGTTCCACTCTTTAACGACATTGATGGGTGGGAGAATGGCTGAAGATCCTTCATTGCAATTATAATACCATTCATCAGAAATTGACAATTTAACAGCTAAAGCGATAATAAGGAGAAGAATTACTGAACGGCGAAAGAGGACGGGTAGAAACTCGACGTTTAATTGATTCCCCATAGACCCGAGGCGCGATGGCTTGACGGAGCACGCGGCTAGTCCCGGCTTGATCGCCCATCAGTCACCCGCTAAATTCAACAGTGTCGACGCACTCACGACTCTCACCTAAACATGTATATTAGATGTTCGGGTGGATGAGAAACAAATGGCGCTCTTGTTCAATGTGATTGAAATATAGCAAGGTAAGGAAACCAGGTGCGATTAAAATGGAACTTAAGTGCCAAATTAGCACGGTTTCTGCAGGCTTTCCGCGAATATTAAAGTAACATCGGATAGTCATGATATAGGGGCATCGATAAGTTGCACTTAATGACAGGTTGATAAGATGAAACCTTGTGGTAAGCCAAGACGCTGTATGCATCATCCCTTTTCACACTGACTACAATTTGCATAATTAAAGATGAAGATTAATAGCTGTATGTATCCGTACTCTCTTACCTTTCACCTTCAAAAGGGCTGATGAATAGCAGTATCGAGTTAAAATGTGGTGAAAATGACTCGTATACGAACAATTAAGATTGGGAAAATCATGAGTAATGTGAATGGTCTATATAACAAGGAAAGGGCGCATGAAATTAACAGAGGCAATGGAATTGCAAGATCGGCGAAAAACATACTGAATTATAATAAATAGACAGCAGTCATCATTAAAACATCACCAGATGTGATCTCATGTATCTCAAAGTTTTCAAATTCAAAGTTTATTCAACACTCTATATAAAAACATACAAATACAGAATGGAATGATAAAAAAAAAACAAGAATAGTGATTAAAATTACTATGGCAATTATTGTATGAGAGCATTTGGGATAGGCAGAAAGGGGGGGGGGGGGTTCCCTATTATGAAAGTCTACCCCTAAACATACATACAGGAAGAAAGAAAAAAATGGAAAACAAGAAGGAAAAAAGAAGAACATACTACTCGTATCATGAACAATTTGAGTAACAAACACTAACACAATTTTGACATCATTACTGTTTTAGGCGGCTATAATTTGGACAACGCATAGTATTCATTTGGAGAGATAAAGGGAGAATTGGGAGAGATCTGGTGAAATTAAATATAGAGTGAGAGAAAGAAAAATAGTGAGAGGGGGTTGGACAGAGAGAGAGAGGCAAAGAGCACATAATTTATTATAACGATAATGCTTTACAAAAATTATTAATGAAAAAGGGAAGAATGAATGGAATAGACGAGGATAGAAAATTGAAGAGAAAAAGGAAGAAAGAGAAGGGAAGAAGAGAGAAGGAAAGAAAGAAGGAGAGAGATTGGAAGAGAGAGAGAGAGAGGGGGGGGTGCGTCGGTGCGATAGTTTAGAGGGGGTATATAGGATGCAAGAGGAAAGATAAAGAGGACAAGCTATAACACCACAGGAGTGAAAAAAATAGACAGAGTCCTCTATCACGCCCATCGCGAAAAAGCTATTAGAAAATGAGCGATCGACAAAAGAAGACTAATGAAATGAGTGACGGGAAAGAGGGCAAGAGAGAGAAAAGAAAATGGGAGTAAGATTACGATGCTATGTCAGAAGAAAACACTTGAAATTGGACCTATGTCTCTAGCGACGCCCAAAACATACAACATTGGAACGGCTAATCAAACGAAGGCAAACCCTAAACAACCTCCCTGGTCAAACATGGCGTACGTTGACTCGACTCATGCACTCATCCGTTCTCTTATCTAAAGTGCATAAGGGGGTGTAGCCCTTGGTGAATAATGAGTCAAAGGGGGAGGGGGTTAGGAGATGAATTTTAAAGCACAATGTCTAAAACAAAAGAAAAAATAATGTATAGCCATAAAGACATAGTTATGAAAAGAAAAATTATAAAAAGATATGAATCAACCAAAATAAAAAAAATAGAAAATGATAATTGATAATGTATCTATAAATTTAAATTATGATTTTTACAGCATTATTTCATCAAACCGTTCGCTCACTTCGGTTTTGATAGCCCTGGATTATTCCTTTAGTCTTTCAAAGAAAAAATAGTGCTTGAATGTCGCTTTGGAACGATGTACACAAAGTCCTTATTGGTTAGTAATTTCATTTGCATTTCTACTGTACATTAAAAATATATATTTTTAAGTTATATCGTATAATACCATCGTTTGCTATTCACTACAACGTGAACCTTTTCTTTCTCACATTAATAATATTATTGTATCACGTTGTCTTATTTCTTGTAAAAAATATTTTTCTGCCATATTTTCTCATTTTGTGTCAAATGTCTTTGGTTCAAATTTGCAAACAAATACAAGTAATATGAGTCGTTTTGGTGTGCTATCAAATTAGTTACCGCCAAATCTTTAAATCAAGGAATTGTAATTAAGTCGTTTTGTTCTAAGTCAAATACTTTCTACTAATTTCAACCTTGTATGAATTGTGAAGGGCAAGAAATTCAATCCTAATTCCCACTAACCTAGATTCATTGATAGAAATTCCCAAATGACAATAATTTTACACAATATTGCTAATGACTTTGTTATATAAAAAATGTGACCTGAAAAAGATGGGAAAAAACACAGCGAAATAATATACAACACTCACAAACACACACTTTTCCTTCACCTCTTGTTTTATAATGTGTATATACAATAAGGTATTTTTAGTCATTAATACCACGCTCTAAGTCTTTGAAACACAATACAAAAAAAAGTGTGAAAGCAAAATCATTATACCAACAAAAAATATATATATATATCCAGAGTTGATGCCCCCCAAAAAATCCAGCCCGGCCCGCCCTCCCCTTGCCCCCATCAGCCTTGCTTATACGCCATATAAAGTACAGACCTTCCTCTCTCAACCATCGAATGGTCACTGCCCCCGGCCCCCTTGACATTTGCTTGAGGAAAGCACGCAGGTGCAATACCGTCATAAATCTAGAGAGAGAGAGAGACGGAGGGAGAGAGAAATAGGTCCTTATTTCAAAATGGCGGGTGATGATAAATCACTCCCCCTCATCCGCTGCTTAGTTGGTACAGTTATCACACGCTTTGGATGGATAAAGGGTATCTTAAGAAATTAGAGATTATTTTCCTTAATTTATCTGAATTCAAGGTTTCGTGTTGATGTCGGGATGATTTATTAAGTTAATAAGTTTTCATAATTTCAGCCGAAAAGAACGGGCTGGCATTTGCGTTGCACAAGTTAATAAGTCACAATTCATGATAACCAGCCGGAATCATGATAATGATGATTTTTTTTATTTTGGAGGTTATTAATGTTTACCACTTTTTCTCCGTAAAATCTCTTGAGCCAATGTGGAATTTTGCTTTTATAATTTTATAAGTATCTTGGAAAAGTTTCATAAAGTTTTTTTTTTTTAATCGGATGAGCTTTTGTTAATGCCTAAATGGCGTCAAATATTATTTAGAAGCATTTTTATTGGCGCTGCGTGCAAATCTATTACATCAATACAAATTTGAAACTATGCATTCAGTTTCACCATTGGAAAAACAACATCGAACGTCATAATCTTGAAATTCAACTGCTATATTTTCAGAGTATATTACAGTCCACCTTTTTCTATGTTACTCATTTAGAACTTGTCAATCGTTCGCTTCTTATTATTTTAAGTTATATCTTTTAATATTTCCTCCGTTCGCTGAATCTTAAATTGATTTCGCATTTTAGATTTGCAATTTAATGCAGTGAACATGAGCCACGTCATTACGCTCTGGATGACGTCATTAAACGAATGTCACAAGAATTGGAAAAAAATGGGGGGGGGGGGGGGGATAAGGGTCTTGAAAACTACGGAACTTGCTCATTCTTTAATAGGTCTCTGATCAAATTAAGATCCGATTGTTCTTCACCCCAGAGCTTTCTAATCATGAAGGAGGATCGTGTAAAATGCTCCTTTTCTGATCAGAAATAAAGACGTCAAATGATGATCGGAGATGATACCGACCTGGGCGGACATCTTGGAAATTTCCTCTCAGTAATTGAATACTTTCACAAGGGATATGATTGGTGGGGGTGAGTGATGCAATACTTGCCAAGAGTCAAAAGACTCGTCAAAGAAATAAAGGAATGAAAATCAAAAATATACTGACCGATTAGCGATGTTACTCAGATCATTAGCAGATATAAACAGTAGAACAACGGAAAAATTCATGATCGAGCATTATCCTTTATAGAGCTAAATGTGTCATAATTATTAAGCGATATTTCATTAACCTTGTTAACGACTAATATGAGATTGTAGCGATAAGAAATGCCAAAATTCCGCTAAATGGCTGACTAATAGATCTATTAATTATTAGATAGAGTATAGGTTCGAGACCTATTTATTCGTGACCTGCTCTTTAATTCTAGTAAACTTTATTAAGTAGATTCAATAGATTAATGTCGGGGCATAATTGGATTAGCATTTCCAGTTCCACGTTGCGGTGATGTATTTCGAGTCTGGCCTTAAAGTCAGATAGTGCTTTTACACTTATCATGATTTAATTCTCGTTGTAACGAAATGCGAACTAGGAATTTAATTTTAATTTGCTATTCAATGTTACTTTATGTGTGTGATTCACAGCTTAATTCAATTAACATGGTCACAAGACTACAAAGCAATGAATTACAAATAACAGTGAAGAACAATAGAACACATTTCGGGGGAGACAGGTTTCTGAAAAGACAGAGTGACCATACTTCAGACAATAATTTGGATCATATATTTGGAAATGTCAAAAAACAACAGAAAATAAATAGACCCAAATTTGTGAATTTCTTTTTAAAATAGGCCTACATGAAACATATCAAACTCCAAATCCTTTTGTCAATTCCAGCTTTTCATCAAACACAAGAAAAACGGTTACTAGTAGAAACAGAATGTTCGACGAAGTACAACTTTAATTATAATTTTATTATTTCAGAATCCTTTATGAAATAAAAACAAGTCAATCTAAACATGACAATCATAATATTACACCACGAACAATGTTCAAATCCTACTCATTTTCACAGGACCTGTGAATGGTGATCTATAAAACGTATGTAGACATTCAGTTTTGTTCACTTTAGTATGCTATGATGGAATACTACATTTTCATGTTAAATGACGAACTGAATGAAAAAGGAGTCTAGTTTAAAATTTCCGAATGAAAGTAAATGTTTCCGATTCACCAAGAGGGTCACTTTATATTTAAATAATTATTCCTTTTCTTTAGACAACAGACTGTAATATGACTTTCACAAATTTCAGTGTTTTCTTTTATTTATATGACGAGAAAGAGAGGGAGAGCAAAAAGGGGCCAAAAATCGTGATAATATAAATCATAAAAGAAAACACTGAAATGTATTTATGATTTTGCTAAAGTCATAAAGAGACACACACACTCTCTCTCTCTCTCTCTCTCTCTCTCTCTCTCTATCCCATCTTTCTGACTATGAGACTCTGACTATTTTTCAGACTCACATAGACAGATATATCATTTTCTTTTATAATAAAATTTTCATTTCCAATTACTGGAATCGGTTGCCAAAATTATGACAATCGAAGACAATCGCTCTGAAATAATTCACAACTCTAATTACAACTGGAGACGCATTGGCTGGGGTCGTAAAAGCTGCGACTGGTGAAGAAGACTAAAAGGTTAATGAAAAGTCAAAGACAAGGTCAAAACAATCAGCCCACAACTTTCGCTGCTCCCTCATCCGCCGTGTCAAGACGTTGAGTATACACGCCACCCACCGTATCGCGGTACGCAAAGCTGCAGGTTCAGCAAAAGCTGAGAATTCGAATGATCTATTGCGGATTGTTACGAATGTGAATACACAAGAATTTCATTCTTTTGCGGCCATGGCCATGGCCGCTGCCGCATCAAACTTGACTCCAAGAAAAGTTCCTCCATGATTCTTCATCATTTTCTTCAGAATACTAGGTCAACAGCATATCAAGAAATGAAAATTTCCCAGCCTTTGAAAACGTTTCTGACATAAATCAAAGAGTTATAATGCCACGGTACCGCAGAATGGTAATAATAGGCAGTACTAAAATGATACTAATGGATGACGCCAATATATGAAACTATTTTCGTTTGTCATCCGACAGCCGTATTTCATTCAAGTGCCAACCAAATGCTTGTGTGATTTCCAGGCAACATCGAGTTTTATTTCTTCAACTTTTATTTACGTTCTTGGCAGGAATATACCCGATCTAAATTAACGAAAATATGTGACGTACACTTTACATTACATCATTAAAAAACAAAATTATTATGTGTCTACCATGCATTATGAATTGCAATTTATTTGTGTAAAGACAATTGTAAAACGGTAACAACTTATACAAATAGCATTTATTGTCTGGATAGAAAGATAACAATTTGGAAAACTGAACTAATGCCAGATGTCTGTCGCCAAACTAAGAACTTTCGAATTATGTATTTTGTGTCTACAACATGATAGATTTCGGTATTTAATTGGTGTTATTTATATTCCATTGCTGCTTTATTGAAAGATTCGGAACGTCCAAGGTCATAGTCATCTTCAGAGTATTAACAAAGATAACTTGGTGGGGGAGTGTGATGTATAGAAGACTGTCTGTAGGAGTCAATCATTTTCATTTTCATCTACAACTCAAGAGAGTTTAACAAATATGAATGTATCAAAATGAATATGTTAAAAAATCTGGAATTATGAATAGTATTTAATATGATATAGTGTTGGTTATTTTTTTACCTGACTGCTAAGAAAGCATAAATGCTTGTTATTAAGCCACCAGATGGCCGACGGCTTTAGGTCCTCTCCGAGGGACCTGGTAATGAGGATTAATACCTTACCAAAGGGCACTAGCGTATCGCCTTGGTTTCGAACCTAGCTGGGTCACCGGATTACGAGACCCTTGCTATTCCAACTGAGCTATCGCGTCTCCTACATACTGCCTCTAAGCGCTTTATAGAAATCATCATTATCCCGGTCATGGGATTCATTCACACACACAGTGTGCACTATTTCCACTCCCTGGGGAGTTTTCCTGCCATGGCAACGGTAATTACTATCGCAAAGGCTTTCGTCATCTTACCATACAGGTCCCCATTTTCCTCATGGGTATGTAGGGAGGTTAATGCCTTGCCAAGGACACTAGTGCAGTTTCGAACCCATGACCTTTGCATTTCCAGTCAAGTGCCCAAACCACTCGACTATACGACACCTCTTCTAGAACCAATGCACTCCATTCTGCATTGTTCTGTGTATTCAGAGTATTTCCCTGGCAAAATAATATTTTTAAAAAGGGGGTGGTCATTGTAAAAATATTGCTTATAGGCAGTGAAGGAAGGCGAATAATCATCTTTTACACTTTTAACAATCTCAAATTTTACTTAAATTGTCTAAGAGTTAATATAGGGTAAAAACAAACTTTTCGTATCTAATGGTAATCACAATTTAGGACGTGTTTTAGAGATTTTAGGATTCCATGGTAGCTGAAGGTGACAAACGAGTGGTAAAATGATGCTCCTTTGGTAGCATCAATCATATCATACGTGTGAAGAGCTGAAACGGGTCATCGACTTCTATTTGACTTAATCAGTTGAGGGAGAGAAAGAGTGTAAGACCGAGAAAAAAGATGGGGGAGAGGGGGAGAGAGAGGGAGGGAGGGATGGATGGAGGGAGGGAGGGCGGGAGGGAGGGAGGGAAGGGTGGAGGGAGGGAGCGACAGAGACATAATAATAAAGAGAAAAGAAACAGAGAGAGAGAGAGAGAGAGAGAGAGAGAGAGAGAGAGAGAGAACCAGACAGACAGAATGATACAGATAGTAAAACTTGGGAATTCTAAAGGAGTGAGAGGGGGCAAGCAGAGATGGGAGGGGTATTCAGATTGTAGTAAAACTGACAGAGATAGAGAGGGGGTGGGGCATGATGACTGTTGGAGAGAGATAGCGATTAGAGTAACATTAAAGAGGGGTTGAACTTGGAATAGAGCAAAATGGTGAGAGGGAACAAATTAGAGAAACAGCGATAAGCAATTATAGAAGCGGATGGAATAGGCCTACGTGATGTCACTTTCCTCGCCACGCCCGTCAATAACTTTACTAAAACATTACGAAACAGATCGCGGGCATAGTGGTTTACTCATATCAAAACTTTACTAATAAATACCAATCATTAGTGACACCAGGATGTAATTCTGAGGTTCAGTAAAGAGTCATGTGCGATCAGGGGCGATCAGGGGCAGTTCCAGGATTTTGTAAAGCGATTCCAGACTTATGGAACAACAAATACGACAATTTTGTATTGCCCAAATCTTTGTACAACTAATGATACACAATTAAATATTTCTGACTAACTCTTTGGAAAGTGGGTTCAACTATGCGGTAATTGTATTTAAAAAAAAGAAAGAAAAAAAAGGAGGAGGCAGTGCTCTTCAGTTTGGAAGGGTGTCCATATTTTGTATTAATTGGTACAGTTTTGCTATAGATGTTAGTCATCTAAATCTTATTGGTTTGAATACCATAACAATCGTAGATGTAGCTATGATCGGCAGTATGTCAGAGAGGGGGGGGGGGGGGGTAAAGAACTACAGTTCCCTCTCCCCCACTCTCGCTTTTTTGTCATTTCCGGTACATACAAGATCTGCTCCGGTACAGGCATTAATTTGATCACAATCTTTTATTTTGTCGATTACATTGGCCACGTTTGTATATTTTGCTCAGTCAGCCCCCCCCCCCTCTCCCCCTCCCCACCCTCCCCACCGTCCGCGGTAGAAAAGCAGATGGGTACGAATAGTTGGTGGACAGAATAATGATAGGATAGGCGGTGACCTTCAATATTTAGTTCCTTTAATATTTCCCTCGTGGCTTAAACTAATGACAGCATGCTCATCAATTTGCACTCGTCATATTTCTCACACTGCTTGCTGCATGCTTGATTAGCAGCCCCCTAAACAACACCTTACAGCAGAATAAGGCGGGAAAACACCGATATGACCATAATTCATGGCCTGAGAGATATGATATTTTACGATTTTGTGAGTCATGCGCGCGGTCACGATACTGTTTCTATTTGATCTACGTGATTTGCAGAATTAACGTCTGCAAGTGACCTCTTTTGGGAGGCGTTGTATTAAGACACTTTCTCCGTATTTAGGAAATGATTGTTTCGCGTCTTATTAGATCTGATAATAATTATAGTCAATGAATAGATTAACAATTATTGTTTGAAATTATACTGAATACTCATTAGTATCTCAAAGATAGATCATAATACATAGAACCATGCTGACATAAGAAATTAAAACCAAGTAGATATTTGTTTTTACAAATGGTTCTTATTTCAAAACGTGAAACTTGATCAAATACATTAATTATTAACATTACGTTACAAGGTTCTTAACACTGTTGCATTTAACTTATACGACCCCGGAGAATAGAAAATAATTATGAAGAAAAAAAAATCTGTATTAAAACAACTGTCTACAGGTTCATGGATAAACCTTTAATATCTATTCATCAACATGACATGCATAAAACTGATACTAGTGTTTACCCTCAATAAATGTCATCGAAACTAATTATTGTATTTTACCTGAACGCAGATTAAGGTTCGCGATTAGTTTTATCAAACGATTCAATGAATGGTGAGAGGGGGGGCTGGGGTCTACATGTTAATCTTTGCTTTGATACGTCATGGATTATACTGACTGAATAGGGCTCGGGGATGTAGACTGGTTGTTTTATGAGTTTCGACAAGATTGTATTATTCTGTGGTTCGACCTAGTTGACGTGAGGAGAGCAACGGAAATTAAAACCAAGTGTCGTTTCGTTGATCCCCTTCTCCCTATCTATCTCTTCTTCTTCTTCTTCTTCTTTTTCGTCTTCTTCTTCTTCATCTTCATCATCTTCTTCTTCTTCTTCTTCTTCTTCTTCTTCTTCTTCTTCTTCTTCTTCTTCTTCTTCTTCTTCTTCTTCTTCTTCACCTTCTTCTTCGTATTATTCTTTTTATCCCCCTCTATATTTCTTCTTCTCCTTCTCATCTTTATTCGTTTTCGGATGCCCATATACCATTCTCTTTCTGACATTCTTCGTCTCTCTTTTTTTACCTCCCTACTTTGTTTCTTGTATCATTTACATGTATATTTCAAATTCCTTCCATCCTCTGTCTTCCTCTCAGTTTTACTTTTTTAAAACAATTTTTCTCTTTAATTCTCGTTGTTTATTATTCCCTCTCTCTCGCTTTCTATCCTCCCCATCCTCCTCCCCTCTCTCTCTCCCTCTCTCCCCCTCTCCCCCTCTCTCTCTCTCTCTCTCTCTCTCTCTCTCTGTACTTTAACTATCATCTGGTTTTTCTTTCTCTTCCCTAATCCCTCCTCTATCCGTTTTAGCAAATTATTATTATTATATTCTAGTTTCTACATTCGAGTTACCAAACTCTCTGTTTTTCGTTGTGCTTCCTGACTGTTATCAACTTAAAAAAAAAAAAAAAATCAGTTATATTTGACATGTATGTCCATTTTGTTCTCTTTATATAATAAATAAGTACATCACTCTGGCCCCCTTCCATCCATCCGTCTTCTATAGATGTAGGCCTATGTCTTTTTGTTTAAGCCAATACATTTTCATTCTCTGTTAAACTTAGTCCCCTTTGTTGCCCCCTCGATCTCCCTGTCTCCTTAGCCCCTTTCTACAATTTCTTCGTTGTAAGCTGCGTTCGTTGTGAGTGATGATGAATAATGATTCTTAAGTTGTGCATCCACACTGCCAAATCCTCTAAGACTATCGCCACTCGTATGTTTGAATATTAAATCCATCAAAATCCATCTAAACATCTTTGCCTTGATGAAAATGTGAGGTTATAGAGACCAGGGCCTTGTTTTTATAAAAAGTTGCGATTGATTTGGAATCACTGAAATTCTTTAGAAAAAAAATTACATAAGTACACAGCTGGGGGCACCCTTCCGAAAAAAGAAATTTGACTAGCAAAAAAAAAAAGGTTATCCGAATTTTAGAGTGTGTGCCTTATGGGTCGAAAATATGAAATAAAGGGGCCCATTTTTCGTTTGTGTACTACAGGGTATGCCACCGTGGTTTCTAGAAGGGCACACAACCGGTCGTGTCCACCTTAAGTCGCAAGTGGCCGCAAATAGGGCTACCCTCTCCCTCGCTATTGCACCCACCCACTCGCCCTTTTTTAAAATGATGTACCATTATGTTTTCCTGTAGTCAAAAATTATGTAAACAAATCGATATCGATTAAAAGCTCAAGAATCAAAGAATTTTGAAAAAACAATTAATAGAAATGTATAGAATATAAAAAGAAAGTTTACGCTACTCCGCTCTTTGTGGGGGCTATTATGAGCTTTTTCAACCTCTACTGGACAAAATTTATACCAAGCTATTATTATATTTCGCGTATGTTTCTCAATAAAATGAGTATAATTCGAAGAGGTGATGGCTAAGTGGTAGAGCCGTGGTCTCGTAACCAGGAGGTTCTGGGGTTCGAAACGAAGTCGATGCGCTCGTACAGCATTAATCCTCATTACCAAGTCCCTCGGAGAGGACTTAAAGCCATCTGTCCCCTGGTTTCTTACTTCCAAACACACGCATGCTTTCTTAGCAGTCAGGTTAAACAAACAAACCAACCAACAATTCTCGTCTATGTGAACGGGCCTCACAGTGTAACTACCTAAGGTGATGAATAATAGTTTGACTAAAGATGACTTGGTGCTATCAAGGGGGTCATACAAACACAGGTCTTAAGATTTACCTGAAAAAACGGCGTGATTTGGCAAAAAAATTATTCGACATAATATTATATTCTTGTTCTAGTTTATATCATAATTCATGTTTATGCTATTTAAATCTTAGACCTAAGATTACGAAAGAGAATCGAGGCTGCGGAATCTTTTATCACGGTTGAGCATGGCTAACACTTTCCGCTTAAAATACTATAATTCAAACCATATTGTATTTAAACCCTAATTTTCAAAACAGAAAACACATTGTTTTCTCTATGTCATCGTTTTTCGAAGATGTCGTTTTATTTAAAATGGGACAATTTTGAGTTCGTTCCAAAATTGAGAAGGATAAACATTCGGCTCCCTCATTCGAAATGATCGTGTAATTTCAAACGAATCAACCATCTCTTCAAGCCAACAATGCCCATGGCTCTATCAAAAGATAAATTTAACTTAATTTTGAATTAACAATCCAGAGTTGCTTCAAAATTAAAAGTTGAATAGTAGCATTTCAAATGAATGCAATCATATATCTGTTAATAGGATTTTCGTTTTCTTTTACCTTTATAAGTCTTGTTTTGCTATTGATATATATTTTCGTGCTCTGTTGTTTTAAATTATCCACTAAGAAATTATAAAACGAATCATACTTTACAAAGTAGTTTGATCAAGTCATGGCTATGTAAGCGGATTTTGTTTCACATCGTTCCAATGTAATTTCATTTTGGTCTAATTTTATACCTACTAGGACTTTATTTATCCACCTAATTTGCTTCTACTCGCCCTTACTCTCCCTTTTATTATCGATGTTTTATGGGGTGATAGTTTAGTTTCCACCTTGATGTTTCGCGTTTAATAATATGACGTATGACACAAAATGAATCTGCGCAGTGACCTTGCGCATAACGACAGATAAAGCCCTTGAAGAGTCAGCACGACACAGGTTCACTTCCCCTTGCCCTCTTCGTTCACCCCGACGTGTCACAGTAAAACTTTTTAAAATATTCTACAATGTCGTCATTAGTGTCAAGTTTTATGGGGATCAATATTTAATCACCGCCTAAAACATGCCCTTACACAGCTGCTATTCAATATCCTTTTTATCTTACAGTGTTAATGTCTTCCCACAAGATTCTATAATACTCCCAACAAAAAACGCGTGCTCTCGGTCTTATCTCCAGAATCATAACGTGTATTATTCACCCAATTAAATGCTTTTCATTATGCTCTTAGATTACTGCTTTTAGATTATAGTTTATCTCCACATAATTACGATCACGTTCGTAAACTTTGTATAAACATCACAAAAAATCTTTGAAATATTCAAAACGCTTTGTGTTGAAAGGTCTTGAATAATAAAATGTTTATTTTAGTGAGCCATACGCGTGTAATGTACATGACCCAGATGGAATAGATGAAATAAAATACCATTTTGGGGCTTTGAAGAAGCTTTCTGCAACAGAGATGCACCCGTCTCCATACGCCTCTAGCTGTTTATAAAATCTCGTCCATTATCATTTACGTGTTTCCTGTACATGCACAATCTTACCAAAGCCTTCCCTCGCAGACAAACAAAAATTTGAAATTACCCGAAACGAAGTTGTTTTGGGTGTTTTCACAAATATAAAGCAATTGTTATGAAGGGAGGATTGTCTAGGCTTCAAATCCTCTCTTACATTCTTTGATTCCCTTGGTTGGGAGTTAGTACCAGCCTCTCTCGAGGGTTCCGTCCCTGATCATCGGGGAATCAAGAGCGCCGAGATGCGGCCAATTTCCGGAGTCAAACCCAGGAGGGTTTCTTGAAGGGATGGTAAACCTTTGAGAGGATGTTTCGAGGCCTTTGCACGGATTTTCTTCACTCGATGGGCGCCAACGATTTCTTGAGCTTTTCCTCTGATTCCAGTGGAGGATGGAAGCAAAGAGGAGAAGGAGGAGGAGGAGGAAGGAGGGAGGGGGGATTAGGTGGTTCTTCAAAGTTCAAGTTCGTCGTCAAATTAGCGGCGCTCCGGGGTCTGACCACCGCTGAGAGGAGAGCATCTTCTTCCAACCCGGTTCATCTTCCTGTATTTTCCCTCATGAAATGTCCCGGGAATTTGAAAAATTAGGGGATGAGAGTTGAGTGGAGAGAGCTTAGTGAATGTACGTAGTAAGAGTTGTTTTGTTTTTCTTCAGGGACTGTTTTCTAATATTTGATTTCTATAAACTTTGTTCCGATTCTTGAGGCTCAAAGCAGTGTGCATGGTGTCCCAAAGAGGGCTAACCTTTCCCTGGTCCGGTATTGATATCACTAAATGAGTCATGCATAATGTACAACAAAGGCTGGTACTTATACGATGAAATTATATCTTTATGTTCAACCCCTAAACACAACCACTAAATTCCATATTTTACACTCTTAATAAGAGCATAAATACATGTTAGGCGGCTAGTGACCCAAATCGACTGACAAGATAGGGAAAAACAAAAATGGGAGAGAGAAAGGGTGAGGGGAGGGAGAAAGGGTGAGGGGAGGGAGAAAGAGAGAGGGAGGGAGAGAGAGAGAGAGAGAGAGAGAGAGAGAGCAAAAAGAGGGGATGGAGAAGAGGGAGACATACAGACAAAGAAAGAAAGTAGGTAGATAAAAATATGAAATATGAAAGTTAGAAGATAAAACGACCCTCTCCCATACACGCATTAACCATACATCACTAAGGACTCTCAACGGCTATTTCATTCATCGTGTCAAATCACCCCCCCCCCCCTCTGACTGGACTATACGCTACGCCACAGTAACTAAAGACCTGCACCAGAACGTTACTTCTTCTTCTTTTTAACGCATAGATTATTATGATTATGAATTGCAATCAACGCAATGAGCCTACTCCAAAAGTCAAGCAACTCCAAGTCAGAGTGAGAGCACGTGGGAGGGTAAATTTTAATTGATTAATTAATGAAGGATAAAGCGAGGAAAACGAGAGAGAGAGAGAGAAAGAGAAGGAAATATTGAATAATGTATTATTGAAAGGACAGAGAGAAAGATTTTAATGGAGAATTGGTATGTAGGGGGGGGGGGGGGGCGATGCCCTGCATGCCTTTTCTCCTTTACAGCTCCATCATGTCCATGTTCTTACTATAATGAATCCTTCGCCCCTCCCATCATCATCTCCTTCAGAATCCTCGTTTACTTCTGTCTTATTACTACTACTACAATTTTCTTACTACCCCTTAAAAGAAGAAAATAATGAAGAAAAAGATCTCCCTTTGAAATCAATAACCTCGGGAAGGAATTGCATTTGCCCGGAGGTAGGAACCCATCCCGAAGTCCCTCTGCGGGAACAGTAAGAGGAACAGACCAGAAGAACTGTTCCCGCGGGACAAAGTCGAAGTGCATGGGTATATTTAACAACATTGTTGGACGGTAAGCACGTCCAAAAGGCAACCCGTTCGAAATGGAAATGCTTGATTGAAATGGTCTTTTATCATCATTTTCTTTTCCATTTTTATCTTATTTGTAAATGTATTAATTTCGTTAATGAAGTATTTTAGCGGCATCGCTGGAAATTGAATTGAATCATAAGTGATAGTTACATACATGTAGATATAAAGGTATTATAGATACAACGAACCAACGATTATTTATGAAGTAATAACGAGTATGAAAAAATAAAGAAATGTTGAAAACGAGGTTTGTCAGCTTAAAGGTAACGTATGAACTTCAAAACGAGAGGGAAATCATCTAAATGTGTATTATTGAATCAAGATGATTGGAAATATTATCAGAAAAACATATCTCTAAAAGTATAACAAAAGTAAATAATTTGAGAGGATTCGTTGATGTGAAAAAAGACCTTTCATGAATTCACTTCGAAAAGTTTGTTGTCTTAATGAGTAAAGTAAGCTCAATCCAAATTCACATTTAAATGTCTTGTACTCAAGAAAAGAAAATTACTCTCCGAATTATTTGTCAATTATTATACTCATATTGTGCTTGCTCATACGTTATCATAGTTTTATGTTATTATTATATTCCAAGATCCTTCAATATGTACTCCATCGTTGTTTCAATTTTGAAATGATTTTTCAACTGTTTTTTTTTTAAGGCATAATTATCGAATTGATTTATATTATGATATGATTATACATGTATTTAGATTTTTGAAAATAATTATTTACTTACTTTGTATATTACTTGTTATTATGTAGAAATATGCAGAAATAAAATTCGAACAAACAAATATCATGCAAGAATCCTAATTAGCCCGAACTATCATTTAGCCATTTATTAATCAATTAAAACATATTCATTAAAACAAGTCGATGAGTGTGAGAGATATGTTCCGATTATTTATCCCATATTCAGAAATGAAATCGATCGAAACAGAAAGACACAATGGGATCCAATATTGCTTCGAAAGTTTTTTTTCCAATATTGCTTCGAAAGTTGTGCGCTATTATGCACAAATTCGGATTTTAGAATTTCCATCCCATCAAAAGATGGCGTACTTTCTATAAAAAGTGAAGTCTTTTATTGAGAATTATAAGCATGATAAAAATAGATTTTCGTTTAATGTACCAAGTAATTGTACAGTAATTGAAATACATAAGCGCATGATAATGTTCTATGTGTTTATGTAAACTTTTAAGGTTTAGAACAAAAAATCGCCATGATATTTAAGTTATACAAGAAAAAGTAAATTGAAAAAGAGAAATCATGGCAAAAAGTGAAATTTCTGTATAAATAAAACCGCAGGTTCACAGTTGCATATAATAGTTTACGTTTTGTTTTAACTAAAATATGTTGATTAGCAAACCTTATAAAGAGCAAATTCATACGAGGAAAAATATATATATTTCATATGAAATGGATTTTTAGCCATCGTTCCTGACAAATTGGCTTTCGAGGCTTTCCTTAACTTGACTTTGATTTGTATTCGTATTCAATCGAATGCTCATTTCGTGATTATTACTGGGATAATTATTTCTAATTCACAGCGAGGGGGCTCCATTTTACAACCGAAAGTGACGATGAAAAACAGGCATATGTGGTTTTTTTTGAAAAGCAAACTGTTTTAGCACTATAGACGGCGAGGTTTCCGCCATTCTTCGTTCATTTTTACCAACAACCATCACGCGTCGTCGAACCGCCAAAATAATCTGCCACCGTCACTCTCTAACTCACTCTCTTCGATCGCTCAACCAGAAGGACGAACAAACCCTGTCTGACAATTACCCCTCTCCTCCATCTCCAAATACTAACAGAATTTGATCGAAACCCCCATGGATTTCGTTAACATATCCCGTCGATGGCTGTTGACATTAAATTGATCCTAAATTCATTTCAGCGAGTGAATTAAAACTATAAGCTTTTACCCGTTTCTTTGCGTTTATCTCGTGCGTGCGCGGGCCCGGCAGGGATTTGCTTTTCTTTCCCTAACCAAAGAGAAAGAGGGAAGAAAAGATAAATAGACGAGCTCCTCCTCCGTGGCTTGCCCGAGCAATCCCCATAGTCTTCCTAATGGATTAAGTTTCTCCTGCTAAGAAAATACAAGACACAGAGAAATAAATAAAGCGTAAGGCAGAATATTGGGTAAAAATAACGCCAAATTTTCGCTAATTTCTCCGCGATCAAATCCCCCGCGTACTTCCATCACACTTTTCTCACACCATCGATAATGATTTTAACCACGTAATCTTGTCAAAATCTTTTCTTCCTATTTTATCCAACAATACCTTCTTCTCCTTCTCTCTCAAAACCACCCCAGTTCTTGTCGACGTTGCAATCTCAATTTGTCCTGAGCCTACCTTTTAGGTGTTATTTTTTCCTGTTGTTAATACTTGTATAATTTTGATGGAAATGATACAGTGATGGCTTGGGTGATAGCTTGACGTATCAAGACTTACAAATTGAAAGCTTCAGTCAAAATTTAGGGGTTCGCTCTGAGGTGCAGGCTGCACATGACTGTGTGAGGTCTCTTGGTATTAAACAAAAAACGTGCTTTCCTTCACAACCTTTAACATGCTTTAGTAATGCTGTGTGCCTCTTTTTCTTTCCTTTTAGTAATGTGTGCATTACTAACTCTTTTTGTTTAAATTTCAAGCACGAGAGAAAGAAGGTAGGAAAGAAATAGAGAAGGGAGAGCGAAAGAAAGGGGAAGAGAGAAGGAGAGAGAGAGAGAGAGAGAGGGAGAGAAAGAGAGAGAGAGAGAGAGAGAGAGAGAGAGAGAGAGGGGGGGGGGGGGGGGGAGATAAAGAGAGGGGAGACAACGCGATGTACATAATTTGTTATATTATGAATATACTAGAGGCAATCGAAAAAGTAAAGGAGAGAAAGAAGGTGAGAGAGAATGAGAGGGAGGTGAAAACAAAAAGAAATAGTTGGAAAGAGGTAGGAGAAAACATTAAACAGAGATAAAGGGGGGGGGGGGGGGGGGGTGAGGGAAGCGGTGAAAACAAGAAGATACTTTTGAAAGAGAAAGGAGAGGGAGGGATATAAAGAGAAACAGAGAGAGTGGAAATCATGAAGCATAATGAAACAAAATTTCCTTTAAAAAATGTATAAAGTGATGTCCGAGAGAAAATTAAGATTTGTAGAGATTATGCATGAGAGATTATGTTGTAAAATAGCCGACGTTCACTGGCTATGTCGTAATGCGTTAATTTCAGCGGTTTTAGTGAAAGATTTTGGGCGTTTTCTGGGTCGCCCTTACGCCACCCGTGCCGTGTTCAACACACACTCCAGTGGTGGGGGAGTAATGAGGGTGATGGGTTTAAAAAGAGGAAAAAAAGGAGCATCGAAGCGGGTCCCTGAGCGACCCCACTTCACTCTCTCCGATGTGCAGCGACACGAGAAGTGATGGGCAGATTGTCTTTCACGCTCCGTGCCATCTCGAGTATTGAGCAGCCCTTTCTCCACAATGCCCAAAGGAGCCCGGTTACGCCCGCTAAAGCATCACACTTCCTCACACACACACACACTCTCTCCTCTCTCCCATACTCTCTCTGTCTCTGTTTCTCTCTCTCTCTCTCTCTCTCTCTCTCTCTCTCTCACACACACACACACACCCACGCACCCACACACACACACACGCACAACCACACACACACATTCCCCTCTCTCTCTCCCTCTCCATCCTTCTCCTTCTCCTCCTTCTCTCTCTCTCTCTCTCTCTCTTTCTCTCTCTCTCTCTCTCTCTCTCTCTCTCCCTCCCTCCTTCCCACCTCCTTCTCCAAGTTTACACACTCATCGATTCCTCACTAATAATCCCTCCCAAGTACCTTCGTATAACCCCATATACTCCCTCCGGAGTACCCCCTTTTGCTTACAGGTTTCGGCCACTAAAGGGTCCTTTGCTCTCCTGAGCATCTTATATATACCCACTATCATCTTCATCATCTCCATCCCTACCACCACCACCATCCCATTCATCATCTTCCAAGTTTGTATTATGACGTCATCACCAAGCGCCATTGTTTTATTGTGATCATGCATGGTCCAAGTTTTAAATGATTCACAAGAACTTGTCACCAATTCAGATTATCATCAAAATTATCGTGATTTCTGGCAAGATTTATGTGCATTGATTTGTATACATAATTATATCAACACCATTAATACTGCAGCAAATAGCATGGTCTGTAAGTCAGGCAATGGGGATAATATTATGATTATGATGATGGGACAGTTTATTCGAACACCTCTCCCTGAAAATTAATTATACTGGCCTATAATAAACAAGGACACGTTTTGATCAGCAGGGTGATTAAGAAGCACACTTCAAACAATTCGTCCTGTCCCAACTTTTTAACTATGACGTACTCACCTAAAACTTACCAACAGAATGTTGACACATTAAATTTTATGCGATAATAATGTTCATTTTTGTATAGCGCATAATCATGACGTCCCTGCGTGGATGTTTCCAATGTGCTTCATCCAGTCATTTGAACTTAAACCAAAATGTTAAGTCTGAGACCATAAACATGTCAAAACTCCTAATTATAATAAAGGTGATTTTTTGGGGTTGAAATTCCATTATCATTTTTAAGGAGAGTCAAACTTTAGGAGTGACAGTGCAGTGAAATACTTGCATAGTGAGAGGTTTTATGCATGAATGTTTTCTATACGTTGTCCTAAAACCCCGGTTATTAATACAGATACAAGACATCAGGCTGACATAAAAGGAATTTTATCTTAAATTCAACAGGAGCATAAAATAAAACAGCATGGGCTACAGGGTTTTCTCAAAGGTAAATTTTGTCCAAGGCAGTAAGGTGCGTTAGTAGAAAGTACTCTCAGGGGGTAGGGGAATATTATTTAAAGAAAGAAAGGGTTAGAGAGACAGAGACGGTTAAGAGATAGCAAGAAGTCTGAAGTCCAAGAGAAGGAGGGGGAAAGGAGAAACTCTGCCCTCTTCAAATCACGCTGACGAGAAATTGGTCCATTTCCTGCGCGGTTGTTGGAGCAGCACCAGTTTTCCGCTCCCTCGTTCCCTTCAGAGGACGGGTATCGCATTGCAAACGCCGCCGCCTCGCCCAAGTGGTCGGCGAACAGACCCCGGTTGGCCCCCGTAGCTGGTGGGAAACCGATCGCCTAAGAAGCGGCGTCAATTTTCTCGCTTTTTATGAGCTTCCTCTATTTACGAGGGACGCTCTGGAATCCTACCCAAATAACTCTTGTCTTCCATCCTTTCGAAATTGCTTGTCCACAAAAGTCTGAAAACAAAATGTGAGAACGGGAGATTATCTCAATGACAATCGACGTAATACTGCGGTAATCCTGGATTTTCTGCGAAGTACTTGGTTCCGATTCTCCTTGCTTTCGAGCACTCATGTTTCCCGAAGTCGCCGCCATTCTCGCTTTCGACTTCAGCTCTTTTACGCTCGTGGTTGGGCAAAATAATTAGACAAGTCCCCCACAAAGTTATCGAATGAATGCTCTTGTTCTATGTAAGCATTTAGTGATTTCACAAGGAGCATGCAAATAATGTGAAACATGCAAGGTTTAATTGAATGCTCCGTAATTTAATAAATTAGGTTCAATGAACTTTGGAGAGTTTTGCTGACTAAAGAAGATAACATGCGATGCAGTTAGTCAATATCTTATGTAGATAGTAAATTGGCCCCTTGATAATGCAAAACAAAATATTCTCAGGAGGGGCAGTAGTAGTGATGGTGGCGGGGATGGTGGTAGAAATAGTGGTGGTGGTATATTGACGATAATGGCGATGATGATAGTGGTAGTGGTGGTGATGGTGGTGGTGGTGGAGGAGGTGGTGGTGGTGATGTGGTAGTGATGTGGTGGTGATAATGGTGGAGGTGAATTGTTGATAGTAGTGGTGTTAATGGTTCTGATGGTTCTTAATGGTGGTGGTGTGGTGGTGGTAGACTGGTAGTGATAATGCAGGAGACGAAAGTGGTGGTGTTAATGGTTCTGATGGTGCTGCTCGGGATGTGTGGTTTAGTGGTGATGAGACATTATATGACATAGAATATGAAGTATGATCAAGATGATGTTTTTTTTTTACTTGTCATTCTGCACACCTCTGTCCACTTCAATCGTCTGTTTTTGTTTTTGTTTGTGTGATATAATTAATATACGTTGTTTCAAAATAAAATATAATGAAGTGCGTGTCTGGATATGTCCCCGGTCTCTAATTCATCACTCAAATTAATTTACAAAAGGCGAAAGTGGTTACTAAAGCCATTATTATGATTAATCCAGAGAATTCGGGCATTAGAGATCCAACGTCCCCTGTCAATTGAAATGGTTTTTGTAAACATAAGCTTCTATCTCTTCGATTTCTCTTTAGATAAACATTTTGTCCTATGAACAGTAACTTGATGAACATTGTGGACCAGAAGGGAAATCGAAATTGTTCTAGAACTCTCGCGTTTTTGTTGTCAATGCAACTGTTTGTAAAGTTGGTTTTAATTTCATGTTTGAAATCCTTTAAATTATATATACTAAGTTTGCAAAGTGGTAATGAAAATCTCAAATCTGTAATCTTCATGAATAAACCAGGCGCGGATCGAGGAATTTCTTGCCGGGGGGGGGGGGGGCACACGGGGGGGGGGGGCACCGTGTGGGAAAGAGAATATATATATATATATATATATATTGTTTAGTCCCAAAAAAATCGCAACGACTCAGCCAGCCGCTGAATACGCGGAGGGGGGGGGGGGGGGGGGGGGTAAGGTCACCTTTTAAGGTCAGCCATTGGCATATTTATTTATTTTTTCGGCCGGAGGGGGGCACGCCCCTGTTTTTCAGCATATTTTTGGCGAATTTAGGGTTGATTGTAACATTTTTTTTTGGCCGGGGGGGGGGGGGGGGGGGCACGTGCCCCCTGTGCCCCCCTGGATCCGCCACTGAACGATGGAACTCAATAGCATTTGCAGTGTTTGGCAAACATCAAAAACTAAGGAAAACAAATTGATATGTGTCATCTAGTCACCTCATCCTCATTTGAATAAAAAGAAAACGGAGGGAAAGAACCAAAGTAATCTTTTGATCTTTTCCTGAAGATCTAAACTCTTTAACTTGTCATAAATAAGTTTTAAAAACGTAAGACATATTTATTCTGATCATACTTATTTTAACTCATAATCTTGGGGCTGGAAATCTTATCACCATGACTTGTAAAAGGAAAAAACAATGAAAGAAAAGGCATTAACGGTAATTTACATATCTCAGAAATGCTCGAGCCTTTACATTATCTCTCCATACAAGCTACATGTATTATGTAACATACATGTACATGTATGTTACTCAACCTCTATTGACTTAGGGAAATCAAGTCTGAATTTTCAGGGGAGAACAGGAAAGCGACACAGCGTTATGAAATTTTCATCATCCAATAAACATGTTATGAATCCGCCTAAATCAAATAACGGCACCCTCCCATCTTTCCGACATTCATAAAGCGTGCCAATGCATATAGAGGTGAAAGCATTAAAGCTTTCCGGTTTTTCGGAGCAAAGAGCGGGACTTATTTCACCCTTTCGTCTGATCTTCATTTTGTCCTCCTTCTTTCCGCTTCATACGCGCGATGTCCGACGGTTTCCGAACGGGATTGGCGCCCGGGCAGGGCGGCTTAATCCCTAGGTGCATGGGTACGATCGAGCTGGAGAAAATAGATATAGGAGGGAGATAGATGAGAAGAGAAGACATTTCTTAAACGGAAAAGTAGCCCGGGGCTGGGATTGACTTCTATCCTCATTCGTTTGCCCTCTCTTCTTCTTAAAACACTTCATATCCTTTCTTTTTAAGTAGGCGTGTAGAGCACTACTGACCATGTTCGTAGAAACAACTCTACCCATTAAGAGTATTTTTGGCCGAATATGCTGGTCATGCTTCGGCCATTAGTAGCCCTCTTGATTGAAAAACGAAAATGAAGAAGGAGAGAGAGAGAGAGAGAGAGAGAGAGAGAGAGAGAGAGAGAGGGAGGGAGAGAGGGAGAGAGAGACATAGCGAGAGAGAGAGAGAGAGAAGTGGGGGGGGGGGGGCTGAGAAAGAACAGGGAACGGTATACTATAGGAAAGGGAGAAAAGAATTGAGAATTGAGAATGGATACAGAGGTGGGAAAGAATGAATGATAGAGGGGGAGGTGAAACTCGTGGATATGTATAAAGAGAAAGAGAAAGAGAGAGGGAAAGAGAGAGAGAGAGAGGGGGGAGAGAAAGAGAAAGAGAGAGGGGAGAGAGAAAGAGAGAGAGAGAGAGAGAGAGAGAGAGAGAGAGAGAGAGAGAGAGGGGGGGGGGGGGGTGAACGGAGACAGAGAGGACAACTGACAGGCAGAAAGATGTTTTGTTTGTTATATTATTATTAACCCTCTCCCTTTTCATAACAGAAAAATCCCCCAAATCCAGATCATTTTTAATATTGTAGATGACAGCAGCCCCTCCCCACTCTCCATCTAGCCCCTTCAAAATATCCCAGGGTCTTTTTTTTGTCCCCTTTTTCTTCATTTTTAAAGATGACGGCGTTCATGAAGTTCATATGTCAACACACCTCACTATGCGGATTAACATGTAATTGCACTTTTGGCGATATGCACACAGGCATGATAATATAGGGGGATCGGATTAACGGTATTATTCACGTTGGCCGAATAGAGATTAATTTCATTACTTCCATGTCAAGCTTGGCTGTTTACTCCCGGCATCCACAACCCCGGTTCATTTTCCTCCTCCATTCCATCCAACAAACTAATCTTCCACGACCATGACACGCACAGACTCTCTCCTCACTTGTCTTTCCAAAGTCTCTTCTCAATTTCCCATATAATATATGCACCTACCACGTCCTCTCTTTTGAATAACATTTATTGGATGTCATTTTTGTAATTAAAAAGGCATGCCATTTATTGAAAAGTAGATTTTTAAAATTGCTCTTTGGAAAAACACACAACAGACAAACAAAATAATAAACAAATAGCACTCATCTCGAAATGACTCTTGCCATTGATGTAGAAGCCCTTTTAAACACAATTCAACAGACCATAGCAATTTGAGAGAGAAAGTTTCGTCACCAGAAGTTTTTTTTTTATTTGTATGTTTTTGTCACCAGAAGTTGGTTCTGACTGGTCAGGCATTTCATAAAGCTCCAAAACAATAAGATTTAACCTATGACCTATCTCCCATGTCACAACTATCTCTCTCAATGTACAGACTACACAACCCTCTCATTTCTTCGTTATTTCCAACTCTTTTACAATAACTACATCAGCAACAATACCACTACTCTTGCAATTCTCCATGTATCGCTTGTATCTCCTTTTAAAATTCATCCTATCATAGCCGTCACGTTTCCATTTCAAATTCATTCACACAATTGGAATTCATGGCAATAAAAAAAAAAGATTGGATCATCAGTTGAGGTTCACAGTGAACTTTACTACATTAACAAAAATCACACATTGAACGATGAAAGAAAAAGAAAAGCAAGAGAAACGGAAACTATTTACAATATCATTACAAAACGGGAATATCAGTACATTGTAAAATCGTTCAGACAAAATCAATAAAATTCAAATTCAAATTTTATTGATCTAAATCCAAACAAATAGGATCAAAATCAATATGGAGTTGAACATTTACAGGGAGGGGTGGGGTGGGCGGAAGGGGCTAAGTTTGACCAATTTGAACATTGGTGTACAGTTGATGGACATGGTATGTCTTGGTTACAGTATGCTTGAGAAATGGAATGTGAAGTACATGTATGTACAAAGAAAAATAAGTGTAAATAAACAAATTAATAAAATACATAATACAATGTAATCAAATCTACACTTAAAATGCGACATTTTAAAAGGGATTGACTTTGATACCCAATTTTGATCTATAGTGCATTTTGAACCTGCCTAGTTTCCTAAAATTTGGTCTCCAACTTATCAATCATATGAACTGAGATATGTAAAAATCAGTAGAAAATGCATAAATTTCAGACCCATTTACAAGAAAGAGTTTACAAACCATTAAAAACGTCAACTATAATACATGTTTCCCCTATCATACAAACCATGTAGTATACTACAATGTACAGTGTATTTACATATCTTTTCCTTTCATTATCATTCAAGAGAATGTAGACAAGCCTTAAGTCAACATTATATCACACGTAATAGAACATCTTTTCTTATGCTACAGCAGCCAAACTGGCATTTGAGAGTAATCATGTAAAACTTCAGGAGAGCAAAATTTTGAATAAAATAATGGTCAATTTCATACAATGAAGTACAATGTACATGTATATGCACATGGATAACCTAACATGCATATAAAATGCATGTTGTCCAGATATTTGTCCATGTACAAAATTACTCTCGCAATGATTTAATTTCAGTTCAGTATATATTCATCTGAAACATTTCAGGATACCTCTTATAGCCCCAAGTTATACAATTCATATAAGCAAATAATGAGAGTGCCAGAAATACATATTTGGAGAATGATGTACAAATGTTACGTATATGGCCAATTTGCCAGCACCAGACAGAAGACTAGGCACAATCATGGAATACAGAGAAAAGATTATTTACAGCATTTACAATCCAAACTGCAATTGCATACACAAATTGATTGTTTATGTAAATATAAAAGACAATGTCAAATTGTATGCGAGATTCATTTGTTCAAGATTCCTATCATAAGATAATCATGATTCCAAATGTGTGCCATTTATAAAAATGGTTATTCAATCATTAATTCTGAATGATGATGCAATGTATTGTCCCATCAAAAAGAAGACTTTATTTTTCTATTTTTGAATAAGAGAGAATTGAATCATTAACTATGTTTTAGTTTTGAATGGACATAAATACACCTGCATATAATCACATGTTAAAGAACAGTTTGGCAAGTGGATTCATTTTTACGATTCTTAAAATTTATCTGTACATGTATCAAAATTAAGAAAATACCATCCTGCAAATTATACCCCTATACTATAAAAGCAGTTTTATTTACATTAGATAATCTTGTTAAAATGCATGGTGAATGTTGTGCATATTATAGAAGTCATGAGGTAGATATCGCACAAACCCCTTTTTTATTCTTTAGGGCATGAAGATCACTTGTTGACTATCACCATTTTTGCTTAAAATCACTCATGAATATACAATGCCATAGTTCCCATGCCACAAAAGATGTGAATGTACAACTATGAAACTGTTAAATGAGCAGTGTAAAAACCCTTTAAAAAAAGGTAACAGCAATCATATGTACATTTTCACTGGAAGTTTTCAAACATTCTAGAATTCATGTCATGAATTCGATTCAAAGATTCACTTGCCAACGATTGTTTCTAAGATAAAATTCTACATATAATACAAGATATTTACAGATGAAGACAAGAAAAATATGGTACTGTGGGGGTCTCTAAATTGTTTATTTTCTTCTCGATCGAGTGGTTCTGGTTGGAGCTGGGGACGCTTTTGCTGCCTTAGCTGCCTTAGCTGGGGCTTTTGCCCTTCCTCTTGTGACCTTAGGCGATGGCTTCACAGTCTCTGGAGTCTTTGCTGCAGCCTTGGTTGCTTTCTTGCTTGTCTTGGGCTTGGGTGTGGCTGCTGCTGCTTTGGGAGCTACCTTACCTCTTCGTGTTACCTTCGGTGAAGGCTTTGGGGTAGCAACCTTAGGAGATGCTGGTGCTGCTTTAGGGGCTGCTTTTGAACGTCCACCTCTGATCTTCTTGGGAGCTGGAGATGCTACAGCCTCTGGCTCAGGAGCGGACCTCTTTGTTCCCTTCTTGGGAGCTACTGCAGATGCTGCAACCTTCTTCCCCCTTGTTGTTTTCTTAACTGGGGTCTTCTCTGGACTAGCTTCAACTGCGACTGGCTCAGGTTTAGCTGGAGTAGCAGCCTTTGCTGGTTTCCCTCGCCTAGCTCTCTTTGCAGGAGATTTGGCTGGGGTAGCTGCTTTACTAACCGTTGCTGCCCTCTTTGAAACTTTTGGTTTCACCTCCTTCACTGGAGTCTCTTTGGCTGGGGTTTCCATAGGGATAGGTTCAGATGCTTCTGGAACCACTTCAACAACCTTTGCAGGTGCCTTTCTTCCCCTGGTTGCCTTCTTAGCTGGTGCTTTCTTGGGTGTCACAGCCTTCTTTGCTGGCGACTTCTTGGTGGTTACAGCTTTCCTACTTCTTGAAGCCCTCTTTGCTGGAGTTTTTACTGGGCTGGCTTCAACAGCGGCAGCTTTAGCTCCTCTCCTTCCCTTTTTGGCTGGGACCTCTGCTGGGGTAGGTTCAGCAGGTTCAATGACAGGTTTGGCAGGGGATGCTGCTGCTTTCCTTCCCCTTGTTGCTTTCTTGGCTGGGGCCTTTGCAGGACTGGGTTCAGGAGCGGTCTTGGCCTTTCTTCCTCTCGTGGCCTTCTTCACTGGCGACTTGACAGGGGATGCTGCAACCTTCTTCCCCCTTGTTGTTTTCTTAACTGGGGTCTTCTCTGGGGTTGCTTCAACTGCGACTGGCTCAGGTTTAGCTGGAGTAGCAGCCTTTGCTGGTCTCCCTCTCCTAGCTCTCTTTGCAGGAGATTTGGCTGGGGTAGCTGCTTTGCTAACCTTTGCTGCCCTCTTTGAAACTTTTGGTTTCACCTCCTTCACTGGAGTATTTTTGGGTGTAATAGCAGGCGACTTGGCTGGGGTCTTCTCTGCTGTAGCAGGAGACTTGGCAGGGGTCACCTTGGGGGTGACAGCAGGGGATTTTGCTGGAGTCTTCTTTGCTGCTGCAGGAGACTTAGCTGGGGTCGCCTTGGGGGTGACAGCAGGGGATTTCGCTGGTGTCTTTTTCGCTGCTGCAGGAGATTTAGCAGGAGTGGCCTTGGGTGTAACTGCTGGGGATTTTGCTGGAGTCTTCTTTGCTGCTGCAGGAGATTTAGCAGGAGTGGCTTTGGGTGTAACTGCTGGGGATTTTGCTGGAGTCTTCTTAGCTGCTGCAGGAGATTTAGCAGGAGTGGCGTTGGGTGTAACTGCTGGGGATTTTGCTGGAGTCTTTGCAGCCTTAGCTGGGGTCTTGGCAGGTGTTTTCTGAACCCTAGGTCTCTTCGCTGGCTTAGCAGCAGGTGTCTCAGTCCTCTTCCTCTTCATGGACTGCTTCACTGGTGTCTTCTCAGTTTTCACTGCAGCTGGGGATGAAAGTAGATCTGGAACACCTTCAAAATCTGTGTAGGGGTCAACTGGCTTCGGAGTCTTCATCAACTCTTTAATACCTGTGTAACCAGGGGATTGTTGCGACTTTGGTGTCTTTGGGGTCTTCTTATTTTCATTGAAGAGCCTTACCAATCCCAAAACTTCAGGTGTCTTGGCCTCTGCTTTCTGTTTCGGTGTCTTAAACAACCTTTTCAGACCTCCAAGCTCTACTGATTGCCTGCCCTTCTGCTTGGGAGTTCTCTTGGTTGCAGACTTGGCAGGTGTGGTGGCCTTCTTTGGAGAAGTGGTAAGGGGTGATACAAACATCTCTCCTGGTCCTTCTGGTGTCTTGAGATCAGGAGTGTTGACTGGGGTTGTCTTACTGAGTTTAGCTGGTGGAGGGGTTTGAAAAAGCTCCTGTACTCCCGTAAAGCTGGTGTCTGCAACGGATGCGGTCTTCTTGGTCTGAGGCTTCTTGTATGGTGTCTTTCGTCCCTTTCTGGTCTTCAGTGGAGTCTTTGCCTTCAAAGTCTTCTTCAGTACAATGGTGGCAGGGGAATCGGCATGACCAGTGCTACCAACTCCAAGCCTGGTAACCTTCTGCAAATAAAAAGGGGGAAATAAGAGAATGGAAATGTATTACTAACTATGAAAATTCAAGAATGCAACAAGCAAGCACAGAAAATACATATCTTATTATTGTTATTATCACTAACTCACAGAAAGAGTTCATTTAAAATTGTTAACATGATCTGACTATCTATACAAGTTAAGGTTAAATTTCATTCAAAAAGTTTGTCCGTATCCTCCTGAAAGGAGGCGGGTTGGCTCAGTCGGTAAAGCGTCTGCCTGTCGAACCAAAGATCCTGGGTTCAAATCCCACCCAGGCGGATGACTGAAGTCTGCGTTGTGTGTTAACGTGCCCCTCCCCTTCTTCAAAGACGCAGACTATGCTAAGTGGCAGACATTTCGTCCCTCGGATAGGACGTTAAATGGAGACCCTGTGTAGAGAAGAGTCACTACCTTTGCACGTTAAGAACCCATGGCACTATTCGTATAAGAGTAGGGGAAACCCCGGTCTAGTGGTCCACCTGCATACACCCCGGTATAGTACGATAATACTCTGTAAAGAGGTATGTACTCAAAATGGAAGAAGAAGAAGAAGAAGAAATTGCAATTAAAAAATAAATAAATTACATTACACTTACCTTGGGGGTCTTAGCCTTGAGCTGTCGCACCTTCTGCACCTTCTTTGTGATAGCCTTAGCCTTAGCCTTGCCAGCCCACTTGACAGTCCAGCTAGGCTTGGAGGACTTGACAGCAGCACCTCTCTTGGCAATGTCAGCCCAGGTAGGTTTCCCTGCTGGCTTACGAGCAGACTTAGGTCTGACCGGGGTCTTCTTGATGGCACTCCTGGCTGGTGTCTTCTTCAGAGCGGAACGAGCTGTTGTCTTTTTCAAGGCGGAGCGGGCCGGAGTCTTCTTGACTGCTGACTTTGCTGGGGTCTTCTTAGCTTTGGCAGGTGTCTTCTTGACAGCTGACTTTGCTGGGGTCTTCTTTGCTTTGGCAGCAGATTTGGCAGGTGTCTTCTTGATAGCTGACTTTGCTGGGGTCTTCTTGGCCGATGCAGGTGTCTTCTTGGCTGAAGTGGCAGCCTTAGGTGTAGCGGCCTTTGGAGTAGCAGCCTTGGGAGTGGCAGCCTTAGGTGTTACAGCCTTTGGAGTAGCAGCCTTAGGAGTTGCTGGCTTGGGTGTAGCAGCCTTGGGTGTTGCAGCCTTTGGAGTGGCGGCCTTAGGTGTAGCAGCCTTTGGAGTAGCTGGCTTGGGTGTTGCAGGCTTGGGTGTTGCAGCCTTTGGAGTGGCGGCTTTTGGTGTAGCAGCCTTTGGAGTAGCTGGCTTGGGGGTTTCAGCCTTAGGCGTGGCAGCTTTCACTGGTGTCTTCTCTTTAGAGGGGGTCTTTTGGGCTGATGCAGGAGTGACAGGCTTCGGGCTCGCTTTCTTAGCGGGAGTTGATGTCTTAGCAGGGGTTGTTGGTTTTGGAGATGCTTTCTTGAGCTGTACACCCTGAAATATCAAAGACAGTGAAAATTAGCATTTGATTACCAAAACTTACTGAACCATACTATCAGTTCAGATGAATATTTGATTAAATTCAACAAGAAATTTGAAAACTACGCTATATGTTAGTGAAGGTGTTTAAGTTACAAGGTTTTTAGATTTGTTCGATATTCTATACCAAGTAGAAGAAAATTCTTCCATACAAGAATTAGAAGCTTTGTGAATTAAGGCAAAACATTGTATCATGCAGTTAAATACACTGATGACTGGACCCATGGTCCTTCATACTCCTTACTGCACATGAATATAAACTGCAATATTTTGAACATGAAACTAAAGAAAGAGCCATCAACCAATTTGCTTAATAATCATAGCTGTCAAATATTAAAAAAAAAAAAAAAAAAAATCAAAAAATCACATTTCTTACTAGCAAGCGTATAATTAAAGTGTACCAGTCACTTAAAAGAATCATTCAAACCCCCCTGAAAAAAAACATAACCTTGAAATCTATACAGTTAAACATTTAAAGGGGCATGAAGAAAATAAAGGATAACATAAAACCTTGTGTATGGGCTAGCACGGAACCCAAGCCTGTCCCGCCCCTTATTTTGCAAGTGCCTATGTATGCATTAACTAGTCTACTCAACAAGACGCTTCACTGAGAAAGTATTTAAATTGCAAAATCGTTTTGAAGAACAAAGATTTGAAGCTCACAATTTCAATGCAGTATATCCGCACAGAATCTCACACACAAAGGGTAAAACATGTTTTAGTGATTGGTACACTCTAAGGTAAATTATCAATGGCCAAAGACAAAATGTATATTACCTTCTTGATAGCAGCCTTCAAAGGGGTGCTTATAGCTTTCTTAGGTGATGGTCGTCTCTGATGCCTCAGAGCTGCTTCAGCTACAATGGCAGCCTTCATGTGCTGTGGGATGGACTTTGGGAGGCTTCGTCTCTTTGACTCTGCTGCTTTCTTGATCTCCTCCTTCATTGGCGTGGCAATCTTCCTCACAACCGATGCAGATTGGGGGGTCACTTTGGTGACCTTCCCTTGGCTGACGCGGCTAACCTTCTGTGGCGACGGTGTTTTGAAGAGCTCCGGGAGGCCTGTGAAACTTTCATCTGCTAATGATGCTGGCCTCTTCGGTGAACGCTTAGGTGAATCCCTTCCCTTGGGTGCAACAGAGGTAGCAGCTTTAGGCGTTGCTGCCTTAGGTGTAGCAGCCTTAGGAGAAGCCTTGGGGGTTGCAGCCTTAGGAGAAGCCTTGGGGGTTGCAGCCTTGGGTGAAGCCTTGGGTGTAGCAGCCTTGGGAGAAGCCTTGGGTGTAGCAGCCTTAGGAGAAGCCTTGGGGGTTGCAGCCTTGGGTGAAGCCTTGGGAGTAGCAGCCTTAGGAGAAGCCTTGGGAGTAGCAGCCTTGGGTGAAGCCTTTGGAGATGCTTTTGGAGTAGCCGCCTTCGGGGAAGCTTTAGGTTTAGCGGCAGGAGAGTTCTTAGGGCTGGGTTCTTCCTGGATGGCTGGATGGGTGACGATGGCAGCGATAGATGCACGCTTCTTGTAGGCGGCTCTTCCTTTAGGAGTGATGGCACTCCCGAGAGACCTCCTGGCAGGAGACTGTCCACGCTTGATTGGAGTCAGCGGAGGAAGGTACTTGTCAAACTGCTCTGGGCTCAGGGTAGGACCGAATGAGACACGCTTTCTTTTGGCATCGGGTGCTTCGTCTACGCTACTCTTGCGTTTTTTGCCTGATGCTGGTGTCTTCTTGGCAGATTTGGCTATAAAAAAAACACATTAATTATGATTTTATGTGAACATTGCTGAATTTTCTCTACGCTTTAGGTAGATATGACATGTTATGGGTACATTATACTAAGTAGAACAACATTTGTACAGCTGTGAGCCACGGGTGAAACCATTACAATATCATATCAGTTCCTACGATAGAATTAAAGAAAACCATTTCTTTTCTTTTTCAAATGGTGCTTATTTATGACTTCAGGGGTTTAACGATTGTCACCGTCCTGCACCAATGTACATCCTTATTTTATGTAAAAATAACTGTTTATAAACCAGTGGACATGAATTTAGACATTTATGAAATTATTAAACTCCATGACTTATCATGTAAGTAACTCATAATGACCCTGCAGCCTAGTCATAGCAAATATTGGAGAGATGGTTCTCTACACTTTGAAAAGGATCTAACAGCAATAGTTTCTGTATCTTATTTTTTTCATACAAGCTGCTTTTTTTCCTCGCAACAAACTGATGATATTATTTATTGTTTATCATCCTTCAATACATTGATAATCATCAGTTATGAAAAGTACAAACACACAAGAGTTCTCTTAAATCATACCTGCAGATTTGGGAGTTGGAGCCTTGGGGGATTTACTGGGTGTTGCTTTCTTGGGTGTGGCCTTCTTCGCAGGAGACACACCTTCTTCCTCTTCTTTGACAGGGGCAGATCGACGCCTTAGCTGGCTGATGGAGTTCTTCAGAGGGGTAATCTGGGGAACACGCGGACTACCGAATGGTGTCATCTAATTCACAGGGATAAAAGGGTAGGGTTGAAATGCAAACTACACCTTATGTTGATCGTTAAAATCAAAATCTAAAGGACACAGTTTTAAACATGACCAAAAAGCTTTAACAGTTGTTAATGTAATGGATACGAGTCAAAGGTTTAGCAAATCAGATGAATAGCCACGAAATAGTCATAGGTTATGTCATATTTCTATTATGACACTGACTCAAGGCAACACTGTCACAGAGCAATGTGTTTTGCCTTAATTTTGTTTAATACATTAAAAAAAAAAAAAAAAAAAAGTCAGTCAGTCCCCCAAAAGAGTCTTTCAGGTGTTAATTTTCTGAATGATAATGGTAGGCACAATTCTTTTGAGGTTTTAATGATTTATAAATCCATGACCAGTTATCACAAGCAGGATATCTGTCTTAAATATGGTTTTCATTTAGGAAGTAATAGAATGTAGAATCACATCCATGGATGAGAGGGAAGAAGCACAAACACTATTCAAATGTCTTTCTGAATCAGCCCACTGAGCACTCCATTAGCTGGAAATCATTTGTACAACTTCCTGCAGTTTATGATAATTTGTAAAGTTCGAAAAAAAGGGTGGATACCGCAATGTGGATGATATATTGAAATAAATAACAATATTTTAATTTTCTTCCTTCTGTATATCCATTTAGTTCAACTAGGTGATTTTTTTCCCTGGCAGAGTGAAAGTTATAGATGTCTCCTTTTGCTACACGACACAGAAAGAGGTCCTCTCTGTTCATAAAAAATCAAACTCAAAAGATACCTCTTTAATAAGACTTCTTTATTTGAAGAAGAAAAAAATAAATATATATATGATATAAAGATCCTAACATCATGGCATTAGATTGGCTCAAATTAGTAATTTAGTTAAGGTAATAATATCAACTTTTGCTCACTGGCATCAACCCCTGATTTCATGCTGTAAGTCAAATAATGACAAGGATTTACAAAGCATAAAACTTAGGAATCTGCACACAAAAGTTCCTGGTTTAAAAAAAAAAGTAATTTGCTTAAAATCAAGTTTTATGAAATAAGCAACAGGATAAAGCAAATAGCCATCCAATATTACCTTTCCTCCACTCTTGCTGAGGGATCCACTGCGTCTCTTCGTTGCTGGAGCTGGTGTCTTGACACCCTTAGGACTAGCCTTCTTAGCAGGGGCTGGTGAAGCCTTCTTCGGTGTCGGTACTTTAGGGGAGGAGACCTTCACTGGAGTCTTCTTCGCTGGTGTCTTGCCTTTAGTAAAGAAATAGGATTTTTGTGAATTATAATTTTTTGGCTCATCGTTTTCGTACTCTCAAAAACTTCCTTCAAGATCATAATCCGGGCCCCCCGAGTTACAAATTTGTAGTTGATCCAGATTGATCACAAGTTCTATAATCAATAACAAACTTACAAACTCTTATCTATTTACATGTAGTACCAGGGTTGAAGAAATTGATTAAAAGTTACAATCAACTAAATCTATTCTTACTACTTATAAGACAGAGCCTTGGCTTTCCCAAGCTTTACAAAAAGCTAATTTTATTTGGAATCTAATTTTCCAGCCACTTACTACCAAATCAACTTCGTCTTTGTTTAAGTTTTCGTAGGGGAAATCCACCCTGACATCTAGAATAATTTCAAGCCTATATTAACTAGTTTAATAGCAAAATTCAAAGATCAAAACTGTCACTTTAATTTTTTTTCTCATCAAGTGAAGTCATCATGCATGCAACCATAACATAAAAAATTAAGATGGAGCCATGATTCTTTAACTTTGAAGCAAGTTCCTACAATTCAAACAAGAAATAATTAGCTTACTCTTTGGAGTAGCGGATGCCTTTGGAGATTCCTTCTTAGCCGACTTGGGAGTGGTAGGTTCTTCGGGTGTTGGAGTTGTAGGCTTGGGAGCTTCTCTCTTGGCAGACTTTGGAGTCTTTGGAGTGGCAGGCGCTTGGGGTGTTGGAGTAACAGCCTTAGGCGATTCCTTCTTAGCAGACTTGGGTGTCTTAGGAGCGACAGGCGATTCCTTCTTAACAGATTTGGGTGTCTTAGGAGCGGCAGGTGATTTAGCCTTAGGTGTTGTAGCAACAGCCTTAGGCGATTCTTTCTTGGCAGACTTGGGTGTCTTAGGTGTCTTAGGTCCGGCAGGTGATTTGGGCGTCGCTGCTGCAGGGGCTTTGGGTGTGCCTTTGGCAGGGGTAGCTGCCTTCTTCTGATCTGGTGTTGTGGCCTTCCCTGCAGCTTTCCTTGAAGAGCGTGGTGTGTCCCCACCTGCAGAGGGTGGCTTGGTGGTGGTGGAAGAGATTACCGGGCTCTGGACCTCTGGATTGAGGGAATTCCTGCGGCCAGAACCTGGAGGGTATTCAAACCTGTCACACAAAAACAACATAGAAGAGAGATGCAAAAAACAAAGCTGTTGATAAAATTTAAATACATTTTTGCATAAGCATCCATGGACTTCATATCACAAAGCCCTGCACAGAAAATAAATTGCTTAGTAGATTAAACTTTCTTGACTTGACTGCACTCTTACATATCTTTCATATAAATCAATAAATTTGAAACTATCAGGTACTCCAAGTGTACAGCATAAAAAGACGATAAGCAGTGCACAGCCGAAATGGAAATTTCCCCACATGCATTGTAAATAAAGAAGTATTGTGAATATGAAATAATTCCTAGGCCACTTTAGATGTATACAGTATAAAAAAAAGTGCATCCAACTTTGGTAGCCCCTAATTAATTTGTTTTAACCAATATGACTTTGAAATGTATTTTGTGATAAAGATTTTTCTGTCAAATGATAACCTCCCTGAATACTATTTCTGTCACAGGTGACTGAGCACCAGGGACTTTAAAAAGTGTTGTCAAAATCGCCTTTTACAGCGTTAAACCAGACATTTGAATTTTTATTCAAAGCAAACCATTCTGTCATATTGTCAGCTGAGAGCAACAAGGTCCTTGGGTGGTATTCCGATAGCGCATACTAAGTTAAGCGTGGCTTAACTTAGTACGCACTTTTATTGAGTGCCTGTTGCCAACTCATTTACCCTGTACAGATTATTTTAATCCTGCAATGTAAAGTGTCCAAAAAAATTAATTTTGCAATGAAATGGGAAGAAAAAGATAATATGAGTATGAAATGAATTTCAACAAAGTCTTTGGTAGATTATCTTTGTCATGAATATTGAAGGAGAAAGATGAAACCTAGCATTCCTTAGAAGTGTGAACTAAAATTCTTGTTTAGTCCGGACTTAACTTATGAGAATACCACCCCTTGACTCTATGTAAAAGTAAATCAGTTATCGATCTTCTGGATCTCGGCAGTAGGTAATACCCTACAAGTCACACACATTGCACATACCTGAAAGACCTATCAACAATAGTAAAGACATCTTTGTGCTGCACAGTTTCTCTATCCATGACAGCCTTGCCATTCAAGAGAGTGGGATTGACCTGGCTCAAATTCACCAGGTGTACCTACAGAAAAAACAAGATCAACACATAATAGAATGGTAAATGTTTTGTCGGGTAAGCATTTTACTGTTCTATTGTATCACCAGGAACTTCTTTCACAAATTGCAAAAAAAGAAATCAGTGTTGGCAATTGCAGCTAAACCTTTATAGAAAGGCCATATAAAGGAGACTTAGAATGTGAACTTCATGTACAGGTTAACTGAAAAATATGTTTCAATGAGAAACAGCATTTCAAGGGAAACAAAAACCGTGGTCCTTATAGACGGCCTGTCTCTACAAGTGGTCACATACAGTCAAACCTGCTGTAGTGACCACCTGTCTACAAAGACCACTTTTCAGTTTTCCCTTGGGCGGCCACTATATAGGTTTGACTGTAAAGGCAAATTTGAGTGTTCCGGAAGCATTACAATTTTTTGAATATGAACCATTTGCAAAATTTGTGAATATTCCTTCCACACACACCAACATTTCTGGTCTTTCAGCGCATCATTATCATAGGGATTATAATGAGAATCATCTCTTGTGAGGTGGTCATATTACATTGTATGCAGGGCTCTATGGAAACTTTCTTTGTACGAGATCCATGTTGCGATATTTAGGTTCAGTTCAGTATGAGCGACAATCTCAGCCAGGCTTCATGATGCTGGGGGATGGTCTTCAGGAGGTGTCGACTCTTTTGACCCTCTATTCCCCAAAACTGTGATGGCAAAATATCACTTAAATTCTATCGTAATGTGAAAGAAGATGCCATTTAAGACATACGGTACTTCTGCAAAAATTTCCCCCCTAAAAAAGTGTCTGTGGACAAATATTGATAATAGAATACATAATTTGGGTTTTCTGTTGTATGCAGAAAACCTAAATTTGTATTCTTTCATCAATATTCAACTTCAAACACATTTGCAGAGCTGCCAACCTTGTGCGACCAAAAAAAGGAATCATGATGGCAAAAAAAAGGAATTTCAAGCAAAAAAAAGGAATCCATAAAAACAAAACTTACAACCACGCGCGACACACTTCCAATGCAGAAATGTTCATTCATCATGCTGTTTTTTCCATACAAGCTGGTAATTTTTTGGATGGTTATTTTGGTATTATCGGCATTTCATTTTTTTTGGAGAATATTTTTCTCTTCAAGTATGTTTTAAAATTAGTTTTCTATTGAATTTGTGATCAAATCACCATTTTAGGTCAGTTGTTTGACGTGTGGTATGTAAAAAAAAAAAAAAAATTAAAAAATTATTAAAAAACGTATTTTATGAAGAAAAAACGTAATACCGTAATTTGGAGGAAAAAACGGAGTAATTCCGGCAAAAACGGAATGGTTGGCAGCTCTGCATTTGTTTTGAAAATCCTTGCAGAATTGTGTATTAAATGACATCCCTCTTTCAAATTATGAAACAATTTAAGTCAAATTTGTGGGGCTCCCAACACTTTAGAAGGGCCTTAAAGGTAGGCGTTACTACTGCAGCTAGAAGGGATTAGACCACACAGCGAGCCATCGAGGTCACTGTGACAGGTGGCTATCTCATTAACTCAGCTCTCATTTAACATAAGAAAAAGAGGATCATGGGGGACCAACAGGCACCGATTTGGGAAGTTTTCTATATAGAGGGAGCAAGTAGCTACAAGTAGGACAGTGTGCCTTTAAGATGTTTTGATTCAGGGGTTTGAAGTAAGATTTTAGGTAATTTTAAAGAAGAATATCTTACCTCTCCATCTTTTTGCACATCAATCCTACAATGTTCACGGGACACATTGGGCAACTGAATGCGGATATCACACTCATTAGTTCTGCAAGAAAGAGACATCACAAAACGATATATATTAGTTCACATTTTAACATGATGATGTAGATTAATTCAACATGTCAATGATAGAGGTCAAATTAAAACTCAAAGTATATATGTTCAGAAATTTGTTAAATAGAAAACAAAGAATATAAAGTATTGAATTTATCATAAAAATGTGCTCATTTATCTAACTTAATTGCCTCAAAGCTTGAGTATCTGAGTGTGAGTGGGGCATTTCTCTTTCCCTAGTCTAGCCTAGGGGCACAAAATTAAAAACGATAGTATGACAGAGGGCATACCGGTAGATTTTTTATATAAAAGTTGTCTTGACTCTTGAATGGGGTACCCGTACATTGTAACTTGTGCTGAAAGCATCATGGCAAACAGCTGTGTGGCTACTGGGTTATTCTGCTTGTTACTTTCCCCTTAATTTAAATCATCTGGCTTTCCAACCAATCTGCATTTTTTTTCTTAGAATCGGTTTAATATGATCCATGATTACACCATGTTTTTACCTTCCAAACAAACACTGTTCGGCCGTCAATGGAAAATGGGCACCATCAGCATTGTTTCTCTTGATCACTACAATTTTTCCGTGCAGCGTCATTTTGACCTATTATTTCATGTGGAGCCTGACTGAAAATCCTAACCTGTGGAAAAACAAAACATGTAGGAAATATTTTATAGGTTATTGAAAGCTTCATCATATAAACTCAATATTAAATATAACCGGAAAGCAATACAGTGAAACCTGTATAAATTATAAAGACGCCTCAAGAGAGTGGTTCTTTTGGTCGCTAAAGACTGTATATTTTAAGTAATTTACTTTAAATTGCTTTAAACATGCCCTCAAAACTCATTTGTTCAAAGCGGCTTCCCAGTAGATTTAGATTTACTTTCACATTGTCATTGTTAATTTGTGTGTGTATTTTTTGTGTACTTATAGTTTTTCTTCTCAATGCGCCTCAAACACATTAGTCATGTGGAGTTGGCGCATTACAAATACTCTATATTATTATTATTATAGCCCTTGATTTGTGTGATAGTAAAGAAAAATTTTCCAACAGTATTGTTGATTGTAATCATACTAATCATCATTTTTATTCACAAGTATGCTTGTTGGATAAATATAAACTAATAAACTCATCCTATTGAAGCAGCTAAAATGTTATGTTAAAAAATTTAATGTTGTTTTTAGAAAGCATTACCAGTAGTCTGCACAAGATAATTAATTTTTTTTAAATTTGAAGTGAATTTTACCTTGAATATTTATAGTGACATTCTGAAATAATTCTGACTACCGGTAATCATGAATTCTTATGCTATTTTTCTTTCTTTGGGAATCATAGTTGAGACTACACCCTCTACAAATATTAAATGACTGGAAACGCTGTATGTCTGACCCATTTAGACTAGACCCTACATCTTAAGTTCAAAATATACTCTAGATACATTACAGATCTCAATGTTAGTTTTGTCTGGTCTATGGCTTTATGCCTGGTAATATATAAATGGAGGGTGGGTGTTTGTATACTAACAGACATAAAGCCCTCTGTTTTGCCTGTGGATTTCATGAAAATTAAATATTCATCAGATACTGAATAGCACCAACCAACAACCATTATAAATATAGATCTAAGTAGACTCTAGATCTACCTGTAGATCTATAACATTGTCCAACATAAATCTTAGAAGATTTTAAGAAATTTTGTTTTGAAACAAATGAATTAATATAAATAATATCAGGATCGATCCACAACCTGTCCGGACATTTAACATTTGGATAGATCTATATTCTGAACCTGTTTGCATTTGCAAATTCTGACATTTCGTAGACATATCGGTAGCTATGCATAGGGCCGTAGGGTAGAGTAGACCCTCTAGGCTAGGGCCAGGGGTTTAAATTGAGTAGATCTAGACAAGATCTAGTCTAGATCTACTCATCTCGATCTTGTCAAGAAGTCATCGACTCTTTTTCTGACTGTCTTACTCTTAGTTTTCTTACTCAAAACAAAGGACAAAAAACATCCAGACACAAGCCTGACAAAGTCATCAGATTTTTCAGAAAAACAATCTCTGAACCAATGGCAAATTTGCAGTGCAAAATGTGGCAAAAAAACAAAACAAAACCAGACGTCCCAATGCAGAATCTAAAAAATCAATTTCCAACAGAAGAGTCAACGCTCAAGGCAAGCCTGGCAAACTACTCTCACTCAGACTCAGTCAAGACTCGAATCAATCAAGTTCACCCTCAATCTCTCACTTTGATTTAAATCCACGATATCAAATTCAGATGGAGAGGCTTTGTTTTCACTTTTGCCACTAGACTCCAGCTTTGATCGCGTCGCCTGGCCTGGCCCTAGCTATGGCGTCGCGTCCCCTCGCTTCGGCGGAGGTCCACTGTCTTTTCATTCATTGTCAGCGTCATTGGCATTGCAATGGCTTTGCCATGGTCAAACGCCGTGCACTCACTTCCACTGTACGACAGCATTCATTCAATCATACACGCGATATTTGACGAGGAGCAAAGCAATAAACCCAAACCTTAAGCCCTTATAATTTTCACAAACACTACACTAAATCATTTGGACTAATATGTCATTAAAAAACATTATCCATGCACGAATATTCACATTTTTACACATACCTTTCAGTCCGTCGGGGGTACGCTATACGGCCATGTAATTTACTAAACTGAAATTACGTGTGAATCACCGCCGGTGATACATGTATTCTTCCATAAAAACAAAGTAACTCCCGTGGGAATTGTGGACAAAATCAGTCTTTGTGGCTAATTTTCTGGAAAACAAACTAACGGGGGATTATTTTTATCTATAAAATTCCTTTTATGAAAATTAAGGATGAATATTTGAAGGCAAACAATATATCTTGAAATGCAAGTTCACTCGCGGACTAATACTGTTGTTACTTGCACGTTTTTTGTGCATTGAACGTTTGAATTTCAGCGCGACGCTTTTCGATTGGTCCATTGTCTCGAATTCTCACACGGTGTTGCATAATCGGTCTCACTGGCGCGCACAGCTGGGTTGGTATGAAGGTCGTTTATACAAATAGTGGAAAAGTACCGGTATATGATTACAATGCTACAACTGCCAGAATACAATTAGCAAAGAAGTCTCTTCACAAAAGTGCAATATTGGCTCTATAAAGAATAAACTCGGGACAAGGTTATTTCGTTGTTTATAGTCCTTATACGTCGAGGCCAAACTATACTGTAAAAAGGACGTATATATGTTTTGTTATATATTATAAACGTCGAAACTAAAATGTATATAACTATATTAATTCAGCTGTATGGTCTTTCACAAACGGAAAGTGATGCTAGCTGATGGGTGTGTCTGGACATACAGCCCAGTGTTCATGAGCATATGTATTTTTGTTGGTATTCAAAATATGACCAGGCTGTATAATGGATTCAGCAATTCATTTAAAACGTACGCCACAATAATTGGCGTATATAAAAACAATCAATGTCGTTATACCCTCACACAGTGGCGGATCCAGGGGGGGGGGCCCGGGGGGCCCGGGCCCCCCCCCCCCTTGAGAAAAAAATCATGCAAAATCACGCGATTTTTACCTTTTTTGGGGGTTGGGCCCCCCCCCCTGGCGCTCAAGGGGGGGGTGCAAATTTTAAAATTTTCGAGGACCAAACAAAAAAATTGTGCTCAATACCTCCCCCCCCCCCCCCCCCCACACTGAGCGACTTTTCGGCTGGCTGAGTCGTTGCGATTTTTTTTTGGGACTCCAAAAAAAAAAAAAAAAAAGTGTCCGCTTCCCCCCCCCCCCCCCCCCCCCCCCCCCCCCCCCCCCACTGAGCGACTTTTCGGCCGGCGCGATATTCAAATTTTCGGGAGCAAAAAAAAAAAAAAAGTTGGGCCCCCTCCCCTGAGAAATCCTGGATCCGCGCCTGCCCTCACAAATGACATAATGATATGACGATGATGGATGGATGGGTGTCTCGCATTCATTAAATAGAATAATTAACATGTAATATTGAGTATAATGTATTGCCCTATTTATGCTATTATCAGAGTACTATGGCAAAACAGAGTGATCGGACAAGGCAGACAAGAGACGCTTTAGATATCACCACCCGTTTGCATGAGGTTTAGTATCCTGGCGGAACCTTTTCCAGTGATATGATTGCGGGAATATTACGGATGATTCATAGTCTCTCTTCCTTTACAGGTTCATTCAGAAATAACAAACAAAAAGTTGCAAGCAAATATGAGATTGGATGGAGAGGGACTCTATGTCGATTTATAGTTCAGTATATATATATTTAATTGTATACCATTCGTACATTCGGCTCTTTCTAGACTACCTTCAAAGAGAGCAAGGACTACATTCTTTAAATTTGGTATACATGTAGAATTGTAGAGAGACCGTATTTAAGACAAAGACAATATGGCATACAAAACATGGTACGTGATATATCCGATCAAATCATTACCAAAGAAAGTCACAAAGTGTTTTTTTTTTAATGTGGAAGCTAGGCATTATATTTGCTTGTTATCCTTTTTTTCTTACTTTTTTTTCCCATTTGTATTTCATTATTTCCTTCATTTTTTACTGAGGGAGGAGCAGCCCAAGTACAGTGGTGGATCCAGGATGGGGGCATGGGGCCCAGGCCCCCACTCCTGGGATTTTTTTGGGAGAAGAAAAAAAAAAGGTATTTTACCTTTTTTTTGTGCTCAAAGGGGGGGGGGGGGGTGTTGAGTAAAACAAAAATAGTGCTCACTACCCCCCCCCCCACCCGCATATGCGCCGCTAAATATTTTCTCACCATCGATCACCCTCTATGCCGGCTGGATCCGCCCCTGCCCAAGCCCCTCCACCCCAAAAACCAAGTTCACCCTTTTCATTCAAAGAGGGTATATCCCGGGGGTATATCCGTGAATAAGTTTTCCCCTTATATAGATTCGGCTTTGGGGACGGAGAACGCAAGCCGGGCTACATTCATTGCCATGGAAGGAAAAATATACCAAAAGACAAATTATTTAGTTATTTAGTTATTTAGTGAGACGAGGACACTCCAACCAATTTAAAAATTCGCCACACCAACTCGGACGTCTATGCCAACTCATATTTCACAAGGACTGTAAAGACATGGAACAACCTACAACAAGCAACCATCGACCAAACCTCCCAGCTTTTATTTAAAAATGCAGTTACTAAAGATTTTTTTTCCAAAATGTAATCGTCCACCCTCCAGTCAAAACTCTTCTTCGGAGTATTTAGGAGGAAAAGAATAATACATCGTGTTGCGGATTAGCCTAAATCCGATGACCGGGGTAATAATATGTGCAGCTCCCAGATACAAAGTACTAGGCGCATCATAAATGTGAGCTATTATTATCATTAGAGAGAGAGAGAGAGAGAGAGAGAGAGAAAAGAGAGAAATAGTTGAAATGAGATGAGAAAGTTGAATACAGAGAGTTGGAGAGAAATGAGAGAGAGAGAGAGAGAGAGAGAGAGATAGTTGAAATGAGATGAGAAAGTTGGAGAAAAATGATAGAGATATACATAGAGATAGAGAGAGAAAGAGGGAGAGAAGAGAAAGGCCAAGACAGAGAAAGAAAGGGGAGAAAATTTCAAATGAACGTTGACAGAATGGACAGATGTTAAGAAATTAGCAGCAATCAGGCAAACCAGTATTCAAAAGCATATCAGAATGATTCTTTGGAAAAAGGACAATTACCCAATTTGTAATGAGCAAGAACCCATCAGTCATTGTGCAATTTATAAAAGTTGATTTGGTTTACATAATATCACACAAAAACAGTTCATTTATTTCATATCATCCATTTAATATTATTTTCCTTATGTTTTTTAATGGAAAATACATTTTCCGTCAAGTTGTAAAACTAAAACTACTCATAATGTTGAGAGCATTTACATTAAATTTTCATCATATCCAGTCTTTCCCTATCTCATTTACTCTGGCTATATTTCTCTCTCTCGCTCTCTCTCCCTCATTCCCTCCAGCCCCTCCCCCCCCCCCCACTCTCTCTCTCTCTCTCTCTCTCTCTCTCTCTCTCTCTTCCTCCCTTTTTCATACAAGCAAAATAATAGTCCTCAAATGAAACACAAACAAAGTACATCTTCATTATTTTTTTGTACAAAATTATTTGTATCACTCTTTGCACAAATAGTTTACAATATATTTACACAAATATTATTCACATCAATTATACAGCAATAATACAGCAATATTTGCTTTCAAATTTACATAATAAAAATGACTTTATAAATATCTATTAATGATATAGAATAACATTTCCCTTTTTTCAAAAATGATACTCGAAAAAGAAACAACCATATAAAAAACTTGTCAGAAAATAATTCTCATATTTTAGAAAAATAAGGCAGATTCATCGGTGGACGGATTATACTGAATTACTTTCTGTGATATTTCAAAAGCATCTTCACAAGAAAGTCTTGTCAAGTTAACCATCTTTTTTCCCCTTCGAGGTACATGATCATGGATGATTATCAAAATATTATTACAAGTACAAATTGAATGTTCATTTTGCAGGAAGTTTGTTAAGTACAAACAAAATAAAAATTTTACAGTCAAACCTGCTTAAGTGACCACCTGTATAGAAAGACCACGTGCCTACAAAGACCACTTTTATTGTCTCCCTTGGGTGGTCTTTATAGACAGGTTTCACTGTGCCATCTTCTTTATTCTCTCTTTATAAGTAGCTGAAGAAATCTTTTAATCATAACATGATGTGTTTACTCGATCCCAGCTTCTTAACTGAAATTTTTAACGCAGAATAACATAATCTAATGAGCAATTCAATGACACCTTATAGATAGTATATACTGATAGTCTATCCCTCCATTTTCTCCATGTAACCTTCTGTTCAAAATGTTTTGTCATTAACAGGATGTCTAACTTCTAGACGTTCGAGTAATTAAGTTGGTTGCTTGGCATTACACTAAATCACTTGGCTCAAGATTACTTTTCTTTGATAGCAAACAATGGATATCCTGGTCCAATTCATCTGGCCAAATGACAATCCTCTTTCCAAAGCATTCAAGGGAGTTAGCTGGCGCATGTATGCACTGAAATAGAAATTCAAAGTCTGGTGCTTTTGTGACCAGGGTGGTGTTTCACAAATTCTAAGTTGAACTTAACTCTAAGTTGGACTTAAACATTATGGAGAACCATTTGTATAGCCTTAAAGCCACACTGTCCTACTGGTAGCTCCTTGCTCTCTTTATAGAAAACAATGCCTAATCGGTGACCATTGTTCCCCCATGATCCTCTTTTTCTTATGTTAATTGAGAGCTGAGTTGATGAGATAGCCACCTGTCCAGTGACCTTGCAGGGTGGTCTAATACCTCCTGTAAACTAGTACAGATAAGCTTTAAAATAAAATATTAAAAAGCAAAAATTCAAGTATTTTAGACTTTTCATAAATTCTGTATCAAGAACATGAAATCTCCTTGAAAATAGAAAATATGAATGACTTGAATCAACATTTTACACCTTTTAAAATAACTTTTACAAAATATTTTCCATAATTCAAACAGCTTTCCATAATTGTTAAGTGCAATTTAGAGATAACTTCAACCTAAGATCTTTGTGAAACACCCCTCAGGTTAGAAATAATCAGGGTAATATCAACCGTTTTGTTTCCCAAGGGAATTCAGCATAAATGCTGTTCTTCCTCAGGGCTTGGTTTATGTGCCGCTTCATTTTGACTACCGTAGTTTAGTCTGGTCCAATCATCAAAAGTCCGCTGTTGCTAAACTCTGCCAGCTCATCAAAGGCTTCACCGTCGCCAAGCATATCGTCTATGTCCATCCGAGGGTTGGCTTGGATCTGACGCATGCCACGATTCAGAGATCGTCTGTAGAAGGACAAAAGAAAACAGAAAGAATTACAAAACAGAGTCACAGAAAATGTCAAGAGTCAAATGATTTAATGAACATGAGCATTTGCATTTAAATATAAAATTGTCAACCCCTTCTACCGGTATTCTGTGGTGGAAGTCCTGCTTAGTGCTGAACAGCTGTTTGGATTAAAAATGTTGATTTTTTTTTTTTTGGGGGGGGGGGGGGGGGGGGTTGGGGTTGTGTTTTCTGTTTTTTGTCCTAAACCAAAACAAGTAGATTCATTGTAAAGTTGACTCCAATAGAATACCTGTATTTTCAAACCAAATTCAACAATGAAACAAACATTTAAGTGAACATTTTACCACATAAAAGGTAATTTAAGGCAATTGTTCAAATGATCAATGCTACAGAAGGGATAGGAGGCAGTTGTTAAAGCTGCAAATTTTGCATTAACCCGTCCAATACTAAATAAGCAAAAGATACCCAAGGATAAAACCTTAGGACATTCATGTATGCATTGGCTGAGAAGTAACCCATGGCCAATTGGAAATGGGTTATTCCTAGGAAATGAGAGAATCCAGTTAGCAACAGGGTAGGTAACTACCCCATGGTATGAACTGCTCCAAAACTACATGTTGGTAGAGTCAATTCTGCTTTAGCGACTGCCTGTACAGAAAGACCACTTGTCTATAAAGACCACATTTATTGTTTCCCTTGAGTATGGATTCTCATTGAAGCTTGTACTACAGGAACCTTAACATAAAGACCACTTTTCCTGTTTCCCTTGAGTGGTCTTTAGATACAGGTTTCACCGTATTGCAGCCGTGCTAAAGTCAGGGTAATAATAATCGAGAGCGCCAGGGGGGGTCAAATCTGACTGACATGAGCGCTATACAAGAACCCACTATTATTATTATTATTATTACTACAGCTTTGGACTGAAGGCTTATAAATGAACATCCTCTCATACCTTTCTACATTCTTGGCCAGGTTCTTCAGCTGTGAGGCAGTAATAATCTGTGGCTCATCACTCTTCTCTTGATTTCCACTCATAGTTGCCATGGTAACTGGTCTCTCAGTGCTATGCCCTGTGTTTCATGGACATGAACATGGATACATAACGTGATGAGTAACAGGCATACTATTAGTATAATATTCCAGTGGCATTAACATGACTAATGATTTTACTCTTAACCATAATATTCAAAGAGAAAAAAATGATCATATCTACAGTTACGATTATCAAACTTTAATAATAGGTATTTAGTGGAGGAAAATGAATAAACAAATGACAAGTTTAATAAACAAACAAAAGCATTGTTAAGCCCCAAATGAATTGGTCCGATTTCTTTTAATATACCGGTAGTGACAAATCTACAGAAAAATATTCTAATTAGCTGTTACTTGCCCCACCTTAAATTAAATCAAGTGTAATACAAATGACAGACCTGTAAAAACGATCAGGATCCCTACTTTGTAACTACCATCATATTGTTGCATAGCGGAAAATAAAGTGTGTTCGTGTTCACCCTTTCAATATAAACAATTTCCAAAAAGCTGTTTTCTGGTACTTGATTTCCTACCAGAAAACAGCTTTTTGGAAATTGTTTATATTGAAAGAGTGAACATGAAGTCATGAACACATTACATTTCGTTATTAGGCCTAAAGAAAAGATGTTGTATTGCCCCTTAGGTGCCAAAACATGGGTTGGTCGGTCGGAAATCCTATTTTTTTTCTTTTTTTTTACTTTTTAAAACTTTTTCCTCCCTCTTTGGGCTGATATTTCTCATGCTTTCATATCTTTTTTCTCTACTAAACGGTAAAAAGCCGACCGTCAAGATTTTTGGGTCGGTCGCAAAGGGTAAAACAATTTTTTTTTAAAGGCCTTATGGTGACCATTTCATTGATATACACAGGTTATTCTCACCTGTTCTGGATAGGTTAGTCCCCCTGGACTGCATGCCTCCTCTAGACTGGTTAGTCCTAGACTGGGTGTCGGCCGAGTCGAGTCTGAACCCCTGCATGGTCTCTGAGATCTTCTCTCGCAGGAGAGGAGCCATTCCATACAGGAGCAAGTAGCTCACAATGTCTGTGTCGATCAACAGTCACAGTCAAGAATAGTAGTAGTAGTCGCTTTACACAGAGCGAATTTATTTTCATTTCTTTCCACATAATATAAACAATGACAGAAAATAATTAGCATTGAAATATCTTTGACATTGTTTTTCAGTCTTGTATTGCATTTCGTTACAGGAAATGAAAAACGAACCTACTTGAAAGCAATGCTTGTTAGATGTTGATGTAGATGTAGAATAATAATTATACATAACCAAACATGAAATATGTATCACAAATATGTAAAATAACAAGAAAATAATCTTGCCTTTTTGTGCTCATATTTACCATATGCATCATGTAAGAATAAATACCCTTGTTTAGCTAGGACACTGATTTAGTTTTTTCATCACTTCAGAACCTAAGTGATCAGTACAACACAAGTTAACATGAAACATAAGATTTTTTCTTCTCAATATGATAGCATATAATGATTAAGCAATATCTGAACCTTTACATTCCAGGGTCAGTTGCGCAAAACTTCCCATTGATGGTAACTTTGCCATCAATGTTAACTACATGGAAACCCTGATTTTGATTGGCTGGTGAGCCCTGTTACCATGGTAGTTGCCTTTGATGGCAAAGTTACCATCAATGGTAAGTTTTATGCAATGGGGCCCTGGTCAACTTGTTCACCTAACTGGCAAAATGATCTCTAATCTTCCTTAAATGTGCTAATATCTATAATTAAATTCTAGAAAAGGATACACGTCAGACGACTGATAGCCACACGGCCATCTTTGCTGAAGTGCTCCAGTGATTCCCGGAATAGTCTGTTTCTCAATCCTTCATTGGCAAGAGGAGCTAGAGCATCTGCTGCCTCGTTAAACTCTCTCTCACTCATCACCCCAAACTCACGGCCGGGTCGCTGGGCCATCTTCATCTCAACCTGTATGATGAAGAATAGAGCACTTACACTCAAACTGACAAACTCATCTTTCAAACAATAAATAATGTTGTGTAATAAATGTGTCTTTCTGATAGCAAAATATGGTTGAAGTCCTTAAACCGTTTTCAAGGTGCCCAGCAAACACAAGAAGCTTTCTACCATTTTTAAAGACATTTCGTGTATTTGTCATCACAATGCTGGTCCTTAGATAGAACGAAACTGTATCCACAGTGGAAACATAATATACTGAGGTTTTTTTTTATTAATAAAATCACAGATGTGTCAGACAGCAAAATGCAAAGAGGGTTATAAATTATCAAATATTACACAGGATCTCTTTTTTAAATTTTAAAATTTAATGGCAGACTAATTTTTAGAGAGGATCCATTGAACAGCATTGAGAGTAAGGTTATCAACTATAGACTCACATCTTGGACGCGATGTTCTCTATGTTCGAATATGATAAACATGAAGTATTCAAAGATTAAACTTACATCTTGAAAGCGAGGTTCTCTATATTTGAGTATGATATACATGAAGTATTCAAAGATGAGTGTCTTGGTGACTTTGTTCTCACTAAAGGAAGTGTATCCAAGATGAAGCTGGTCTAATTCATCCTCCTTTAATATCACAAACAAAAGTAATGGAAAAAGGAACATCAAACATTAGAAATTAATAAAATCTTTCTACAAATCTTGGCATTACACTAAATGTATTTTCCCTTTTTTCCATAAATGAAGGTGATGTTAAAAAGAATTTAAATCATATGAATATACAAGAACATATAACAGAGTAGCAACAATTTCAAATAAAATTAACTGAAATGCATTTAATCGTTCGTGACGTAAACATATTACGTTTTCATCTATCCCATTTTAAAGCTAGATGCATGTTATCTTACTACACTAAATGATTATTACGTAAATATATTAGGTTTTCATCTATCCCATTTTGAAGCTAGATATTATCTGACAACACTAAATGATCATCACATGACTTAACATTGCACAGGCTTCGGGAAACATTACAAGCATGTATATTGCTACTCCCCCGGCGATGATTCATTCTGTATCAACATGCCCAATATTGCTCTACAGCACAGTTTAGAAGGCAATAACTTTGTTACTACTTAAATTCACATATGAAGAGTTTAATTTTGAAAGGAGCTAAATCCATTTTTGTAACTTCAGAGAAAAAAGAAATTGTTTACCAGATTTTTTGTACAGGCGTCTATGGAAAAGTCATATTAGAAGGTGCATTTTTTTTATAATTGCTCCCCAAATTTATGTAAATAATCATGTTGAAAGACGGGTACTTAAGTGAACAATGTTCTGATATCAATAACTCAATTTTCATCAAGAGGATTTAGCTCATTTTGGAATAAGCTCTTCATATACAGATAGTACTATATAAATACTATAGTCGGAACAAAGGGGGATGATTGTTTTATAAACTCACATTAAGGAAGGGATAGACAGCCATGATAAAGTACTTGAAGTCCTCTATGTGATGCCAATCTACTCGGTCTACCAGGTCCGTCAAGATGAGGAGATACCGGAAGACAGTAGCATCCAAGTTACCCACCATCACATGAGCAAAGATCTGGATGAACTGTGGAAGAGATGATGAGTGGTGTGTGATGATGAATTGCTTGAAATTGGAGTTTTCGTTAATACTTCCTGCCTTACTCAGTTGGCAAACAGTCATTGTGAATGATTTTGCAAGAGTTAAATTTAAAGTTCTCTTGTTTATTTCACCAAGGAGAGGCGTTTTTCATTTGAGTGGTTTAAAGTCTTTAATGGACTTTAATAGATGGAGGTACAAAGATCATGGATTCATTCCATGCACAGAACGGTATGGCTCTTAATTAGCAAGGCATTTTATCTACATTGGTATTCTTCATCCAGGTGTAAAATGGATACCACATAGGATACAAAAGTCCTGTAAAATAGTGACCAAATCAAATGCTGCTTCATGGAGTGGAATATGTGCATTACAAATGAACATATATAGTTGAATGAAACAATGAGAGTAATATTAATCAAACTTTCAAGAGCTCTCTTCAGTTTTGTGTAACATAAGAACATAATTTTATACCATTATCTTATGCCTTTTTTTATTTCCTATTTTTTTCTTTTTTTCCCCCTTCTACTATACTTCAAACAAGTTACACAAAATATATAGACTTAGCTTGATTTACTGCTAAGTCAGATATAACACTAGATATTTGCTATTTAAGTAATTTAAATTCTAGGAACTTTCCAGTATCCACTTCCATTCTACATATACTACTCCTTCAACTTGAAGACTGACCTTGTGTTGAGGGGCATACTCAATGACGCCTTGGATGAAATCATGCATACAAAGATAGGACACTTCTCTGATCAGGTAGCGCTCCTCAAAATGAGTGTACAGGGCTTCCTGGAAAGGTCACACAAACGGAAACAGAAACACAATTTGATTTGATTTGCTTAGATTTCCTTCTGCAGAAAAAGTGCACAGTTTTTTTATAACAAAGTAATATAAAATACAATTATCGGTAGAATTTTTCTGACAATGAACCATAAAAAAGTAATTATATATAACAATTTTTTTTTTTCATGAACGAAATGATAAAATGTCATAAATACTAAATTCTATAAAACATTTTACAATTATTTGCGGAAGAAGGACTATCATTGTAAGCAGATTTCTTGAAAATATGACAGCCCCAGACAAAATTCATGAAAAAGATTAACACATTTATTAAACAGAATCAATACTGTGGTAGCATGGTTTATTAATGTGACATTCAAGCATGGGATTGAGAGTTTGTCTCCCAGTCTGGCATTAATGTCCTTCCTCAAGCATTATATTTGCCTGCATGGACAGGTAGGAAGAAACCTATTGTTATATAAAGCACTGTAATAGCAGCTGTGAAATGAAACACTTGCAGATATGGCGGAGGACGGTTTAGGAGAAGCAACTTGAAAATATTTAAATTTTTACTATTATAATTATCGTTATCATCATCAATTTTATCCTAAGAAGCCATTGACAGCCAAATATTTACCAAAATTCATTTCAACTGTGGTACAAAGTAGTTTTCTGTTCAATACCCATGTCATTTTACTTACAAGAATGGAGACTGCTGGAGTGCCTGCTGTATCATCTTGGAGCATCACGTAGGAGTAGAATTGAGAGATCATGGACATCACTCGCCTCTGTAACATTTAAGGAGGAAGATAAAGCAAAACACTCAATGTAAATGCAGCAATATGGCATCCAAAGTACATGCAAATATAGAACTAGTTGTGCTACTTTTGACAAGGCTTTTGCTATCATTAATGTTTACAGGAGAGTACTGAAGACACAGTGACATACTTCTCTAGTTGTAGACAGTGGTTTTTGTTGTTGTTGGAAGCACTCATATACAGAAGAGACTTACAAAAGAAAGGAATATTCAACAAACCATAATATATCATGATAATGTTTTTTAATGGTTTAAGAAAATATGTTATTATATTATATCTATTTTACTGTGATTATTAAGACACTTTAAAATGATATATGAAAACAAGGTTTATATCATATTTATTCTTGGAAACCTACAAAAATAAGCTATGCTTTCCAGTAGGTTCCTGTTTCATTTCATAATTTTGAACTCACTTTGCCAACTATCTTCTTTATCTCAGTTGTGCAAACAATTGATATGAAATGGAATAAATTCAAATCAATTAATCAATAGGAACTCACCAATTCCAGTGGTCTAGGTACATGTCTAGTCTGACCTGTCCTTTCCTTGTAGTCATCCCAGAGTACAGTAAAAGGCTTCTCCTGGAATAAAGATAATGAGAAGAGGGAACACCTGTACAACTAACAGTGGAAGCTCAGAGAAATTATCTTCACCCTTCACTTACTTTACCATCAAACTTGAACATGAACAGGTGTAAGATTTTTACAGACAAATATCTACTCATGTTGGGTTACGGTGTATCTTCATCTTGTAAATACTATTATCTTATATAAACATCTTGATTGAAAGCTTAGTGAAGTATACCATGGTGCCAAATAAGACAAAAGCATATGATAATTAATTCTGATCTTGAAGTTTGTAAATGGTGTTCAAATAAAGTATCTTAAATTACTGATATTATGAAGAGAGTGAACCATTCTGCTCACAAAAAAGGAGAAAATGATGAGAATAATTGGACATTCATATTCCTTTGACAATACCTTCAAATTTTCATGTGATGTCATCTAAGAAAGTGATGCATCTTTCTTTGTTATCTTCTCATCTAACGTACATGGAGAGAGATGCATTATTGAAACTGTAGTTCTTCCACTCATCCAATTATCTATCAATCTGTTGATTTTACAAATTTTCCTTGTTTTCATGTATACCTGCTGTTCTTGTGCGGCAGCCTTTTTCTTCTCGTCCCCTTCCTCCTCCTCCTCCTCATCTTCTTCTTCCTTCTCCCCCTCCTCCTTCTCTCCTTCTTCTTCTCCTGTAGCTCCTTCATCGGTCTGGTCATCGACAGGCAGCCTTATCGTCACCTCTGGTCTCCCCATCTCTTGTTGCTCTTCCTCCTCCTGGGTGCCAGTATCTTGACTGGTCCTTTGTTTGCTCTTACGAACCCCACTGGCATCGGTGGTTCCCGACTGGGGTACGCCTTTCTTGCTCTTCGGTGGGTGGGGTTTGCGGTATCTGCAGACAACATAGGAAATATTCAACTGTAAACTACATACATTTTTAGAGGAGAATGGATGCCTTGTCTTATGAGGGCAAGATACCATAAAAAGACAAAGATAGAATGACTCCTTCTTAAAAAAATAAGCTAGAAAAATAAATCATCATTTTCTTTTTATGCCTTTAAGACAGTGACTGTAAGAACTGAAACATAACAGAGGCAAAGGTATATTTCCACACTCTGAACTCACCAAGTCTTCTTGATAGTAATCTCCATCTCACTCTCTCTATAGAAAACTTCAAATAAACCATTCTTCAATCTTCAGCGAGGCGATTCCGCCCACCTTGAATTTCCGTTGGCCTTTCTGAAGTTCTCCATCATTACTCCCCATTTATGTTACTGTCTATTGAGAGCAGGGAGGGCATTGACTCATATACTTTTACACAGAGTTAAAGGCCGGATGTCCTAGTTCAGCCAGAAAGGATTAAACCACACAGCGAGGTCACTGACATGTGGCTATCTCATTAACTCAGCTCTCAATTAACATAAGATAAAGAGGATCATGGGGGACCAACAGGCACCGATTCAGGAAGTTTTCTATATAGAGGGAGCAAGTAGCTACAAATAGTGCAGTGGGGCTGTAATGCCCTTCTGGCTCCAAACTGATGTCACAGCTTCTAGTTTGCATGGCGTTACTGATCATATACTCACTCTTTGTCCTTGCGTTCTGACTGTATCCTAACCCTTGGTCTAGAGAGCTTGATGTGAGAGCAGTTATGAGGCAGGATGATGATCTTCTCGCTGCTCACCTTGTGAGGGCAGATCACAGTCTGAAAACAAAGCATAACAAAATGGAGACTTGATTTTTGAAGGAAGAATGTAAAAGATAGAAAGGGCCCAAATAGCATTTTAGTGTTTACACAGAGTAAATACATGTACCCTTCTGATTCTTGGCAAATGATAAACATTAAAACAAAATTGGCATATCATTATCATCATTTCTATTAATACAAAGTGCCAATAGCACAATTCATTTGGGCTCATTCTTTTTTGTTTTGGAATGTAGTATATTATTGTATTCATGTTTTCTTCTCTTCTTCTTCTTCTTCAAGATAATCTGCCTCCTTCAATACTGAAGATTCTTGCAGATGCTGTATACTCGGCCTGGTTTTTCCAACACACATAGAATAATGAAGTTGGAAGATACCTTGACCTTATAATAAAATAATATGAATTATTGTCTTTATTTTCTCCAAAAGATTATATAACTGTTTTAAGGCTGGGAGGTCATACTACAGGTTGCTGTCTGGATATTAGCCTTGTTGTTTCCATTAATTTCCTTTCACAAAGACAGTGTTCATCAGATAACTAGTGTTTTACGTTTTACTTGTAGGTGCAGTTTGGGATACTATGTTCCAATCAACTCTGTGCTAATTAACACAGGTGTCCATTCATTTTGTGATTCTCTCTGCAGCTATATTATGCAATCACATTGCATCATGTATATGTGGTGGTGGTTATTTTACCTGCCTGCTAAGAAAGCATAAATGCTTGTAAGTAAGCAACCAGACGGCCGACGGCTTAGGGGGGGGGGGGGGGTGAATAGTATGAGCATAGTGCTTTCCCATCCCATAGTCAAGATCTCGACATTATAATGTGTTCGAAACCACACTGCGGTCACACTTAATTGCCAAATAAAGTTATGTTCCAAACAAGATCAACTTGCTCAGAGTAGGGATTTGGGTGCATGAAAGGGAAGGTGAAGATGAAGATCACAGAGAACTAGTAGAGAGAACGGGGTAACAAAAAAGCACAGCTGTCAAATCATACATCACAAGGGAAAGCAGCATATTAAAGAGGGAGTGTAGATGATGCATATCAAGAGAGTTTTTGTAGAGAATGAGGTACACTTAGGATGAGACAGTATAGTAAAAACCTGTCTATACAGACCTTCCAATGGAGACAGTGGTATATAAACAGGTGGTCTTTATGTGCAGGCTCCATTAGTACATGTTTCGATGAGAAACCATTTTCAAGGGAAACAAAAAAATGTGGTCTTTGTAGACAGGTGGTCTTTCTATACAGTACTTACTGTACTTACCTTCTCCCCACAGCTGGCACAGAACTTTGCATCCTTGAGCCCATGGAATGTCTTCTTCTGGTTGGTGGATGTATAGACCATGACAGAATACTTGCTGAGGATAGCCTCCTGTGGAATGAACGGGTCCATCTCAGCACCCATGAAGTCCATGCTATCAAAACTGTCTCCACCCCCTCTCACTGACATTGTGGATTCTGATCAAGATGATAATAAAAATAATAATATTAATAATAATAATAATAATGATGAAAATATTCTGGTTTTATCAAAGATAATCAATCAATACAGCACTGTGCAAAGGTCTAATAATAAATACAGTTATAGACTCATACCACCACCACCACCTACAAATATTCTTGTGAAAACCAACCCTTTCAGACAGCCACTCCCTAAACCAATTATCACCATTTATAGAACAATATAGTGAGGAGACTTTGATCATGAAGTTTAATGTCTGAATGGTAATTTTTCTGATAGGTTAGCTGTTAAAAGATAAAGGACTAGTTGTCTAGAAGGTAGTTGTCTAGGGATGGTATTCTGAAAATGTTGGTAAAATAAAAAGAAGTGAGCACAAAAACATACTTGCTTTCATCAATCAATCAAATAAAATCACCATTAACAAGCCTCACATGCATGATACTGATATTGTACCTCATATTTCCGCACATGGTACTCACATCGTTAATAGACCTAGCTCCTTCCTCAAAGGTTCTTCAGACGACACATAAACAGTCAAACCTGCTTTAGTGACCACCTGTCTACAAAGACCATATTTTTGGTTTCTCATTCTTCTTCTTCTTCTTCTTCAGGATAATCTGCCTCCTTCACTGCTGAAAATTCTTGCAGATCTCATTGAAACATGTACTAAAGGAACCTGTCTACAAAGACCACTTTTTGTGTTTCCCTTGGGCGGCCGCTATAGACAGGTTCGACTGTATAAGTTCCACAAAGCTACTCACCTTTTCCACTCAGCCTGGACTGCTTGCCATAGGCCGAATGGTTGCTTCTAGCCCCTGCGCTGTTGAGGTTGGTGCCTGTCGAGCGGAACATGACACGGCTTGGTGGCTTGGCTCCTGCACGGATGTGCTTGTCTAGCTCGTCCAGCTGGGTCTCCACGTAGTCCTTGTGGAGCCGAATCATCTCAAGCTCGTTGTTAAGGGCGTCGATGGTTTGCTGGAATCTCTCCTGCATGTCACCAAGCTGATACAAGGCAAGGATAGAAAAAAAATTATTAATATACAAATGCAATCAAACCTGCTTTAGTGACCACCAGTCGACAAAGACTACCTGTCTACAACAAGCACATTTCTTGTTTCCCTTGAAAATGGTTTCTCATTGAAACATAAAGGAACCTGTCTACAAAGACCACTTTTTGTGTTTCCCTTGGGAGGTCGCTGTAGACAGGTTTGACTGTACAAGTACATCTATGATATTCTGTTGTATGATAGCAATGATAATAATGATGGATTATGCATGCTTTAAAGCCAGTCTGCACTAGTTTGGCCAGAAGGGATTAGACCTCCCTTCAAGGTCACTGACAGGTGGTTATCTCATCAAATCAGCTCTCAATTAACATAAGAAAAAGAGGATCATGGGGGACCAACGGGCACCGATTAGGCATTATTTGCTATATAGAGGGCGAAAGTAGCTACAAGTAGTGCAGTCCCGCTTTAAAATGTGTCTCCTGTAAGGATGCTTCCCAATAGTGCCCTATTTATTGAGGTTATGTTTCTATGCACTTTCAAAGTTCTCTGGAAACCATTATGTGGATCACTGTTAAATTTGTGCAGTACATTTGGTATCGTTATACGATCATTTGTATGAATAAACAAAAGATCTTACAAATAAGCAAATACCAGGAATCAGCTGATACACTTTGACAAATAGCATCATCATTAACATCCTCATTCAACCCTCCATTAAATGTTGCCCTCTCTCATTTCATACATTCTAAATTCTGCATACCAAGATAGTTCATGTAACCATTATCATTAATATCAGTGTCATCACTACTTTCCATGAGATGATTAAACAAATTGTACAAAAGATTATACTTTCTTGAAAATCATTCTAAAAAAAATTCTAATGTACTTCCGATGGTAATATCTGTTTTATTCGTTCATAAATAATATTTTAAAATTAAACTGCAACATACCTGCATATCCAGCTTCTCAATGATAAGCTCCTCCTGATCATAGACGTGATCCGGTAAGATTTGATCCTCTCTAGGCTTATCCTTGAAGACCCTATCCTTGAGTTCCATCACATGACTCTCAAAGAACGCATCAAACTCCTCGATCGTCTGGTTCCTCACTAGGAGCAGCTGCTTCTCAAACTTCTTCGCCGCCTCGTAGTCGGTCAGGAGATGATTCTGGAGAGCGATCACAGGATGGGATGAAAGAAAGTTTCATAAGATTTCAGTTATCCTTGCCTTGAATATCTTGCATTATAGCATACTGGACTGCACAGTGTCCTACAAATGAATAGATGTATACTGTTTTTCTCATCACTTTGACTCTTGCCATGAATTTACGAGCACATGCCCTTTAAAGCTTACCAACACTAGTGTGGCTAGGAGGGATTAGACCACACAGCGAGGTCACTGACAGGTGGCTCTCAAATAACATAAGAAATAGAGGATCATGGGGGACCAACAGGCACCAATTGGGGAAGTTTTTATATGGAGGGAGCAAGTAGCTACTAGTAGGACAGTGGGACTTTAAGACACATGATTTCAAGTAAACAATATCTCTTGGGAATCAGTCTTTGCCTGATTAATGAACAGATTAATACCACATTTCTTCATCATTTTGATTCCTGTCATTGACATACACGAATGGCCTTTAAAGACACCACCCTTACCTTTTTTGTTGCAATAGCTGACTTCCTGGACTTCTTTGGAGCATGTGTGAATTTGTCTTCTCCTGGTCTGAATATGAAAGCTGTATAATTAAGAAAGGAAGAAAATCTACTATTAGAATCAATTTACTGTCTTTTCAAAAGCTAAGGGCATATTTTTTAAAGATTGAGTCGTCCCAAACAGAGGGACAGAAATATCCTCCTCCAAATCCCTTCTACTTCAACCATACATTGTTCATGCTCATAATAAAAAGCATCATATTTCTTTCTTGACTATATCATAAAGCCTAGTTCACACGACATGGTAAACCACCTTAAAAAAATTACTGCTGGAAATGTAATGACATCATCAAAGTGCACTCAACATTTCTGTATTTAAACCCTCTGATTTTGGGCCATTCGGCTTAGAACAGAAATCACTGATTCCGCATATGCGATGGATTAACACACAATGTTACAAGTGCTTTTGTCTAGAGGCCACTGTTGCAGACAGATACTTTGTCACCCAATTTGCTATTTTTTTATCAAAAAGTTGATTTAATTTTGCTGTGCTTTTCTTTAAAGACAGTATACTGCATCGTGTGTGAATGGGGCCCAAGACACCTCACATCATACTAACCTTCCTCTAAATCATCGTATCCCTTCTTGTAGTGACTGAGGTATTCCACCTCGCTCTTCAGTTTGGCTACCTCTTCCTCCAACTGGTGCTTCTCCATCTCAAGTTGTGTCTTCTCCTTGTAGGCTTCCTCCTTCAGAGTTATGATCTCATCCTCCTTGCTACAATGTGACATTGAGATAACAACAACAGATTTATAAGATCACCCTAAATGAGGGTTGGGGGTATTTAGCCAAGGTGGGTATTCATTCTCCTTTAGTTTCCAAGCTAGGAATTATATTACGACTCAACTACCTCGACATGCCTTAAAGAACTAGACTATAGGCCTAAATAGCCAAATTTGACTGAGCGCCATAATTACAACCAACAGTCTCCTTTAAAGTACTGCACATGTGGTGATGGTGAGTTCTAATTCATCATCAGAATCTAAATGAAGCTACCAGTAAAAGGATTTCATAAAACATGATAATTCCACTGAGGGCATGCAGATTTCTCTGTATTAGTAAACTTAGTTCATTCAGCAGTGGCATCATATAGGGTGGCCAAAAATGAATACAACACCTGAGATCCTCCATTTCAATGACATCATTGACACAACGTCATTGGTTTTTATTTTATTGGTAGAAAATTCTTTTCAAAATAGAATGACACCAATATCATCAATTTTGAGCAAGGCTTTTTAATTCTGCAGCTATTTTTTTAAAGCAATGTCATTTGTACAATTTGCATTATTTGCAAACGTAGTCGATCATGCTTAAACAAGCTAGAATTTTGTGCTTTCCATCAGCTGTGTTTACAAGAGTAGTCATGCGTTCATCAAGACAGCACAAATTTCTCCTTTATTAAATGAGGAAGAGAGCTAGGGGGGGGGGGGTGGTGAAGAATAGATCATCCTGCCACTAAATCATATGTGGTGTCAACCAGTATTAACATTATTTTGAGGATATGGGGCCAGGATGAGAAAAACACCTTGCAATTGTATCATCTCTATCGTCGATCATCTCTTCTTTCTCCTCCACGGTGGCTTGAAGTCCTAGGATGTCATCCCTCAGGACGCCAATGGTTGTCACCGCCTGGTTGAACTGCATTGTTTTGTCTGAGAGGCGCTTCTGAAGAACCTTGACCTCCTCTCGCAGTTCATCAGCTTCCTCATGCCTGAATAAAGAGATGGAGACAAATTGATTGTTATCGAAAATAATATCCCTTGTGATATTTGTTTGTCTCGCAATGTATGGTCAACAAGGGATCTAAAAGATCACAACGTTTCGTGCGCCGCTGCAACATTCGTCAGGTGATAAAATCTAATGTAAGCTAAATTGATTATTTGCAAATAAGTTATGATTTATCATTTGCTAATACCGGTAATCAATTATCATGGTACAGGAATATTGTAAACAAAATATTGCATTGGATCAGCGACAAAAAGAAACTAGAGCGGTGAGTGCTTTAGCTCTTGAAAGCTTTGGTAAAGTGAAAAAAGGCTCTGATAAAAAATAATAAAATACATTAATATCACTGTGAGAAAATTGCACTTATGTATGCAAAACCAAATCCTAGAAGAGCCCCCGCCAATAGAACAGTATTTTTTACACTGCATTGGATATCAGTGATCCAAAATGATTAGGGCTTGTTTTCCTTGAAATTAATGGTGCTAATAATTGCTGCCAGAGCTTAAACAATGGAAACTATCTTTAAAGAACATTGGAAGCGCACAATGTTATAGCGATTACTGGGAGATAGAAGGGCCCAAATAGCATTTTACACAGAGTATATACCCTTCTGATTCTTGGCAAATGATAAACATTAAAACAAAATTGGCATATCATTATCATCATTACTATTACAAGTATCAATTTCACATTAAATTCCAAATAAAGAATTTTTAGTAGTTGTACACTATGGACCTAGAACCAAATAAGAATCAGAATATTCAAGTACCAATTGATCTAACTCCAATTCATAGGCTGATAAGCTAATTGAGTTCTGGTAATGTTAGAAAATAAATTCTCACAGAATCTCACAACAAATCTTACACTGAATGTTAAGGATTTCAAATAAATGACACGTGTCAAGTGATTTTGGTAGAAAATGTGTAGGGGCTGAGTAATGAGCACAGAAAGATAAGGAAAGCAAAGTATAGGCCCGACACCATATATGTGCTTAACACAGGTCCCTATCTGCAAATGAGAATCATGAGTTGTGACTTCCAGGAAGCTCTTGTGAGTTTTTAAAAAAAAATCTTAATGGTTCAAACAATCAATCTACTGCAGGCCGGATAAACAATCAGAATGAATTATAGCCATGTTCTTTCGACAAAGGATGCCCATACCAGAGCTCAAGATTTGACAAAAATTATTATAAAAAAACATGAATTACCTAGAATCATAGACTCTCTGCACAAGAGAGAAATATGGTATTCTCTCTATGTAGACCTTGTTCTCTACCCCTCTGGCTGTTAGGACATTGGTAGCAGCGCTGTAGTCTGTATGTTGCTCCTGTGAACCAGTGTACTGGTGACTGTATACAGCCTCTGTTCATGTGAGAAAGGATAATCATAGATGAATTGGAATATCTGTGCAATATATAAGCCCCATGTACATACCGTATTTGCTGGTGATAAGGCCGCAGCCAGATAGACCACCCCCGATTTTGACATTAAAAAAAAAAAAAAAAAAAAAACTTTCGTCGAAGATGGAAATCCAACTCTAACGTGCAAATGTTGAAGTGACTAAAATCACTGCCTTAGACCGCTCGGCCATCCCGCACTGATGCTTTCCCCTACAGTTTTCTCGGATCTATATACTGCGCCATATCTTAACTCGCGAGATCGACGGCAAAATCTTAAATCTAGATCTACCAGTAGAGTTTGGTTGGTAAGTTATGAATTTTATTCACGAGATTGGTAAAACTTTGCCCTTCATTTAACAAATATAACACACAATTGTCAGTAAGACATGTGTTATTCTAGAAATGTCCATCACCTTTCATTGTTGTCCCATATGTACAAATTCGTGCCGTGTTTCATGGTTTTGACTTGCATTTTTTTTTTTTTTTACTCTTTCGCCGCAAAGGCCGCACCACGACTTTTTGATATTTTCTCTTCCAAAAATACTGCGGCCTTTACGCCGGCAAATACGGTATGGCAGGATAAAACAAAACACTGCTTAACCCGTCTTTGCTGAAGGTGGCACATCCAGTTAAAGTTAAAGAATTAGAGTCGTGAACAATGTCGAGACTAAAAATTGTTAAGCTTTCTTCCTAGACCACAAACCGGTAATAGTTTCCAATGGGATATATTCTATTCCCAAGTAAATTGGACAGTAAATAGAATTAATATTTGACACTTACTTGTGCGGTTATAAACGTCTATATAAAGCGCCCTATAAATGTAATTATTATTATTATTTGTTACACCTCATTATGTATGCTTATACTAATGATAATGACAACTTTTCACAAGAGCTATATCACACATAACAAGGACAATACAAATTGTTTGTTGAGGTTATAGAATAAAATTGAATTTGAAAGTAAGAATTTTGAGAATTCTTAAAGTGGTGACTATCTCTTGTAATGTACAATTTCTTTTATCACACTACTTCTACTTCTACGCCGTTTCTCATCAAAGCCTGCTCAGCATCTGGATGAGGGTTGGTTGTGCGGTGCTACAGGGAAAGCTATGATGTTAGGAATTAAACTTAGATGATATTTTTGAAGCATTTTCCTTACCAAACATCTCATCTCGAACCATCTTCAGGACCTTTCGGAAGATTCCCAGCTGGGGTAAGACCTCGTCAAACACCTCAAAGATTGACATGGCCCTCTGTGAAGATGGGCATTTTGTGCTTCTCTGTTGGACCTCATTGAGTCGCACTTCAAAGCTGGTGGCTAAAAATTAAAATGGATAAATGAAAGTAATTTGAAGAAGAAAAAAAAAGACTTAAAAACAACAAACTGGACTTTAAAGGCATCGTGTAACAATGTTAAATCTGAGATGCATGGCCCTACGTGTTATCAGTGTCTGTAATATGGTTTAATATATTGGAGCCTTAAAAAAAATCGCGCTTCAAAATGATCAAGAAGTGCCTCAAAAAAGTAAAAATCTTTGAGTGACCGGTTTTACCACAGGCCTCACATTGAACATGACGGACAAAGAAAGAGCAAAAAATATACAGTTCCTCATTCTACCCTCAACAATTGCTGTGGTAGACAAAGGAATAGCCCTTCACTGCTATTATGTACAAATGTGTAGATCTAGAACATATGTCACATGCATATTCACCTGTTCTACACATTTTTACATAATAGCAGCTAGTGAAGGGATGTTAATTCCTTTGTCTACCACAGCAATTGTTGAGGGTAGAATGAGGAACTGTATATTTTGTCCTCTTTCTTTGTCCGTCATGTTTATACTATAGTGCCTAGATAGCTAGACCTAGATCTAGGGTCTACTTGTTTTCCCCAATAGCAATAGTGTTCGCAAACGCAAAATTTGGTTTTGATTTCCAATCATAAATATTTTGATAATCAGACAGGCGATAGGCTTAAGAGTCATGGGGTTCCTGACTGACCTAAAATAAAGGTTTATAATTATCATTGCAGCATGAGCTAAATCCAGGATTTTGTTTCAGAATCTGAGACAAAGTTACCGGATCCCTTAAAAAGCGGCATGCCATGATGTTGACCTTTTTAAAAGACTAGAATCTGTTTTTTTATCCCAACAATACAAACGATCCTCCATGTGTGAGAAAGAGTTAAAGTTAGAATTGATGACAATAGGTGGTATCACACAGAAAAATTGCGACCCATCTTGAATAAACCAGATTTTAGAAATCTATTTTTTTCATTTACGTCGGTGACAGACAGGCTTCGAATAATCCGGATAAATAAAATCCAGATTTTTGATGGGCCATTGTGCATGCGCCGTTTAGGTAGATAAGCATTGTGACATCACACGTTTAAACGTGCCTGATGTCACGGTGCTTATTTAAAGGATTAGACTCTATTTCAACATTGGTGTCAGACAGAAAAATCCCTTCAAAAATCCTCCAAGGGAGATTTATCGGCGCTATTGTAACTTAGTTCCGTATCCATTTTTTTTAGCAGTTTAAAAATCCTTTCTCAGGCTTAGCAAAAGAATTTTAGCCCAATTAATGAAAGGCCAATCTTGCTTTGTTAGAGGATTTTTGAAGGGATTATTGAAGGGATAGGATAATTGATGACAGACAGCCAATTAAGCTAGAGGATAACTAATATCCGGATAACTAAAATCCGGATTTTTGGCCACTGAGCTGTGTGACACCGCCTAGTAATATTGCAAGTTAATTGTGCCACTACGCGTAGCTACTGTATGAAGGGGTGACCAAAGTTCGCGGACATTTTAGAACATATTACAAAATGTGATATTCGAACTACGATTTCTCATATTCTACACAAATTTATTGATTTCAATTATTACCAAAGGGACGGCGAAGTTTTTAACTACAGATTAGTTCAACTAGAAAATTTTATCGTCGAAGGATTTCGGAGATATCGCGATCTAAGAATTCGATGTCCGATCGTTCGTGCGCGCTGCATCTAAAAAAGTCATAAAAACAACGAGACCTAACTTCACGCACGGGGGTTTACAGTTGATTTATCAAAAAGTGTGATCCATCAAAAATAAGGTAATATCATAATTTGCAAGGCAAGATATCATACAATCAGTTAGTACCACTGTTTACTTACAATTTTGAGGAAATCTTCTCTCAAATTGAAGATTTTCAGACCCTTATCGGTAAGTTGATCATTTTTCGGAACGGACGCAAAATATTGCAAAATTTGCCGATCTTTTGTGAATATTTTCACAATTTCGTACCCAATTCCAAAGAAAATTTCACTTCTGGGTAATTTTATGTTCCTCTTTCGATTGGTGATATCAGATTTTCGTAATCTTACTGATTTTTTGAGATAGCGAACTTAGGTCACGCGCGAACTTTGGTCACACCACCATACAGTACGTCCGACGCGACCATCCGCAACCGGCGGCTGCCCTTGCCTGGCCTGCGTCCCTTTACTCGCTTGTTTTTGGACTTGGATAGCTAGCTAGAGCTACGCGCTAGCGCTGCGGTGCGAATCTTACCAGGTGAATAACTCTCCAACACGCCATCCTGCTTATCTTTCCCATCCATGACAGGGTTTAGCTATTGATCTTTAAATGAAATGTATGTGTATAACATTAATTAGAGCTAAGGTTGATACAAAAAATCGGATCAAGTTGGCCCATAACAACAACACAGACGTTCTCCATTACGTTGCTAGCTACGCCATATACAATCTACGGTATCATTGAAAGAATAAAAGAAAAAGAAAAGAAAGAAATAAAGAAAGAAGAAGAAGAAGAAGAAAAGAAAGAAGAAGAAGAGGAAGAAGAAGAAGAAAAAGAAGAAGAAGAAGAAGAAGAAGACGAAGAAAAACAGAAGAAAAAGATGAAGGAGATAAAAGAAAGAAAGGAAAGAAGAAGAAGAAGAAGAAGAACTCATCAAGGAAACTCCCTTTCATGGGCTTTGTTTTTCTTTTCATATGTTTTTATTCTTATTTAATTTTGTTTCATCTTATTCATCTATTGATTGATTGATTGATTTTTATTCGACAAGCTTCCAACATACAACAATATACAATAATAACAGATCAAAAATAAGTCAGCTTGAACAGGATAACCCACGAAAGCTCGATAGCTTATTTCCAGTGGGGTCCCTTACAGACATGTATCAAATTAATAAGTTAAAATAGTAATATTTACAGACAGATAAGAAAATTAAAAGAACTACTTATTAAAGATAATAATAATAATAACAACATTAAACTGATGATAGAAATGATATTAAGTACAAGAAGAAAAAGAAGAAGGAGAAGAAGAAAAAGAGGAGAAGGAAGAAGAGGAAAATAATGATGAATTTATAGAATTTCTATAACGTACGAAAACATAAGTATATACAACATGAAAAAGTATGAACCGACAGAAGAATAAAAATTTCAATCATATAACATGTCATTCACTTCTCTTCTCTGACTGTCAAGTATTAGGTATTCCTTTAATTTCCTCTTAAAATTATCATAGTTTCCTATTTCTTTTACACCATTGGGAAGGGAATTCCAATGTTTTATGGCATTGTAATAAAACGAATTTCCAATACTACCTACTCTTTCTGGTAAGTTAAAGTTGAATCGTCTATTTCTTGTATTATAATCATGTACGTCAGTAACAAGATCGAAGTTGGATCGAATATAATGATTCGACCTAGTATGATATATTTTATGCACGTGATGCAATGCGAGTTGTTTTGATCTTTGGTCGACTTCAAGAAAACCAGCTTTAGAAAGTTCGCTGTAGCCAACATGAGTTCTTGGACCAGAACAGTTGATAAATCTCACCATTTTGTTCTGTATAATCTTCAACTTCTTTTGATCTGACTTGTTTATGTTACTATACCATGCATGGTTAGCATAGTCAAATAAACATTGAATAAGAGCAAAACAGAGTGTACGTCTTGCTTTTAAATCCATACAACTTTGATATCTGTACAAAAATTTCAGACGAGAATTTGCTTTTTTTACAAGTGATTCTACTAAAGATGAAAATGAAATTGCGCTAGCCAACTTAATGCCTAAATACTTCACAGACTCTTTTCTCTTGATTGCTTGATTATTGTGTGTCACTTTGAATTCAAATGACTTTTTAGAATTACTTTTAGAACAAAATAAAATGCTTTCTGTTTTTCCCAAGTAAAGAAAGCTTATTATCAGTCATCCAATCGACACACGTATAGACAGCTGTTCACTGAGCTTTTCCTCAATATATTTAGGATCAGGATTTGAATACACTCTTAATGTCAGCGAGTAAATTGTGCCGAGTAAAACAAGTTGAGTAACAAAATGAGCAATTCAGTACTCAAGCTGGAGTAAGACCTTGATTTTAGTGGTACTCGTCACCCGAGTAATTTGTTACCTTCGATAAAGAGTAAATCAATGACTCAACATTGAGTACGAATTTCGTTTGTATCAATTTTGAGTAAACTACGGTTGGGTATTACGCTGCGGCAGGTGATAAATAAATCAACATTGATCTCTTACCCGAATTTACCTCGGGTGCGAGTAAAAGTTGGATCGATGGAAAGTGCAACTAGCTGTCAATATGCATGTGACACCTGTTCTACACATTTTTACATAATAGCAGCTGTATGTTCCTTTGTCTACCTAAGGAACTGGATATTTTGTACCCTTTCATTGTCCGTCATGTGCATGTCTCGTGCATGCATGTGCGCGTGCAGAAAGATGCGAAAGAACTGAGATACACTCTTAGAAAAAAGGGTGCAAAAAAGGGTGCAAAATAAGAGTTTGCACCCTTTACATAAAAATGAACCCTATTGAAGGAAAAGGGGTAAAAGGCACACTGTCCTACTTGTAGCTACTTGCTCCCTCTATATAGAAAACTTCCCAAATCGGTGCCTGTTGGTCCCCCATGATCCTCTTTTTCTTATGTTAAATGAGAGCTGAGTTAATGAGATAGCCACCTGTCACAGTGACCTCGCTGGCTCGCTGTGTGGTCTAAACCCTTCTAGCTGCAGTAGTAACGCCTACCTTTAAAAAAAGGGTGCAATATAAGATTTTGCACCCTTCCCACAAAAATGAACCCTATCGACCAAAAGAGGGTGCAAAATAAAAGTTTGCATATTGCATATTCATGATTACTTTCCACGTGTTCACATAAAAATACATTTATCATGATTTGTTAAGCAAATTATGACAATGCACATCAATTTTTTGATTTTGTATTTTCCTTTGGCAATCATTAACCAATATTATTTTGTCTGATCATGTTACAATTACATTCACGTTTTAGCAATAGATATATTGATTATATGATTACTAACCAAGAAACATCATGCATGTTTAATATGTATTTGTGTACGAGCAAATTTTACCAGTATTCCTCGATGATGGGTGCAGGATTGCACCTTTTAAAGGGTGCAGGATTGAACCCCTAAAGGTGCTGCTATTGCATCGGTTTGCACCCCTAATGGAGTAAAAAACATGTACTTAACTTAGTACATGTTTTTACTCAATATTGATTGAGCAACTAAGCGTTACCCAGAAAACATACTCAATATTTGAGCAAAAAAATAAAATCGCTCAAACAATTTGAGTCAAAACATGTACTCGTTAATTGAGTAAAATTTGGCTCAACTCATGAGCAGTTTCTTACTCGACATGAGTTGATTACGTTTCTACCCAGTACTGAGTAAAAAAGGAAACCGCTAAACAAAGAGTAAATATTGAGTAAAGGTTGACTCATTCAAACTGAGTAGAGATTTAGTCTTTTATTGAGTAATATTTTTACTCAACAGATGGGTAGATTTGTTACTCAACACATGCTGAGTAAAGTTTACTCAAAAGTCGGGTGGTTTCCTTTTGACCACCCAAAAGAGTAACATTTTGACTCAAATTGAGCAGTTTTTTTTTAGAGTGTAGAGTAGTACGCTGTCATCTGCGTACAATAATAGTTTGAAGTCTTTTATACAAATACACATATCATTTATATAACTTGAAAATAGAATTGGGCCTAAAATGCTTCCCTGAGGAACACCGCATGTTATAGGCATTATTTTGGAACGAATATCATGAATGGCCACTACTTGGTGCCGATTAAATAAGTAGGATCTGAACCAATCTAAACTTGCCTTATCAAAACCCATTAGTTGTAACTTCTTCAATAAGACGCAATGATTAACTGTATCAAAAGCTTTTTGCAGATCAAGGAGCACCATACCAACAAAGCGCCCTTGGGAAGTTTCTCTCCTCAAATAATCAGTCAAATGAATTAGACATGTTTCAGTCGAATAATCATGTCGAAAACCAGATTGAAATTCATAAATTATATCATTTTCTTTGAAGTGCCTTTCAATTTGAACACAGACCGATTTTTCTAGTATCTTTAATGCTACGCTTAAAACACTAATAGGTCTATAGTTGCTAACATCAGTTTTATCTTTCTTTTTATAAAGTGGAGTCACTTTTGCTATTTTCATATCTTCTGGAAAAATACTCGTCAAGATAGATAGGTTCATTTAGTAACTTAGAGGCTTAAATAAAACCTTCGCACCATCTTTTAGAAATTTAGCTGGAATCAAGTCTAACCCAGTACTTTTTAATACATTCAACTTACGTAACTCTTTGAAAACAAATTGTTCACTGAATGGTAATAACTCGAAGCTGTTTTCACGTACACCTTTTCTTTCGTAAAAGTCACGAATACAATCATTGTCTGCGCTGAAAAGGTCTTTGGAAGGGGGGAGTTTGTCTACTAATTTGGCAGCCACATTTGTGAAATGAGGATTGAATTCATCAGCGATGGCCATCTTATCATGACATAATTCCCCATCAATTTTAATGACAGATTCTTGTTCTTTTCGCTTCTTATTTTTCAATCCTAAGCTTTTTAGATTCTGCCAAAGTTTTTTCGAATCTTGTTTATTTTCTTCTATCTTGTTTTGTAAGTAATCGAGTTTAGCCTTTTTCACCTCTCTTTGGACCATATTTCTTAATACTCTGTATCTTTTATAGAGCTTCTCATCTTTTGCTCTTTTCCTCCATTTTTGTATACTATATTTCTCTCTTGAATTAGGGAAAGAATATCTTTAGTCACCCAAGTTTCTGATCTTTGTTTTATTCTTATCCGTTTCAGTGGCGCTATCATATTCAAATTTGAGATAAAAACATGTTGAAATATTGACCATGCCTCATTTACATCTGTACGGTCAGTTATTCGTGACCAATCAACAACAGATAGTTGAAGATTGAAAGACTCTTCTGTATATTTTTTCATGGATCTGATATCATTAGTCCTGTGATGACCTATAGCCAGTCTAACATTTTTCCGTGTACAGAAAGTAAAATAATGGTCGCTAATACCTAGATCAATGACACCACTTTGACTTATTTTATTTTTTTTGGTACAACCAACATGATCCAATAGAGAAGAACATGTAGGTGTAACGCGTGTTGCCTCTTTAATGAGTTGACTAAACCCATGAAGACTCAACAAGTCAATATATTTTTTAGCCAGTGGCGATTTGCGAAGAAGACACTTTTTAGGCCACTATAATATATATATATATATATATATATTGGGGGAAAGGGGAGGGGGGGGGGGGGGGGGGTCGGGATATCACTGAATCTACGCTATGGTATGTATAATGGTTTTTTAAATGTTTTTATTGTGGGTTACTGTTAGAAAGGGAGGAAGATGGCATAAACTACAGAGTGAGTCAGAAAAAATGTCCCACTTTGAACAAAGACAGTAAGACAGACACACACAGAGACTCCTTTTTTTTTATTGATTCCAAACAATACAAATTAATTTTTAGAAATAAAGTACTTTTTTTTCCTTGACATAAATTCAAAACATTTACATTACATACATTGTACAATTGATGAAAACAAAAATGAAATCAGTTGTCTCATAAAACAAATAACCCCATCCAACCAAACACACTACTACTACTAACCCCCCCCCCCCCCCCCCCATCATGCGACACACACTCCACACGACCACACTTCCACCACACACTGTTCCTAGCCCCCTCAGAATACCTCAAATTGGAGCGACAGACATAACCGAAACACACACAAAAAACACGCACACAAGCACACACGCACACACACACACACACACGCACACACACACACACACACACCCACACCTATTCTGCCTTTATGCCTCATTAATATAGCATTGTTTGTGTGGCGAGTGTCTTCTTGTTGTTGTTGTTGTTTTAGTTTATAGGCGTTTCTGATTCAGAAGTGAATATTTACGCCTGCAGCTTCAGGACTAGTCTGGTTCTAGACCCTTTCTATTAATTTTTTTACTCGACTACAGGCGTTAAAGGTACTATATATGTCCAATTTGCAGGCCCCAAAAAATGAAAAGGTTAAATTCCCACAGCATGTGAAAGTAAATACTAATTTAGAACTTCCCTAAAACAATGGGTGATTGAAAATGTGTTTAAATGGGAAAATAACCACTATTTAGTTGTCGAATTGACTTAAGAGCTATATAGAGCCAGTAGGTAATACTCTGATTTTCAGACCATTGTACCGAATGGTCGTATGTTTTATGCTGCGCAAAAATTCGATCAGTTTAATTTTGGCCATTACAAGAAGTGGGTTCTTGATGTAGACAAATGCTCATGTACCCTTTACAGCTCATTTTATGTATGTTATTACCAAAGAAGAAAAAAAGCCAGTCAGTCACTCAATAGTGTCTGACAGGGGCGGATCCACGTAGCGATTTTTCCGGCCCGCCCCCCCCCCTAGCCCCAAATAACGATAAAAAAATAGGATAATAACGTAAAGTTGACCTTTTTTAAAACACAAAACAAAAGCGCCCCCCCCAAAAAAAAAGGATAATAATAATTATTGATTCACCAACCGGCTGAGTCGGCGCTAAATTTTTCCTCAAAAACTCTATCAAAAAAGGGAAAGAAGAAAGGTGCTCTCCCCCCCGACTTATTCACCGGCCGGCTGAGTCGACGCTAAATAGATTTGGCTCCCCCCCCCTCCCGCTTGTCGCCGGCTGGATCCTCTGCAGGCGCGGATCCACGGGGGGGGGGGGGGGGGGGGGGGGCTGACGGGTCAACAACAGCAAAAAAATTCTCACGAAGAAGGCCAAAAAACCAAAAAAGTGGTCTTACCCTCCTCCTTACCCAGACATCACATCATCGTACGAACTGACCCTCAAAGGAGGACAACAGAGGGCTCAGGCTCGCAAGTACTAACAGCTGCGTATGTATTTCATTTAAAGACCGTCAATACTGAGCCAGAAGGGATTAGACCACACAGCGAGGTCACTGACAGGTGGCTATCTCTTTAAATCAGCTCTCAACTAACAGGCTGGCGGTCCGTCAGCTAGCTGGCGGTCGTCAGCGTGGCCTGCGGCCGATAGCGTTAGCCCCAAAGCCATGTCCAATTTTTAAACTACATTCAAGAGTCCCTTATTGCCAGGTTAAAAAGTTTTTTTTTACATTTTCAGTACTACTTCCTTCCTTTTATTCACTCTGTACACTCCCATGCTATCCTTTTCCAGTCTGTAAACAACTTTACAACATGAATTCAATGATTGGCAGGGTTTTACTTCTCATATGAAAACGCCTTAACTTCGCGAGGTGAAACAAAGGGTCTTTCAAATTCAAGTCTATTCAAGCCCAATCTGGGCTAACAACTGGCCTGCATACCCGAGCAGAATCACTTTATTCTCAACAAAGACACACAGTCTTGGGTAAAGAGGTCCATTTTATTTTTTTAAATTTAGTTATATTTTTTCATTGACAGTATACTATTAAATATCAGGAATATTGGATGCTCTGTTTCAATTACAGTCCAGATTGCCGAGCAATGAATTATCTCCTGCTTCTTGTCCAAAAAACATATCTAACTGGTTTTTAAAACGGTATCATTTTACTTTCCATCTCCCAACATTATTTTGAACTGTCTTGAACTTAAGTTGTTTTCCTTTCTTGAAATGACACTACAGCCAGTCTATTCTGTTCATGTAGGCGTATTGAAAGAGCTTGTCCTCCATGCAGACAAGGAGAAAGAGCCATATTAAGTACTTTTAGGGACAATACATCAAAATAATGCGGTCATTGTTGCAATGTCAGGAATGCTAGTTCTACCTCTTTGGAAATCCTCGCAATAACAAAAGTATCCACTCAATGAAGGGAGTGCCCGTTCTTTTCTTCAATTCATCAATTGATGCCATGTTAGAAAGAGCTGAGTAGTTTGTTACGTAAATATTCAAATATAGCTGATGCGAGCTATTAAAAAAAACTGAATCGAATAGCCTGCATCTTTAATATGAATAACAATGAGCAGTGCCTAAATACAGCTGCACTGCAATTCTAAGTTAGCTTCAACGAAATGTTACTTTCAATGGCATGTTAGTTTGAATGCACCTGTTTCAAAACATAACAATCATTAAATCAGCATCAGAAAGTATTAACAACTAAAAGCGAACCGGGTAATCGCAGTGAGGCAAAGTGGTCTCGTGGATAAGCAACCACTTAGTAAGTGGAAGGTATCAGGTTCGATCCCCAGCTAGTGTATTTTGTTTTAAAGCCCAAAAGGGCATATGGTGAGAGGGGAAGCAGCTGAGTGTAGCAAAAAAACTGTTAGGGAGCCCCTTTGGGGGGGGGGGGTCTTTTTTTTTTTTTGGGGGGGGTCTTTTTTTTTCTTTTCTTTTTTTTCAAAAGCACAGTGTTAACAACTAAAAGTGAACCAGGTAATCGCAGTGAGGCAAAGTGGTCTCGTGGATAAGCAACCACTTAGTAAGTGGAAGGTATCAGGTTCGATCCCCAGCTAGTGTATTTTGTTTTAAAGCCCAAAAGGGCATATGGTGAGAGGGGGAGCAGCTGAGTGTAGGAAAAAAACTGTTAGGGAGCCCCTTTGGGGGGGGGGGGGGGTCTTTTTTTTGGGGGGGGGGGGGTCTTTTTTTTTCTTTTCTTTTTTTTCAAAAGCACAGTGTTAACAACTAAAAGTGAACCAGGTAATCGCAGTGAGGCAAAGTGGTCTCGTGGATAAGCAACCACTTAGTAAGTGGAAGGTATCAGGTTCGATCCCCAGCTAGTGTATTTTGTTTTAAAGCCCAAAAGGGCATATGGTGAGAGGGGGAGCAGCTGAGTATAGGAAAAAACTGTTAGGGAGCCCCTTTGGGGGGTCTTTTTTTTGGGGGGGGGTCTTTTTTTTGGGGGGGGGTCTTTTTTTTTTTTTTAGCTGGCGGTCGTCAGCCAGCTAGCTGACGACCGCCAGCTAGCTGACGACCGCCAGCTAGCTGACGACCGCCAGCTAGCTGGCGGTCGTCAGCGTGGCCTGCGGCCGATAGCGTTAGCCCCAAAGCCATGTCCAATTTTTAAACTACATTCAAGAGTCCCTTATTGCCAGGTTAAAAAGTTTTTTTTTACATTTTCAGTACTACTTCCTTCCTTTTATTCACTCTGTACACTCCCATGCTATCCTTTTCCAGTCTGTAAACAACTTTACAACATGAATTCAATGATGGGCAGGGTTTTACTTCTCATATGAAAACGCCTTAACTTCGCGAGGTGAAACAAAGGGTCTTTCAAATTCAAGTCTATTCAAGCCCAATCTGGGCTAACAACTGGCCTGCATACCCGAGCAGAATCACTTTATTCTCAACAAAGACACACAGTCTTGGGTAAAGAGGTCCATTTTATTTTTTTTAATTTAGTTATATTTTTTCATTGACAGTATACTATTAAATATCAGGAATATTGGATGCTCTGTTTCAATTACAGTCCAGATTGCCGAGCAATGAATTATCTCCTGCTTCTTGTCCAAAAAACATATCTAACTGGTTTTTAAAACGGTATCATTTTACTTTCCATCTCCCAACATTATTTTGAACTGTCTTGAACTTAAGTTGTTTTCCTTTCTTGAAATGACACTACAGCCAGTCTATTCTGTTCATGTAGGCGTATTGAAAGAGCTTGTCCTCCATGCAGACAAGGAGAAAGAGCCATATTAAGTACTTTTAGGGACAATACATCAAAATAATGCGGTCATTGTTGCAATGTCAGGAATGCTAGTTCTACCTCTTTGGAAATCCTCGCAATAACAAAAGTATCCACTCAATGAAGGGAGTGCCCGTTCTTTTCTTCAATTCATCAATTGATGCCATGTTAGAAAGAGCTGAGTAGTTTGTTACGTAAATATTCAAATATAGCTGATGCGAGCTATTAAAAAAAACTGAATCGAATAGCCTGCATCTTTAATATGAATAACAATGAGCAGTGCCTAAATACAGCTGCACTGCAATTCTAAGTTAGCTTCAACGAAATGTTACTTTCAATGGCATGTTAGTTTGAATGCACCTGTTTCAAAACATAACAATCATTAAATCAGCATCAGAAAGTATTAACAACTAAAAGCGAACCGGGTAATCGCAGTGAGGCAAAGTGGTCTCGTGGATAAGCAACCACTTAGTAAGTGGAAGGTATCAGGTTCGATCCCCAGCTAGTGTATTTTGTTTTAAAGCCCAAAAGGGCATATGGTGAGAGGGGAAGCAGCTGAGTGTAGCAAAAAAACTGTTAGGGAGCCCCTTTGGGGGGGGGGGGGGGGGGTCTTTTTTTTTGGGGGGGGGGGTCTTTTTTTTTCTTTTCTTTTTTTTCAAAAGCACAGTGTTAACAACTAAAAGTGAACCAGGTAATCGCAGTGAGGCAAAGTGGTCTCGTGGATAAGCAACCACTTAGTAAGTGGAAGGTATCAGGTTCGATCCCCAGCTAGTGTATTTTGTTTTAAAGCCCAAAAGGGCATATGGTGAGAGGGGGAGCAGCTGAGTGTAGGAAAAAAACTGTTAGGGAGCCCCTTTGGGGGGGGGGGTCTTTTTTTTTGGGGGGGGGGGTCTTTTTTTTTTTTTTCTTTTTTTTCAAAAGCACAGTGTTAACAACTAAAAGTGAACCAGGTAATCGCAGTGAGGCAAAGTGGTCTCGTGGATAAGCAACCACTTAGTAAGTGGAAGGTATCAGGTTCGATCCCCAGCTAGTGTATTTTGTTTTAAAGCCCAAAAGGGCATATGGTGAGAGGGGGAGCAGCTGAGTATAGGAAAAAACTGTTAGGGAGCCCCTTTGGGGGGTCTTTTTTTTGGGGGGGGTCTTTTTTTGGGGGGGGGGGTCTTTTTTTTTTTTTAGCTGGCGGTCGTCAGCTAGCTGGCGGTCGTCAGCTAGCTGGCGGTCGTCAGCTAGCTGGCGGTCGTCAGCTAGCTGGCGGTCGTCAGCTAGGTCGTCAGCTAGCTGGCGGTCGTCAGCTAGCTGGCGGTCGTCAGCTAGCTGGCGGTCGTCAGCTAGCTGGCGGTCGTCAGCGTGGCCTGCGGCCGATAGCGTTAGCCCCAAAGCCATGTCCAATTTTTAAACTACATTCAAGAGTCCCTTATTGCCAGGTTAAAAAGTTTTTTTTTTACATTTTCAGTACTACTTCCTTCCTTTTATTCACTCTGTACACTCCCATGCTATCCTTTTCCAGTCTGTAAACAACTTTACAACATGAATTCAATGATGGGCAGGGTTTTACTTCTCATATGAAAACGCCTTAACTTCGCGAGGTGAAACAAAGGGTCTTTCAAATTCAAGTCTATTCAAGCCCAATCTGGGCTAACAACTGGCCTGCATACCCGAGCAGAATCACTTTATTCTCAACAAAGACACACAGTCTTGGGTAAAGAGGTCCATTTTATTTTTTTTAATTTAGTTATATTTTTTCATTGACAGTATACTATTAAATATCAGGAATATTGGATGCTCTGTTTCAATTACAGTCCAGATTGCCGAGCAATGAATTATCTCCTGCTTCTTGTCCAAAAAACATATCTAACTGGTTTTTAAAACGGTATCATTTTACTTTCCATCTCCCAACATTATTTTGAACTGTCTTGAACTTAAGTTGTTTTCCTTTCTTGAAATGACACTACAGCCAGTCTATTCTGTTCATGTAGGCGTATTGAAAGAGCTTGTCCTCCATGCAGACAAGGAGAAAGAGCCATATTAAGTACTTTTAGGGACAATACATCAAAATAATGCGGTCATTGTTGCAATGTCAGGAATGCTAGTTCTACCTCTTTGGAAATCCTCGCAATAACAAAAGTATCCACTCAATGAAGGGAGTGCCCGTTCTTTTCTTCAATTCATCAATTGATGCCATGTTAGAAAGAGCTGAGTAGTTTGTTACGTAAATATTCAAATATAGCTGATGCGAGCTATTAAAAAAAACTGAATCGAATAGCCTGCATCTTTAATATGAATAACAATGAGCAGTGCCTAAATACAGCTGCACTGCAATTCTAAGTTAGCTTCAACGAAATGTTACTTTCAATGGCATGTTAGTTTGAATGCACCTGTTTCAAAACATAACAATCATTAAATCAGCATCAGAAAGTATTAACAACTAAAAGCGAACCGGGTAATCGCAGTGAGGCAAAGTGGTCTCGTGGATAAGCAACCACTTAGTAAGTGGAAGGTATCAGGTTCGATCCCCAGCTAGTGTATTTTGTTTTAAAGCCCAAAAGGGCATATGGTGAGAGGGGAAGCAGCTGAGTGTAGCAAAAAAACTGTTAGGGAGCCCCTTTGGGGGGGGGGGGGTCTTTTTTTTTTTGGGGGGGGGGTCTTTTTTTTTCTTTTCTTTTTTTTCAAAAGCACAGTGTTAACAACTAAAAGTGAACCAGGTAATCGCAGTGAGGCAAAGTGGTCTCGTGGATAAGCAACCACTTAGTAAGTGGAAGGTATCAGGTTCGATCCCCAGCTAGTGTATTTTGTTTTAAAGCCCAAAAGGGCATATGGTGAGAGGGGGAGCAGCTGAGTGTAGGAAAAAAACTGTTAGGGAGCCCCTTTGGGGGGGGGGGGTCTTTTTTTTTGGGGGGGGGGGTCTTTTTTTTTTTTTCTTTTTTTTCAAAAGCACAGTGTTAACAACTAAAAGTGAACCAGGTAATCGCAGTGAGGCAAAGTGGTCTCGTGGATAAGCAACCACTTAGTAAGTGGAAGGTATCAGGTTCGATCCCCAGCTAGTGTATTTTGTTTTAAAGCCCAAAAGGGCATATGGTGAGAGGGGGAGCAGCTGAGTATAGGAAAAAACTGTTAGGGAGCCCCTTTGGGGGGTCTTTTTTTTGGGGGGGGTCTTTTTTTTGGGGGGGGGGTCTTTTTTTTTTTTTTTAGCTGGCGGTCGTCAGCTAGCTGGCGGTCGTCAGCTAGCTGGCGGTCGTCAGCTAGCTGGCGGTCGTCAGCTAGCTGGCGGTCGTCAGCTAGCTGGCGGTCGTCAGCTAGCTGGCGGTCGTCAGCTAGCTGGCGGTCGTCAGCGTGGCCTGCGGCCGATAGCGTTAGCCCCAAAGCCATGTCCAATTTTTAAACTACATTCAAGAGTCCCTTATTGCCAGGTTAAAAAGTTTTTTTTTACATTTTCAGTACTACTTCCTTCCTTTTATTCACTCTGTACACTCCCATGCTATCCTTTTCCAGTCTGTAAACAACTTTACAACATGAATTCAATGATGGGCAGGGTTTTACTTCTCATATGAAAACGCCTTAACTTCGCGAGGTGAAACAAAGGGTCTTTCAAATTCAAGTCTATTCAAGCCCAATCTGGGCTAACAACTGGCCTGCATACCCGAGCAGAATCACTTTATTCTCAACAAAGACACACAGTCTTGGGTAAAGAGGTCCATTTTATTTTTTTTAATTTAGTTATATTTTTTCATTGACAGTATACTATTAAATATCAGGAATATTGGATGCTCTGTTTCAATTACAGTCCAGATTGCCGAGCAATGAATTATCTCCTGCTTCTTGTCCAAAAAACATATCTAACTGGTTTTTAAAACGGTATCATTTTACTTTCCATCTCCCAACATTATTTTGAACTGTCTTGAACTTAAGTTGTTTTCCTTTCTTGAAATGACACTACAGCCAGTCTATTCTGTTCATGTAGGCGTATTGAAAGAGCTTGTCCTCCATGCAGACAAGGAGAAAGAGCCATATTAAGTACTTTTAGGGACAATACATCAAAATAATGCGGTCATTGTTGCAATGTCAGGAATGCTAGTTCTACCTCTTTGGAAATCCTCGCAATAACAAAAGTATCCACTCAATGAAGGGAGTGCCCGTTCTTTTCTTCAATTCATCAATTGATGCCATGTTAGAAAGAGCTGAGTAGTTTGTTACGTAAATATTCAAATATAGCTGATGCGAGCTATTAAAAAAAACTGAATCGAATAGCCTGCATCTTTAATATGAATAACAATGAGCAGTGCCTAAATACAGCTGCACTGCAATTCTAAGTTAGCTTCAACGAAATGTTACTTTCAATGGCATGTTAGTTTGAATGCACCTGTTTCAAAACATAACAATCATTAAATCAGCATCAGAAAGTATTAACAACTAAAAGCGAACCGGGTAATCGCAGTGAGGCAAAGTGGTCTCGTGGATAAGCAACCACTTAGTAAGTGGAAGGTATCAGGTTCGATCCCCAGCTAGTGTATTTTGTTTTAAAGCCCAAAAGGGCATATGGTGAGAGGGGGAGCAGCTGAGTGTAGGAAAAAAACTGTTAGGGAGCCCCTTTGGGGGGGGGGGGGGTCTTTTTTTTTTGGGGGGGGTCTTTTTTTTTTTTTTCTTTTTTTTCAAAAGCACAGTGTTAACAACTAAAAGTGAACCAGGTAATCGCAGTGAGGCAAAGTGGTCTCGTGGATAAGCAACCACTTAGTAAGTGGAAGGTATCAGGTTCGATCCCCAGCTAGTGTATTTTGTTTTAAAGCCCAAAAGGGCATATGGTGAGAGGGGGAGCAGCTGAGTATAGGAAAAAACTGTTAGGGAGCCCCTTTGGGGGGTCTTTTTTTGGGGGGGGGGGTCTTTTTTTTGGGGGGGGGGTCTTTTTTTTTTTTTTAGCTGGCGGTCGTCAGCTAGCTGGCGGTCGTCAGCTAGCTGGCGGTCGTCAGCTAGCTGGCGGTCGTCAGCTAGCTGGCGGTCGTCAGCTAGCTGGCGGTCGTCAGCTAGCTGGCGGTCGTCAGCGTGGCCTGCGGCCGATAGCGTTAGCCCCAAAGCCATGTCCAATTTTTAAACTACATTCAAGAGTCCCTTATTGCCAGGTTAAAAAGTTTTTTTTTACATTTTCAGTACTACTTCCTTCCTTTTATTCACTCTGTACACTCCCATGCTATCCTTTTCCAGTCTGTAAACAACTTTACAACATGAATTCAATGATGGGCAGGGTTTTACTTCTCATATGAAAACGCCTTAACTTCGCGAGGTGAAACAAAGGGTCTTTCAAATTCAAGTCTATTCAAGCCCAATCTGGGCTAACAACTGGCCTGCATACCCGAGCAGAATCACTTTATTCTCAACAAAGACACACAGTCTTGGGTAAAGAGGTCCATTTTATTTTTTTTAATTTAGTTATATTTTTTCATTGACAGTATACTATTAAATATCAGGAATATTGGATGCTCTGTTTCAATTACAGTCCAGATTGCCGAGCAATGAATTATCTCCTGCTTCTTGTCCAAAAAACATATCTAACTGGTTTTTAAAACGGTATCATTTTACTTTCCATCTCCCAACATTATTTTGAACTGTCTTGAACTTAAGTTGTTTTCCTTTCTTGAAATGACACTACAGCCAGTCTATTCTGTTCATGTAGGCGTATTGAAAGAGCTTGTCCTCCATGCAGACAAGGAGAAAGAGCCATATTAAGTACTTTTAGGGACAATACATCAAAATAATGCGGTCATTGTTGCAATGTCAGGAATGCTAGTTCTACCTCTTTGGAAATCCTCGCAATAACAAAAGTATCCACTCAATGAAGGGAGTGCCCGTTCTTTTCTTCAATTCATCAATTGATGCCATGTTAGAAAGAGCTGAGTAGTTTGTTACGTAAATATTCAAATATAGCTGATGCGAGCTATTAAAAAAAACTGAATCGAATAGCCTGCATCTTTAATATGAATAACAATGAGCAGTGCCTAAATACAGCTGCACTGCAATTCTAAGTTAGCTTCAACGAAATGTTACTTTCAATGGCATGTTAGTTTGAATGCACCTGTTTCAAAACATAACAATCATTAAATCAGCATCAGAAAGTATTAACAACTAAAAGCGAACCGGGTAATCGCAGTGAGGCAAAGTGGTCTCGTGGATAAGCAACCACTTAGTAAGTGGAAGGTATCAGGTTCGATCCCCAGCTAGTGTATTTTGTTTTAAAGCCCAAAAGGGCATATGGTGAGAGGGGGAGCAGCTGAGTGTAGGAAAAAAACTGTTAGGGAGCCCCTTTGGGGGGGGGGGGTCTTTTTTTTTTGGGGGGGGTCTTTTTTTTTTTTTTCTTTTTTTTCAAAAGCACAGTGTTAACAACTAAAAGTGAACCAGGTAATCGCAGTGAGGCAAAGTGGTCTCGTGGATAAGCAACCACTTAGTAAGTGGAAGGTATCAGGTTCGATCCCCAGCTAGTGTATTTTGTTTTAAAGCCCAAAAGGGCATATGGTGAGAGGGGGAGCAGCTGAGTATAGGAAAAAACTGTTAGGGAGCCCCTTTGGGGGGTCTTTTTTTTTGGGGGGGGGGTCTTTTTTTGGGGGGGGGGTCTTTTTTTTTTTTTTAGCTGGCGGTCGTCAGCTAGCTGGCGGTCGTCAGCTAGCTGGCGGTCGTCAGCTAGCTGGCGGTCGTCAGCTAGCTGGCGGTCGTCAGCTAGCTGGCGGTCGTCAGCTAGCTGGCGGTCGTCAGCTAGCTGGCGGTCGTCAGCGTGGCCTGCGGCCGATAGCGTTAGCCCCAAAGCCATGTCCAATTTTTAAACTACATTCAAGAGTCCCTTATTGCCAGGTTAAAAAGTTTTTTTTTACATTTTCAGTACTACTTCCTTCCTTTTATTCACTCTGTACACTCCCATGCTATCCTTTTCCAGTCTGTAAACAACTTTACAACATGAATTCAATGATGGGCAGGGTTTTACTTCTCATATGAAAACGCCTTAACTTCGCGAGGTGAAACAAAGGGTCTTTCAAATTCAAGTCTATTCAAGCCCAATCTGGGCTAACAACTGGCCTGCATACCCGAGCAGAATCACTTTATTCTCAACAAAGACACACAGTCTTGGGTAAAGAGGTCCATTTTATTTTTTTTAATTTAGTTATATTTTTTCATTGACAGTATACTATTAAATATCAGGAATATTGGATGCTCTGTTTCAATTACAGTCCAGATTGCCGAGCAATGAATTATCTCCTGCTTCTTGTCCAAAAAACATATCTAACTGGTTTTTAAAACGGTATCATTTTACTTTCCATCTCCCAACATTATTTTGAACTGTCTTGAACTTAAGTTGTTTTCCTTTCTTGAAATGACACTACAGCCAGTCTATTCTGTTCATGTAGGCGTATTGAAAGAGCTTGTCCTCCATGCAGACAAGGAGAAAGAGCCATATTAAGTACTTTTAGGGACAATACATCAAAATAATGCGGTCATTGTTGCAATGTCAGGAATGCTAGTTCTACCTCTTTGGAAATCCTCGCAATAACAAAAGTATCCACTCAATGAAGGGAGTGCCCGTTCTTTTCTTCAATTCATCAATTGATGCCATGTTAGAAAGAGCTGAGTAGTTTGTTACGTAAATATTCAAATATAGCTGATGCGAGCTATTAAAAAAAACTGAATCGAATAGCCTGCATCTTTAATATGAATAACAATGAGCAGTGCCTAAATACAGCTGCACTGCAATTCTAAGTTAGCTTCAACGAAATGTTACTTTCAATGGCATGTTAGTTTGAATGCACCTGTTTCAAAACATAACAATCATTAAATCAGCATCAGAAAGTATTAACAACTAAAAGCGAACCGGGTAATCGCAGTGAGGCAAAGTGGTCTCGTGGATAAGCAACCACTTAGTAAGTGGAAGGTATCAGGTTCGATCCCCAGCTAGTGTATTTTGTTTTAAAGCCCAAAAGGGCATATGGTGAGAGGGGGAGCAGCTGAGTGTAGGAAAAAAAACTGTTAGGGAGCCCCTTTGGGGGGGGGGGGGGTCTTTTTTTTTGGGGGGGGGTCTTTTTTTTTTTTTTCTTTTTTTTCAAAAGCACAGTGTTAACAACTAAAAGTGAACCAGGTAATCGCAGTGAGGCAAAGTGGTCTCGTGGATAAGCAACCACTTAGTAAGTGGAAGGTATCAGGTTCGATCCCCAGCTAGTGTATTTTGTTTTAAAGCCCAAAAGGGCATATGGTGAGAGGGGGAGCAGCTGAGTATAGGAAAAAACTGTTAGGGAGCCCCTTTGGGGGGTCTTTTTTTGGGGGGGGGGGTCTTTTTTTTGGGGGGGGGTCTTTTTTTTTTTTTTTAGCTGGCGGTCGTCAGCTAGCTGGCGGTCGTCAGCTAGCTGGCGGTCGTCAGCTAGCTGGCGGTCGTCAGCTAGCTGGCGGTCGTCAGCTAGCTGGCGGTCGTCAGCTAGCTGGCGGTCGTCAGCTAGCTGGCGGTCGTCAGCTAGCTGGCGGTCGTCAGCGTGGCCTGCGGCCGATAGCGTTAGCCCCAAAGCCATGTCCAATTTTTAAACTACATTCAAGAGTCCCTTATTGCCAGGTTAAAAAGTTTTTTTTTACATTTTCAGTACTACTTCCTTCCTTTTATTCACTCTGTACACTCCCATGCTATCCTTTTCCAGTCTGTAAACAACTTTACAACATGAATTCAATGATGGGCAGGGTTTTACTTCTCATATGAAAACGCCTTAACTTCGCGAGGTGAAACAAAGGGTCTTTCAAATTCAAGTCTATTCAAGCCCAATCTGGGCTAACAACTGGCCTGCATACCCGAGCAGAATCACTTTATTCTCAACAAAGACACACAGTCTTGGGTAAAGAGGTCCATTTTATTTTTTTTAATTTAGTTATATTTTTTCATTGACAGTATACTATTAAATATCAGGAATATTGGATGCTCTGTTTCAATTACAGTCCAGATTGCCGAGCAATGAATTATCTCCTGCTTCTTGTCCAAAAAACATATCTAACTGGTTTTTAAAACGGTATCATTTTACTTTCCATCTCCCAACATTATTTTGAACTGTCTTGAACTTAAGTTGTTTTCCTTTCTTGAAATGACACTACAGCCAGTCTATTCTGTTCATGTAGGCGTATTGAAAGAGCTTGTCCTCCATGCAGACAAGGAGAAAGAGCCATATTAAGTACTTTTAGGGACAATACATCAAAATAATGCGGTCATTGTTGCAATGTCAGGAATGCTAGTTCTACCTCTTTGGAAATCCTCGCAATAACAAAAGTATCCACTCAATGAAGGGAGTGCCCGTTCTTTTCTTCAATTCATCAATTGATGCCATGTTAGAAAGAGCTGAGTAGTTTGTTACGTAAATATTCAAATATAGCTGATGCGAGCTATTAAAAAAAACTGAATCGAATAGCCTGCATCTTTAATATGAATAACAATGAGCAGTGCCTAAATACAGCTGCACTGCAATTCTAAGTTAGCTTCAACGAAATGTTACTTTCAATGGCATGTTAGTTTGAATGCACCTGTTTCAAAACATAACAATCATTAAATCAGCATCAGAAAGTATTAACAACTAAAAGCGAACCGGGTAATCGCAGTGAGGCAAAGTGGTCTCGTGGATAAGCAACCACTTAGTAAGTGGAAGGTATCAGGTTCGATCCCCAGCTAGTGTATTTTGTTTTAAAGCCCAAAAGGGCATATGGTGAGAGGGGGAGCAGCTGAGTGTAGGAAAAAAACTGTTAGGGAGCCCCTTTGGGGGGGGGGGGTCTTTTTTTTTGGGGGGGGGTCTTTTTTTTTTTTTTCTTTTTTTTCAAAAGCACAGTGTTAACAACTAAAAGTGAACCAGGTAATCGCAGTGAGGCAAAGTGGTCTCGTGGATAAGCAACCACTTAGTAAGTGGAAGGTATCAGGTTCGATCCCCAGCTAGTGTATTTTGTTTTAAAGCCCAAAAGGGCATATGGTGAGAGGGGGAGCAGCTGAGTATAGGAAAAAACTGTTAGGGAGCCCCTTTGGGGGGTCTTTTTTTTGGGGGGGGGGGTCTTTTTTTGGGGGGGGGGTCTTTTTTTTTTTTTTAGCTGGCGGTCGTCAGCTAGCTGGCGGTCGTCAGCTAGCTGGCGGTCGTAGCTGGCGGTCGTAGCTGGCGGTCGTCAGCTAGCTGGCGGTCGTCAGCTAGCTGGCGGTCGTCAGCTAGCTGGCGGTCGTCAGCTAGCTGGCGGTCGTCAGCGTGGCCTGCGGCCGATAGCGTTAGCCCCAAAGCCATGTCCAATTTTTAAACTACATTCAAGAGTCCCTTATTGCCAGGTTAAAAAGTTTTTTTTTACATTTTCAGTACTACTTCCTTCCTTTTATTCACTCTGTACACTCCCATGCTATCCTTTTCCAGTCTGTAAACAACTTTACAACATGAATTCAATGATGGGCAGGGTTTTACTTCTCATATGAAAACGCCTTAACTTCGCGAGGTGAAACAAAGGGTCTTTCAAATTCAAGTCTATTCAAGCCCAATCTGGGCTAACAACTGGCCTGCATACCCGAGCAGAATCACTTTATTCTCAACAAAGACACACAGTCTTGGGTAAAGAGGTCCATTTTATTTTTTTTAATTTAGTTATATTTTTTCATTGACAGTATACTATTAAATATCAGGAATATTGGATGCTCTGTTTCAATTACAGTCCAGATTGCCGAGCAATGAATTATCTCCTGCTTCTTGTCCAAAAAACATATCTAACTGGTTTTTAAAACGGTATCATTTTACTTTCCATCTCCCAACATTATTTTGAACTGTCTTGAACTTAAGTTGTTTTCCTTTCTTGAAATGACACTACAGCCAGTCTATTCTGTTCATGTAGGCGTATTGAAAGAGCTTGTCCTCCATGCAGACAAGGAGAAAGAGCCATATTAAGTACTTTTAGGGACAATACATCAAAATAATGCGGTCATTGTTGCAATGTCAGGAATGCTAGTTCTACCTCTTTGGAAATCCTCGCAATAACAAAAGTATCCACTCAATGAAGGGAGTGCCCGTTCTTTTCTTCAATTCATCAATTGATGCCATGTTAGAAAGAGCTGAGTAGTTTGTTACGTAAATATTCAAATATAGCTGATGCGAGCTATTAAAAAAAACTGAATCGAATAGCCTGCATCTTTAATATGAATAACAATGAGCAGTGCCTAAATACAGCTGCACTGCAATTCTAAGTTAGCTTCAACGAAATGTTACTTTCAATGGCATGTTAGTTTGAATGCACCTGTTTCAAAACATAACAATCATTAAATCAGCATCAGAAAGTATTAACAACTAAAAGCGAACCGGGTAATCGCAGTGAGGCAAAGTGGTCTCGTGGATAAGCAACCACTTAGTAAGTGGAAGGTATCAGGTTCGATCCCCAGCTAGTGTATTTTGTTTTAAAGCCCAAAAGGGCATATGGTGAGAGGGGGAGCAGCTGAGTGTAGGAAAAAAACTGTTAGGGAGCCCCTTTGGGGGGGGGGGGGGGGGGGTCTTTTTTTTGGGGGGGGGGTCTTTTTTTTTTCTTTTCTTTTTTTTCAAAAGCACAGTGTTAACAACTAAAAGTGAACCAGGTAATCGCAGTGAGGCAAAGTGGTCTCGTGGATAAGCAACCACTTAGTAAGTGGAAGGTATCAGGTTCGATCCCCAGCTAGTGTATTTTGTTTTAAAGCCCAAAAGGGCATATGGTGAGAGGGGGAGCAGCTGAGTATAGGAAAAAACTGTTAGGGAGCCCCTTTGGGGGGTCTTTTTTTTTGGGGGGGGGGGTCTTTTTTTTTGGGGGGGGTCTTTTTTTTTTTTTTAGCTGGCGGTCGTCAGCTAGCTGGCGGTCGTCAGCTAGCTGGCGGTCGTCAGCTAGCTGGCGGTCGTCAGCTAGCTGGCGGCCGATAGCGTTAGCCCCAAAGCCATGTCCAATTTTTAAACTACATTCAAGAGTCCCTTATTGCCAGGTTAAAAAGTTTTTTTTTACATTTTCAGTACTACTTCCTTCCTTTTATTCACTCTGTACACTCCCATGCTATCCTTTTCCAGTCTGTAAACAACTTTACAACATGAATTCAATGATGGGCAGGGTTTTACTTCTCATATGAAAACGCCTTAACTTCGCGAGGTGAAACAAAGGGTCTTTCAAATTCAAGTCTATTCAAGCCCAATCTGGGCTAACAACTGGCCTGCATACCCGAGCAGAATCACTTTATTCTCAACAAAGACACACAGTCTTGGGTAAAGAGGTCCATTTTATTTTTTTTAATTTAGTTATATTTTTTCATTGACAGTATACTATTAAATATCAGGAATATTGGATGCTCTGTTTCAATTACAGTCCAGATTGCCGAGCAATGAATTATCTCCTGCTTCTTGTCCAAAAAACATATCTAACTGGTTTTTAAAACGGTATCATTTTACTTTCCATCTCCCAACATTATTTTGAACTGTCTTGAACTTAAGTTGTTTTCCTTTCTTGAAATGACACTACAGCCAGTCTATTCTGTTCATGTAGGCGTATTGAAAGAGCTTGTCCTCCATGCAGACAAGGAGAAAGAGCCATATTAAGTACTTTTAGGGACAATACATCAAAATAATGCGGTCATTGTTGCAATGTCAGGAATGCTAGTTCTACCTCTTTGGAAATCCTCGCAATAACAAAAGTATCCACTCAATGAAGGGAGTGCCCGTTCTTTTCTTCAATTCATCAATTGATGCCATGTTAGAAAGAGCTGAGTAGTTTGTTACGTAAATATTCAAATATAGCTGATGCGAGCTATTAAAAAAAACTGAATCGAATAGCCTGCATCTTTAATATGAATAACAATGAGCAGTGCCTAAATACAGCTGCACTGCAATTCTAAGTTAGCTTCAACGAAATGTTACTTTCAATGGCATGTTAGTTTGAATGCACCTGTTTCAAAACATAACAATCATTAAATCAGCATCAGAAAGTATTAACAACTAAAAGCGAACCGGGTAATCGCAGTGAGGCAAAGTGGTCTCGTGGATAAGCAACCACTTAGTAAGTGGAAGGTATCAGGTTCGATCCCCAGCTAGTGTATTTTGTTTTAAAGCCCAAAAGGGCATATGGTGAGAGGGGGAGCAGCTGAGTGTAGGAAAAAAACTGTTAGGGAGCCCCTTTGGGGGGGGGGGGGGTCTTTTTTTTTGGGGGGGGGGGTCTTTTTTTTTTTTTTCTTTTTTTTCAAAAGCACAGTGTTAACAACTAAAAGTGAACCAGGTAATCGCAGTGAGGCAAAGTGGTCTCGTGGATAAGCAACCACTTAGTAAGTGGAAGGTATCAGGTTCGATCCCCAGCTAGTGTATTTTGTTTTAAAGCCCAAAAGGGCATATGGTGAGAGGGGGAGCAGCTGAGTATAGGAAAAAACTGTTAGGGAGCCCCTTTGGGGGGTCTTTTTTTTTGGGGGGGGGGGGTCTTTTTTTTGGGGGGGGGTCTTTTTTTTTTTTTTAGCTGGCGGTCGTCAGCTAGCTGGCGGTCGTCAGCTAGCTGGCGGTCGTCAGCTAGCTGGCGGTCGTCAGCTAGCTGGCGGTCGTCAGCTAGCTGGCGGTCGTCAGCTAGCTGGCGGTCGTCAGCTAGCTGGCGGTCGTCAGCTAGCTGGCGGTCGTCAGCGTGGCCTGCGGCCGATAGCGTTAGCCCCAAAGCCATGTCCAATTTTTAAACTACATTCAAGAGTCCCTTATTGCCAGGTTAAAAAGTTTTTTTTTACATTTTCAGTACTACTTCCTTCCTTTTATTCACTCTGTACACTCCCATGCTATCCTTTTCCAGTCTGTAAACAACTTTACAACATGAATTCAATGATGGGCAGGGTTTTACTTCTCATATGAAAACGCCTTAACTTCGCGAGGTGAAACAAAGGGTCTTTCAAATTCAAGTCTATTCAAGCCCAATCTGGGCTAACAACTGGCCTGCATACCCGAGCAGAATCACTTTATTCTCAACAAAGACACACAGTCTTGGGTAAAGAGGTCCATTTTATTTTTTTTAATTTAGTTATATTTTTTCATTGACAGTATACTATTAAATATCAGGAATATTGGATGCTCTGTTTCAATTACAGTCCAGATTGCCGAGCAATGAATTATCTCCTGCTTCTTGTCCAAAAAACATATCTAACTGGTTTTTAAAACGGTATCATTTTACTTTCCATCTCCCAACATTATTTTGAACTGTCTTGAACTTAAGTTGTTTTCCTTTCTTGAAATGACACTACAGCCAGTCTATTCTGTTCATGTAGGCGTATTGAAAGAGCTTGTCCTCCATGCAGACAAGGAGAAAGAGCCATATTAAGTACTTTTAGGGACAATACATCAAAATAATGCGGTCATTGTTGCAATGTCAGGAATGCTAGTTCTACCTCTTTGGAAATCCTCGCAATAACAAAAGTATCCACTCAATGAAGGGAGTGCCCGTTCTTTTCTTCAATTCATCAATTGATGCCATGTTAGAAAGAGCTGAGTAGTTTGTTACGTAAATATTCAAATATAGCTGATGCGAGCTATTAAAAAAAACTGAATCGAATAGCCTGCATCTTTAATATGAATAACAATGAGCAGTGCCTAAATACAGCTGCACTGCAATTCTAAGTTAGCTTCAACGAAATGTTACTTTCAATGGCATGTTAGTTTGAATGCACCTGTTTCAAAACATAACAATCATTAAATCAGCATCAGAAAGTATTAACAACTAAAAGCGAACCGGGTAATCGCAGTGAGGCAAAGTGGTCTCGTGGATAAGCAACCACTTAGTAAGTGGAAGGTATCAGGTTCGATCCCCAGCTAGTGTATTTTGTTTTAAAGCCCAAAAGGGCATATGGTGAGAGGGGGAGCAGCTGAGTGTAGGAAAAAAACTGTTAGGGAGCCCCTTTGGGGGGGGGGGGGGGGTCTTTTTTTTTTGGGGGGGGTCTTTTTTTTTTTTTCTTTTTTTTCAAAAGCACAGTGTTAACAACTAAAAGTGAACCAGGTAATCGCAGTGAGGCAAAGTGGTCTCGTGGATAAGCAACCACTTAGTAAGTGGAAGGTATCAGGTTCGATCCCCAGCTAGTGTATTTTGTTTTAAAGCCCAAAAGGGCATATGGTGAGAGGGGGAGCAGCTGAGTATAGGAAAAAAACTGTTAGGGAGCCCCTTTGGGGGGTCTTTTTTTGGGGGGGGGGGGGGTCTTTTTTTTGGGGGGGGGTCTTTTTTTTTTTTTTAGCTGGCGGTCGTCAGCTAGCTGGCGGTCGTCAGCTAGCTGGCGGCCGATAGCGTTAGCCCCAAAGCCATGTCCAATTTTTAAACTACATTCAAGAGTCCCTTATTGCCAGGTTAAAAAGTTTTTTTTTACATTTTCAGTACTACTTCCTTCCTTTTATTCACTCTGTACACTCCCATGCTATCCTTTTCCAGTCTGTAAACAACTTTACAACATGAATTCAATGATGGGCAGGGTTTTACTTCTCATATGAAAACGCCTTAACTTCGCGAGGTGAAACAAAGGGTCTTTCAAATTCAAGTCTATTCAAGCCCAATCTGGGCTAACAACTGGCCTGCATACCCGAGCAGAATCACTTTATTCTCAACAAAGACACACAGTCTTGGGTAAAGAGGTCCATTTTATTTTTTTTAATTTAGTTATATTTTTTCATTGACAGTATACTATTAAATATCAGGAATATTGGATGCTCTGTTTCAATTACAGTCCAGATTGCCGAGCAATGAATTATCTCCTGCTTCTTGTCCAAAAAACATATCTAACTGGTTTTTAAAACGGTATCATTTTACTTTCCATCTCCCAACATTATTTTGAACTGTCTTGAACTTAAGTTGTTTTCCTTTCTTGAAATGACACTACAGCCAGTCTATTCTGTTCATGTAGGCGTATTGAAAGAGCTTGTCCTCCATGCAGACAAGGAGAAAGAGCCATATTAAGTACTTTTAGGGACAATACATCAAAATAATGCGGTCATTGTTGCAATGTCAGGAATGCTAGTTCTACCTCTTTGGAAATCCTCGCAATAACAAAAGTATCCACTCAATGAAGGGAGTGCCCGTTCTTTTCTTCAATTCATCAATTGATGCCATGTTAGAAAGAGCTGAGTAGTTTGTTACGTAAATATTCAAATATAGCTGATGCGAGCTATTAAAAAAAACTGAATCGAATAGCCTGCATCTTTAATATGAATAACAATGAGCAGTGCCTAAATACAGCTGCACTGCAATTCTAAGTTAGCTTCAACGAAATGTTACTTTCAATGGCATGTTAGTTTGAATGCACCTGTTTCAAAACATAACAATCATTAAATCAGCATCAGAAAGTATTAACAACTAAAAGCGAACCGGGTAATCGCAGTGAGGCAAAGTGGTCTCGTGGATAAGCAACCACTTAGTAAGTGGAAGGTATCAGGTTCGATCCCCAGCTAGTGTATTTTGTTTTAAAGCCCAAAAGGGCATATGGTGAGAGGGGGAGCAGCTGAGTGTAGGAAAAAAACTGTTAGGGAGCCCCTTTGGGGGGGGGGGGGGGGTCTTTTTTTTTTGGGGGGGGTCTTTTTTTTTTTTTTCTTTTTTTTCAAAAGCACAGTGTTAACAACTAAAAGTGAACCAGGTAATCGCAGTGAGGCAAAGTGGTCTCGTGGATAAGCAACCACTTAGTAAGTGGAAGGTATCAGGTTCGATCCCCAGCTAGTGTATTTTGTTTTAAAGCCCAAAAGGGCATATGGTGAGAGGGGGAGCAGCTGAGTATAGGAAAAAACTGTTAGGGAGCCCCTTTGGGGGGTCTTTTTTTTTTGGGGGGGGGTCTTTTTTTTGGGGGGGGGTCTTTTTTTTTTTTTTTAGCTGGCGGTCGTCAGCTAGCTGGCGGTCGTCAGCTAGCTGGCGGTCGTCAGCTAGCTGGCGGTCGTCAGCTAGCTGGCGGTCGTCAGCTAGCTGGCGGTCGTCAGCTAGCTGGCGGTCGTCAGCTAGCTGGCGGTCGTCAGCTAGCTGGCGGTCGTCAGCGTGGCCTGCGGCCGATAGCGTTAGCCCCAAAGCCATGTCCAATTTTTAAACTACATTCAAGAGTCCCTTATTGCCAGGTTAAAAAGTTTTTTTTTTACATTTTCAGTACTACTTCCTTCCTTTTATTCACTCTGTACACTCCCATGCTATCCTTTTCCAGTCTGTAAACAACTTTACAACATGAATTCAATGATGGGCAGGGTTTTACTTCTCATATGAAAACGCCTTAACTTCGCGAGGTGAAACAAAGGGTCTTTCAAATTCAAGTCTATTCAAGCCCAATCTGGGCTAACAACTGGCCTGCATACCCGAGCAGAATCACTTTATTCTCAACAAAGACACACAGTCTTGGGTAAAGAGGTCCATTTTATTTTTTTTAATTTAGTTATATTTTTTCATTGACAGTATACTATTAAATATCAGGAATATTGGATGCTCTGTTTCAATTACAGTCCAGATTGCCGAGCAATGAATTATCTCCTGCTTCTTGTCCAAAAAACATATCTAACTGGTTTTTAAAACGGTATCATTTTACTTTCCATCTCCCAACATTATTTTGAACTGTCTTGAACTTAAGTTGTTTTCCTTTCTTGAAATGACACTACAGCCAGTCTATTCTGTTCATGTAGGCGTATTGAAAGAGCTTGTCCTCCATGCAGACAAGGAGAAAGAGCCATATTAAGTACTTTTAGGGACAATACATCAAAATAATGCGGTCATTGTTGCAATGTCAGGAATGCTAGTTCTACCTCTTTGGAAATCCTCGCAATAACAAAAGTATCCACTCAATGAAGGGAGTGCCCGTTCTTTTCTTCAATTCATCAATTGATGCCATGTTAGAAAGAGCTGAGTAGTTTGTTACGTAAATATTCAAATATAGCTGATGCGAGCTATTAAAAAAAACTGAATCGAATAGCCTGCATCTTTAATATGAATAACAATGAGCAGTGCCTAAATACAGCTGCACTGCAATTCTAAGTTAGCTTCAACGAAATGTTACTTTCAATGGCATGTTAGTTTGAATGCACCTGTTTCAAAACATAACAATCATTAAATCAGCATCAGAAAGTATTAACAACTAAAAGCGAACCGGGTAATCGCAGTGAGGCAAAGTGGTCTCGTGGATAAGCAACCACTTAGTAAGTGGAAGGTATCAGGTTCGATCCCCAGCTAGTGTATTTTGTTTTAAAGCCCAAAAGGGCATATGGTGAGAGGGGGAGCAGCTGAGTGTAGGAAAAAAACTGTTAGGGAGCCCCTTTGGGGGGGGGGGGGGGTCTTTTTTTTTTGGGGGGGGTCTTTTTTTTTTTTTCTTTTTTTTCAAAAGCACAGTGTTAACAACTAAAAGTGAACCAGGTAATCGCAGTGAGGCAAAGTGGTCTCGTGGATAAGCAACCACTTAGTAAGTGGAAGGTATCAGGTTCGATCCCCAGCTAGTGTATTTTGTTTTAAAGCCCAAAAGGGCATATGGTGAGAGGGGGAGCAGCTGAGTATAGGAAAAAACTGTTAGGGAGCCCCTTTGGGGGGTCTTTTTTTTGGGGGGGGGGGGGGGGTCTTTTTTTTGGGGGGGGGTCTTTTTTTTTTTTTTAGCTGGCGGTCGTCAGCTAGCTGGCGGTCGTCAGCTAGCTGGCGGCCGATAGCGTTAGCCCCAAAGCCATGTCCAATTTTTAAACTACATTCAAGAGTCCCTTATTGCCAGGTTAAAAAGTTTTTTTTTACATTTTCAGTACTACTTCCTTCCTTTTATTCACTCTGTACACTCCCATGCTATCCTTTTCCAGTCTGTAAACAACTTTACAACATGAATTCAATGATGGGCAGGGTTTTACTTCTCATATGAAAACGCCTTAACTTCGCGAGGTGAAACAAAGGGTCTTTCAAATTCAAGTCTATTCAAGCCCAATCTGGGCTAACAACTGGCCTGCATACCCGAGCAGAATCACTTTATTCTCAACAAAGACACACAGTCTTGGGTAAAGAGGTCCATTTTATTTTTTTTAATTTAGTTATATTTTTTCATTGACAGTATACTATTAAATATCAGGAATATTGGATGCTCTGTTTCAATTACAGTCCAGATTGCCGAGCAATGAATTATCTCCTGCTTCTTGTCCAAAAAACATATCTAACTGGTTTTTAAAACGGTATCATTTTACTTTCCATCTCCCAACATTATTTTGAACTGTCTTGAACTTAAGTTGTTTTCCTTTCTTGAAATGACACTACAGCCAGTCTATTCTGTTCATGTAGGCGTATTGAAAGAGCTTGTCCTCCATGCAGACAAGGAGAAAGAGCCATATTAAGTACTTTTAGGGACAATACATCAAAATAATGCGGTCATTGTTGCAATGTCAGGAATGCTAGTTCTACCTCTTTGGAAATCCTCGCAATAACAAAAGTATCCACTCAATGAAGGGAGTGCCCGTTCTTTTCTTCAATTCATCAATTGATGCCATGTTAGAAAGAGCTGAGTAGTTTGTTACGTAAATATTCAAATATAGCTGATGCGAGCTATTAAAAAAAACTGAATCGAATAGCCTGCATCTTTAATATGAATAACAATGAGCAGTGCCTAAATACAGCTGCACTGCAATTCTAAGTTAGCTTCAACGAAATGTTACTTTCAATGGCATGTTAGTTTGAATGCACCTGTTTCAAAACATAACAATCATTAAATCAGCATCAGAAAGTATTAACAACTAAAAGCGAACCGGGTAATCGCAGTGAGGCAAAGTGGTCTCGTGGATAAGCAACCACTTAGTAAGTGGAAGGTATCAGGTTCGATCCCCAGCTAGTGTATTTTGTTTTAAAGCCCAAAAGGGCATATGGTGAGAGGGGGAGCAGCTGAGTGTAGGAAAAAAACTGTTAGGGAGCCCCTTTGGGGGGGGGGGGGGGGTCTTTTTTTTTTGGGGGGGGTCTTTTTTTTTTTTTTCTTTTTTTTCAAAAGCACAGTGTTAACAACTAAAAGTGAACCAGGTAATCGCAGTGAGGCAAAGTGGTCTCGTGGATAAGCAACCACTTAGTAAGTGGAAGGTATCAGGTTCGATCCCCAGCTAGTGTATTTTGTTTTAAAGCCCAAAAGGGCATATGGTGAGAGGGGGAGCAGCTGAGTATAGGAAAAAACTGTTAGGGAGCCCCTTTGGGGGGTCTTTTTTTTTGGGGGGGGGGTCTTTTTTTGGGGTGGGGGTCTTTTTTTTTTTTTTAGCTGGCGGTCGTCAGCTAGCTGGCGGTCGTCAGCTAGCTGGCGGTCGTCAGCTAGCTGGCGGTCGTCAGCTAGCTGGCGGTCGTCAGCTAGCTGGCGGTCGTCAGCTAGCTGGCGGTCGTCAGCTAGCTGGCGGTCGTCAGCTAGCTGGCGGTCGTCAGCGTGGCCTGCGGCCGATAGCGTTAGCCCCAAAGCCATGTCCAATTTTTAAACTACATTCAAGAGTCCCTTATTGCCAGGTTAAAAAGTTTTTTTTTACATTTTCAGTACTACTTCCTTCCTTTTATTCACTCTGTACACTCCCATGCTATCCTTTTCCAGTCTGTAAACAACTTTACAACATGAATTCAATGATGGGCAGGGTTTTACTTCTCATATGAAAACGCCTTAACTTCGCGAGGTGAAACAAAGGGTCTTTCAAATTCAAGTCTATTCAAGCCCAATCTGGGCTAACAACTGGCCTGCATACCCGAGCAGAATCACTTTATTCTCAACAAAGACACACAGTCTTGGGTAAAGAGGTCCATTTTATTTTTTTTAATTTAGTTATATTTTTTCATTGACAGTATACTATTAAATATCAGGAATATTGGATGCTCTGTTTCAATTACAGTCCAGATTGCCGAGCAATGAATTATCTCCTGCTTCTTGTCCAAAAAACATATCTAACTGGTTTTTAAAACGGTATCATTTTACTTTCCATCTCCCAACATTATTTTGAACTGTCTTGAACTTAAGTTGTTTTCCTTTCTTGAAATGACACTACAGCCAGTCTATTCTGTTCATGTAGGCGTATTGAAAGAGCTTGTCCTCCATGCAGACAAGGAGAAAGAGCCATATTAAGTACTTTTAGGGACAATACATCAAAATAATGCGGTCATTGTTGCAATGTCAGGAATGCTAGTTCTACCTCTTTGGAAATCCTCGCAATAACAAAAGTATCCACTCAATGAAGGGAGTGCCCGTTCTTTTCTTCAATTCATCAATTGATGCCATGTTAGAAAGAGCTGAGTAGTTTGTTACGTAAATATTCAAATATAGCTGATGCGAGCTATTAAAAAAAACTGAATCGAATAGCCTGCATCTTTAATATGAATAACAATGAGCAGTGCCTAAATACAGCTGCACTGCAATTCTAAGTTAGCTTCAACGAAATGTTACTTTCAATGGCATGTTAGTTTGAATGCACCTGTTTCAAAACATAACAATCATTAAATCAGCATCAGAAAGTATTAACAACTAAAAGCGAACCGGGTAATCGCAGTGAGGCAAAGTGGTCTCGTGGATAAGCAACCACTTAGTAAGTGGAAGGTATCAGGTTCGATCCCCAGCTAGTGTATTTTGTTTTAAAGCCCAAAAGGGCATATGGTGAGAGGGGGAGCAGCTGAGTGTAGGAAAAAAACTGTTAGGGAGCCCCTTTGGGGGGGGGGGGGGTCTTTTTTTTTGGGGGGGGGTCTTTTTTTTTTTTTTCTTTTTTTTCAAAAGCACAGTGTTAACAACTAAAAGTGAACCAGGTAATCGCAGTGAGGCAAAGTGGTCTCGTGGATAAGCAACCACTTAGTAAGTGGAAGGTATCAGGTTCGATCCCCAGCTAGTGTATTTTGTTTTAAAGCCCAAAAGGGCATATGGTGAGAGGGGGAGCAGCTGAGTATAGGAAAAAACTGTTAGGGAGCCCCTTTGGGGGGTCTTTTTTTTGGGGGGGGGGTCTTTTTTTTGGGGGGGGGTCTTTTTTTTTTTTTTAGCTGGCGGTCGTCAGCTAGCTGGCGGTCGTCAGCTAGCTGGCGGTCGTCAGCTAGCTGGCGGTCGTCAGCTAGCTGGCGGTCGTCAGCTAGCTGGCGGTCGTCAGCTAGCTGGCGGTCGTCAGCTAGCTGGCGGTCGTCAGCGTGGCCTGCGGCCGATAGCGTTAGCCCCAAAGCCATGTCCAATTTTTAAACTACATTCAAGAGTCCCTTATTGCCAGGTTAAAAAGTTTTTTTTTACATTTTCAGTACTACTTCCTTCCTTTTATTCACTCTGTACACTCCCATGCTATCCTTTTCCAGTCTGTAAACAACTTTACAACATGAATTCAATGATGGGCAGGGTTTTACTTCTCATATGAAAACGCCTTAACTTCGCGAGGTGAAACAAAGGGTCTTTCAAATTCAAGTCTATTCAAGCCCAATCTGGGCTAACAACTGGCCTGCATACCCGAGCAGAATCACTTTATTCTCAACAAAGACACACAGTCTTGGGTAAAGAGGTCCATTTTATTTTTTTTAATTTAGTTATATTTTTTCATTGACAGTATACTATTAAATATCAGGAATATTGGATGCTCTGTTTCAATTACAGTCCAGATTGCCGAGCAATGAATTATCTCCTGCTTCTTGTCCAAAAAACATATCTAACTGGTTTTTAAAACGGTATCATTTTACTTTCCATCTCCCAACATTATTTTGAACTGTCTTGAACTTAAGTTGTTTTCCTTTCTTGAAATGACACTACAGCCAGTCTATTCTGTTCATGTAGGCGTATTGAAAGAGCTTGTCCTCCATGCAGACAAGGAGAAAGAGCCATATTAAGTACTTTTAGGGACAATACATCAAAATAATGCGGTCATTGTTGCAATGTCAGGAATGCTAGTTCTACCTCTTTGGAAATCCTCGCAATAACAAAAGTATCCACTCAATGAAGGGAGTGCCCGTTCTTTTCTTCAATTCATCAATTGATGCCATGTTAGAAAGAGCTGAGTAGTTTGTTACGTAAATATTCAAATATAGCTGATGCGAGCTATTAAAAAAAACTGAATCGAATAGCCTGCATCTTTAATATGAATAACAATGAGCAGTGCCTAAATACAGCTGCACTGCAATTCTAAGTTAGCTTCAACGAAATGTTACTTTCAATGGCATGTTAGTTTGAATGCACCTGTTTCAAAACATAACAATCATTAAATCAGCATCAGAAAGTATTAACAACTAAAAGCGAACCGGGTAATCGCAGTGAGGCAAAGTGGTCTCGTGGATAAGCAACCACTTAGTAAGTGGAAGGTATCAGGTTCGATCCCCAGCTAGTGTATTTTGTTTTAAAGCCCAAAAGGGCATATGGTGAGAGGGGGAGCAGCTGAGTGTAGGAAAAAAACTGTTAGGGAGCCCCTTTGGGGGGGGGGGGGGGGGTCTTTTTTTTTGGGGGGGGGTCTTTTTTTTTTTTTTCTTTTTTTTCAAAAGCACAGTGTTAACAACTAAAAGTGAACCAGGTAATCGCAGTGAGGCAAAGTGGTCTCGTGGATAAGCAACCACTTAGTAAGTGGAAGGTATCAGGTTCGATCCCCAGCTAGTGTATTTTGTTTTAAAGCCCAAAAGGGCATATGGTGAGAGGGGGAGCAGCTGAGTATAGGAAAAAACTGTAAGGGAGCCCCTTTGGGGGGTCTTTTTTTTTTTGGGGGGGGGTCTTTTTTTTGGGGGGGGGTCTTTTTTTTTTTTTTAGCTGGCGGTCGTCAGCTAGCTGGCGGTCGTCAGCTAGCTGGCGGTCGTCAGCTAGCTGGCGGTCGTCAGCTAGCTGGCTAGCTGGCGGTCGTCAGCTAGCTGGCGGTCGTCAGCTAGCTGGCGGTCGTCAGCTAGCTGGCGGTCGTCAGCGTGGCCTGCGGCCGATAGCGTTAGCCCCAAAGCCATGTCCAATTTTTAAACTACATTCAAGAGTCCCTTATTGCCAGGTTAAAAAGTTTTTTTTTACATTTTCAGTACTACTTCCTTCCTTTTATTCACTCTGTACACTCCCATGCTATCCTTTTCCAGTCTGTAAACAACTTTACAACATGAATTCAATGATGGGCAGGGTTTTACTTCTCATATGAAAACGCCTTAACTTCGCGAGGTGAAACAAAGGGTCTTTCAAATTCAAGTCTATTCAAGCCCAATCTGGGCTAACAACTGGCCTGCATACCCGAGCAGAATCACTTTATTCTCAACAAAGACACACAGTCTTGGGTAAAGAGGTCCATTTTATTTTTTTTAATTTAGTTATATTTTTTCATTGACAGTATACTATTAAATATCAGGAATATTGGATGCTCTGTTTCAATTACAGTCCAGATTGCCGAGCAATGAATTATCTCCTGCTTCTTGTCCAAAAAACATATCTAACTGGTTTTTAAAACGGTATCATTTTACTTTCCATCTCCCAACATTATTTTGAACTGTCTTGAACTTAAGTTGTTTTCCTTTCTTGAAATGACACTACAGCCAGTCTATTCTGTTCATGTAGGCGTATTGAAAGAGCTTGTCCTCCATGCAGACAAGGAGAAAGAGCCATATTAAGTACTTTTAGGGACAATACATCAAAATAATGCGGTCATTGTTGCAATGTCAGGAATGCTAGTTCTACCTCTTTGGAAATCCTCGCAATAACAAAAGTATCCACTCAATGAAGGGAGTGCCCGTTCTTTTCTTCAATTCATCAATTGATGCCATGTTAGAAAGAGCTGAGTAGTTTGTTACGTAAATATTCAAATATAGCTGATGCGAGCTATTAAAAAAAACTGAATCGAATAGCCTGCATCTTTAATATGAATAACAATGAGCAGTGCCTAAATACAGCTGCACTGCAATTCTAAGTTAGCTTCAACGAAATGTTACTTTCAATGGCATGTTAGTTTGAATGCACCTGTTTCAAAACATAACAATCATTAAATCAGCATCAGAAAGTATTAACAACTAAAAGCGAACCGGGTAATCGCAGTGAGGCAAAGTGGTCTCGTGGATAAGCAACCACTTAGTAAGTGGAAGGTATCAGGTTCGATCCCCAGCTAGTGTATTTTGTTTTAAAGCCCAAAAGGGCATATGGTGAGAGGGGGAGCAGCTGAGTGTAGGAAAAAAACTGTTAGGGAGCCCCTTTGGGGGGGGGGGGGTCTTTTTTTTTTGGGGGGGGGGGTCTTTTTTTTTTTTTTCTTTTTTTTCAAAAGCACAGTGTTAACAACTAAAAGTGAACCAGGTAATCGCAGTGAGGCAAAGTGGTCTCGTGGATAAGCAACCACTTAGTAAGTGGAAGGTATCAGGTTCGATCCCCAGCTAGTGTATTTTGTTTTAAAGCCCAAAAGGGCATATGGTGAGAGGGGGAGCAGCTGAGTATAGGAAAAAACTGTTAGGGAGCCCCTTTGGGGGGTCTTTTTTTTTGGGGGGGGGGGTCTTTTTTTGGGGGGGGGGTCTTTTTTTTTTTTTTAGCTGGCGGTCGTCAGCTAGCTGGCGGTCGTCAGCTAGCTGGCGGTCGTCAGCTAGCTGGCGGTCGTCAGCTAGCTGGCTAGCTGGCGGTCGTCAGCTAGCTGGCGGTCGTCAGCTAGCTGGCGGTCGTCAGCTAGCTGGCGGTCGTCAGCGTGGCCTGCGGCCGATAGCGTTAGCCCCAAAGCCATGTCCAATTTTTAAACTACATTCAAGAGTCCCTTATTGCCAGGTTAAAAAGTTTTTTTTTACATTTTCAGTACTACTTCCTTCCTTTTATTCACTCTGTACACTCCCATGCTATCCTTTTCCAGTCTGTAAACAACTTTACAACATGAATTCAATGATGGGCAGGGTTTTACTTCTCATATGAAAACGCCTTAACTTCGCGAGGTGAAACAAAGGGTCTTTCAAATTCAAGTCTATTCAAGCCCAATCTGGGCTAACAACTGGCCTGCATACCCGAGCAGAATCACTTTATTCTCAACAAAGACACACAGTCTTGGGTAAAGAGGTCCATTTTATTTTTTTTAATTTAGTTATATTTTTTCATTGACAGTATACTATTAAATATCAGGAATATTGGATGCTCTGTTTCAATTACAGTCCAGATTGCCGAGCAATGAATTATCTCCTGCTTCTTGTCCAAAAAACATATCTAACTGGTTTTTAAAACGGTATCATTTTACTTTCCATCTCCCAACATTATTTTGAACTGTCTTGAACTTAAGTTGTTTTCCTTTCTTGAAATGACACTACAGCCAGTCTATTCTGTTCATGTAGGCGTATTGAAAGAGCTTGTCCTCCATGCAGACAAGGAGAAAGAGCCATATTAAGTACTTTTAGGGACAATACATCAAAATAATGCGGTCATTGTTGCAATGTCAGGAATGCTAGTTCTACCTCTTTGGAAATCCTCGCAATAACAAAAGTATCCACTCAATGAAGGGAGTGCCCGTTCTTTTCTTCAATTCATCAATTGATGCCATGTTAGAAAGAGCTGAGTAGTTTGTTACGTAAATATTCAAATATAGCTGATGCGAGCTATTAAAAAAAACTGAATCGAATAGCCTGCATCTTTAATATGAATAACAATGAGCAGTGCCTAAATACAGCTGCACTGCAATTCTAAGTTAGCTTCAACGAAATGTTACTTTCAATGGCATGTTAGTTTGAATGCACCTGTTTCAAAACATAACAATCATTAAATCAGCATCAGAAAGTATTAACAACTAAAAGCGAACCGGGTAATCGCAGTGAGGCAAAGTGGTCTCGTGGATAAGCAACCACTTAGTAAGTGGAAGGTATCAGGTTCGATCCCCAGCTAGTGTATTTTGTTTTAAAGCCCAAAAGGGCATATGGTGAGAGGGGGAGCAGCTGAGTGTAGGAAAAAAACTGTTAGGGAGCCCCTTTGGGGGGGGGGGTCTTTTTTTTGGGGGGGGGGGTCTTTTTTTTTTTTTCTTTTTTTTCAAAAGCACAGTGTTAACAACTAAAAGTGAACCAGGTAATCGCAGTGAGGCAAAGTGGTCTCGTGGATAAGCAACCACTTAGTAAGTGGAAGGTATCAGGTTCGATCCCCAGCTAGTGTATTTTGTTTTAAAGCCCAAAAGGGCATATGGTGAGAGGGGGAGCAGCTGAGTATAGGAAAAAACTGTTAGGGAGCCCCTTTGGGGGGTCTTTTTTTTTTGGGGGGGGTCTTTTTTTTGGGGGGGGGTCTTTTTTTTTTTTTTAGCTGGCGGTCGTCAGCTAGCTGGCGGTCGTCAGCTAGCTGGCGGTCGTCAGCGTTAGCCCCAAAGCCATGTCCAATTTTTAAACTACATTCAAGAGTCCCTTATTGCCAGGTTAAAAAGTTTTTTTTTACATTTTCAGTACTACTTCCTTCCTTTTATTCACTCTGTACACTCCCATGCTATCCTTTTCCAGTCTGTAAACAACTTTACAACATGAATTCAATGATGGGCAGGGTTTTACTTCTCATATGAAAACGCCTTAACTTCGCGAGGTGAAACAAAGGGTCTTTCAAATTCAAGTCTATTCAAGCCCAATCTGGGCTAACAACTGGCCTGCATACCCGAGCAGAATCACTTTATTCTCAACAAAGACACACAGTCTTGGGTAAAGAGGTCCATTTTATTTTTTTTAATTTAGTTATATTTTTTCATTGACAGTATACTATTAAATATCAGGAATATTGGATGCTCTGTTTCAATTACAGTCCAGATTGCCGAGCAATGAATTATCTCCTGCTTCTTGTCCAAAAAACATATCTAACTGGTTTTTAAAACGGTATCATTTTACTTTCCATCTCCCAACATTATTTTGAACTGTCTTGAACTTAAGTTGTTTTCCTTTCTTGAAATGACACTACAGCCAGTCTATTCTGTTCATGTAGGCGTATTGAAAGAGCTTGTCCTCCATGCAGACAAGGAGAAAGAGCCATATTAAGTACTTTTAGGGACAATACATCAAAATAATGCGGTCATTGTTGCAATGTCAGGAATGCTAGTTCTACCTCTTTGGAAATCCTCGCAATAACAAAAGTATCCACTCAATGAAGGGAGTGCCCGTTCTTTTCTTCAATTCATCAATTGATGCCATGTTAGAAAGAGCTGAGTAGTTTGTTACGTAAATATTCAAATATAGCTGATGCGAGCTATTAAAAAAAACTGAATCGAATAGCCTGCATCTTTAATATGAATAACAATGAGCAGTGCCTAAATACAGCTGCACTGCAATTCTAAGTTAGCTTCAACGAAATGTTACTTTCAATGGCATGTTAGTTTGAATGCACCTGTTTCAAAACATAACAATCATTAAATCAGCATCAGAAAGTATTAACAACTAAAAGCGAACCGGGTAATCGCAGTGAGGCAAAGTGGTCTCGTGGATAAGCAACCACTTAGTAAGTGGAAGGTATCAGGTTCGATCCCCAGCTAGTGTATTTTGTTTTAAAGCCCAAAAGGGCATATGGTGAGAGGGGGAGCAGCTGAGTGTAGGAAAAAAACTGTTAGGGAGCCCCTTTGGGGGGGGGGGTCTTTTTTTTTTGGGGGGGGTCTTTTTTTTTTTTTTCTTTTTTTTCAAAAGCACAGTGTTAACAACTAAAAGTGAACCAGGTAATCGCAGTGAGGCAAAGTGGTCTCGTGGATAAGCAACCACTTAGTAAGTGGAAGGTATCAGGTTCGATCCCCAGCTAGTGTATTTTGTTTTAAAGCCCAAAAGGGCATATGGTGAGAGGGGGAGCAGCTGAGTATAGGAAAAAACTGTTAGGGAGCCCCTTTGGGGGGTCTTTTTTTTTGGGGGGGGGTCTTTTTTTTGGGGGGGGGTCTTTTTTTTTTTTTTAGCTGGCGGTCGTCAGCTAGCTGGCGGTCGTCAGCTAGCTGGCGGTCGTCAGCGTTAGCCCCAAAGCCATGTCCAATTTTTAAACTACATTCAAGAGTCCCTTATTGCCAGGTTAAAAAGTTTTTTTTTACATTTTCAGTACTACTTCCTTCCTTTTATTCACTCTGTACACTCCCATGCTATCCTTTTCCAGTCTGTAAACAACTTTACAACATGAATTCAATGATGGGCAGGGTTTTACTTCTCATATGAAAACGCCTTAACTTCGCGAGGTGAAACAAAGGGTCTTTCAAATTCAAGTCTATTCAAGCCCAATCTGGGCTAACAACTGGCCTGCATACCCGAGCAGAATCACTTTATTCTCAACAAAGACACACAGTCTTGGGTAAAGAGGTCCATTTTATTTTTTTTAATTTAGTTATATTTTTTCATTGACAGTATACTATTAAATATCAGGAATATTGGATGCTCTGTTTCAATTACAGTCCAGATTGCCGAGCAATGAATTATCTCCTGCTTCTTGTCCAAAAAACATATCTAACTGGTTTTTAAAACGGTATCATTTTACTTTCCATCTCCCAACATTATTTTGAACTGTCTTGAACTTAAGTTGTTTTCCTTTCTTGAAATGACACTACAGCCAGTCTATTCTGTTCATGTAGGCGTATTGAAAGAGCTTGTCCTCCATGCAGACAAGGAGAAAGAGCCATATTAAGTAATTTTAGGGACAATACATCAAAATAATGCGGTCATTGTTGCAATGTCAGGAATGCTAGTTCTACCTCTTTGGAAATCCTCGCAATAACAAAAGTATCCACTCAATGAAGGGAGTGCCCGTTCTTTTCTTCAATTCATCAATTGATGCCATGTTAGAAAGAGCTGAGTAGTTTGTTACGTAAATATTCAAATATAGCTGATGCGAGCTATTAAAAAAAACTGAATCGAATAGCCTGCATCTTTAATATGAATAACAATGAGCAGTGCCTAAATACAGCTGCACTGCAATTCTAAGTTAGCTTCAACGAAATGTTACTTTCAATGGCATGTTAGTTTGAATGCACCTGTTTCAAAACATAACAATCATTAAATCAGCATCAGAAAGTATTAACAACTAAAAGCGAACCGGGTAATCGCAGTGAGGCAAAGTGGTCTCGTGGATAAGCAACCACTTAGTAAGTGGAAGGTATCAGGTTCGATCCCCAGCTAGTGTATTTTGTTTTAAAGCCCAAAAGGGCATATGGTGAGAGGGGGAGCAGCTGAGTGTAGGAAAAAAACTGTTAGGGAGCCCCTTTGGGGGGGGGGGGTCTTTTTTTTTGGGGGGGGGTCTTTTTTTTTTTTTTTTTTTTTTCAAAAGCACAGTGTTAACAACTAAAAGTGAACCAGGTAATCGCAGTGAGGCAAAGTGGTCTCGTGGATAAGCAACCACTTAGTAAGTGGAAGGTATCAGGTTCGATCCCCAGCTAGTGTATTTTGTTTTAAAGCCCAAAAGGGCATATGGTGAGAGGGGGAGCAGCTGAGTATAGGAAAAAACTGTTAGGGAGCCCCTTTGGGGGGTCTTTTTTTGGGGGGGGGGGGGTCTTTTTTTTTGGGGGGGGTCTTTTTTTTTTTTTTAGCTGGCGGTCGTCAGCTAGCTGGCGGTCGTCAGCTAGCTGGCGGTCGTCAGCTAGCTGGCGGTCGTCAGCTAGCTGGCGGTCGTCAGCTAGCTGGCGGTCGTCAGCTAGCTGGCGGTCGTCAGCTAGCTGGCGGTCGTCAGCGTGGCCTGCGGCCGATAGCGTTAGCCCCAAAGCCATGTCCAATTTTTAAACTACATTCAAGAGTCCCTTATTGCCAGGTTAAAAAGTTTTTTTTTACATTTTCAGTACTACTTCCTTCCTTTTATTCACTCTGTACACTCCCATGCTATCCTTTTCCAGTCTGTAAACAACTTTACAACATGAATTCAATGATGGGCAGGGTTTTACTTCTCATATGAAAACGCCTTAACTTCGCGAGGTGAAACAAAGGGTCTTTCAAATTCAAGTCTATTCAAGCCCAATCTGGGCTGACAACTGGCCTGCATACCCGAGCAGAATCACTTTATTCTCAACAAAGACACACAGTCTTGGGTAAAGAGGTCCATTTTATTTTTTTTAATTTAGTTATATTTTTTCATTGACAGTATACTATTAAATATCAGGAATATTGGATGCTCTGTTTCAATTACAGTCCAGATTGCCGAGCAATGAATTATCTCCTGCTTCTTGTCCAAAAAACATATCTAACTGGTTTTTAAAACGGTATCATTTTACTTTCCATCTCCCAACATTATTTTGAACTGTCTTGAACTTAAGTTGTTTTCCTTTCTTGAAATGACACTACAGCCAGTCTATTCTGTTCATGTAGGCGTATTGAAAGAGCTTGTCCTCCATGCAGACAAGGAGAAAGAGCCATATTAAGTACTTTTAGGGACAATACATCAAAATAATGCGGTCATTGTTGCAATGTCAGGAATGCTAGTTCTACCTCTTTGGAAATCCTCGCAATAACAAAAGTATCCACTCAATGAAGGGAGTGCCCGTTCTTTTCTTCAATTCATCAATTGATGCCATGTTAGAAAGAGCTGAGTAGTTTGTTACGTAAATATTCAAATATAGCTGATGCGAGCTATTAAAAAAAACTGAATCGAATAGCCTGCATCTTTAATATGAATAACAATGAGCAGTGCCTAAATACAGCTGCACTGCAATTCTAAGTTAGCTTCAACGAAATGTTACTTTCAATGGCATGTTAGTTTGAATGCACCTGTTTCAAAACATAACAATCATTAAATCAGCATCAGAAAGTATTAACAACTAAAAGCGAACCGGGTAATCGCAGTGAGGCAAAGTGGTCTCGTGGATAAGCAACCACTTAGTAAGTGGAAGGTATCAGGTTCGATCCCCAGCTAGTGTATTTTGTTTTAAAGCCCAAAAGGGCATATGGTGAGAGGGGGAGCAGCTGAGTGTAGGAAAAAAACTGTTAGGGAGCCCCTTTGGGGGGGGGGGTCTTTTTTTTTGGGGGGGGGTCTTTTTTTTTTTTTTCTTTTTTTCAAAAGCACAGTGTTAACAACTAAAAGTGAACCAGGTAATCGCAGTGAGGCAAAGTGGTCTCGTGGATAAGCAACCACTTAGTAAGTGGAAGGTATCAGGTTCGATCCCCAGCTAGTGTATTTTGTTTTAAAGCCCAAAAGGGCATATGGTGAGAGGGGGAGCAGCTGAGTATAGGAAAAAACTGTTAGGGAGCCCCTTTGGGGGGTCTTTTTTTTGGGGGGGGGGTCTTTTTTTTGGGGGGGGGTCTTTTTTTTTTTTTTAGCTGGCGGTCGTCAGCTAGCTGGCGGTCGTCAGCTAGCTGGCGGTCGTCAGCTAGCTGGCGGTCGTTGGCGGTCGTCAGCTAGCTGGCGGTCGTCAGCTAGCTGGCGGTCGTCAGCGTGGCCTGCGGCCGATAGCGTTAGCCCCAAAGCCATGTCCAATTTTTAAACTACATTCAAGAGTCCCTTATTGCCAGGTTAAAAAGTTTTTTTTTACATTTTCAGTACTACTTCCTTCCTTTTATTCACTCTGTACACTCCCATGCTATCCTTTTCCAGTCTGTAAACAACTTTACAACATGAATTCAATGATGGGCAGGGTTTTACTTCTCATATGAAAACGCCTTAACTTCGCGAGGTGAAACAAAGGGTCTTTCAAATTCAAGTCTATTCAAGCCCAATCTGGGCTAACAACTGGCCTGCATACCCGAGCAGAATCACTTTATTCTCAACAAAGACACACAGTCTTGGGTAAAGAGGTCCATTTTATTTTTTTTAATTTAGTTATATTTTTTCATTGACAGTATACTATTAAATATCAGGAATATTGGATGCTCTGTTTCAATTACAGTCCAGATTGCCGAGCAATGAATTATCTCCTGCTTCTTGTCCAAAAAACATATCTAACTGGTTTTTTAAAACGGTATCATTTTACTTTCCATCTCCCAACATTATTTTGAACTGTCTTGAACTTAAGTTGTTTTCCTTTCTTGAAATGACACTACAGCCAGTCTATTCTGTTCATGTAGGCGTATTGAAAGAGCTTGTCCTCCATGCAGACAAGGAGAAAGAGCCATATTAAGTACTTTTAGGGACAATACATCAAAATAATGCGGTCATTGTTGCAATGTCAGGAATGCTAGTTCTACCTCTTTGGAAATCCTCGCAATAACAAAAGTATCCACTCAATGAAGGGAGTGCCCGTTCTTTTCTTCAATTCATCAATTGATGCCATGTTAGAAAGAGCTGAGTAGTTTGTTACGTAAATATTCAAATATAGCTGATGCGAGCTATTAAAAAAAACTGAATCGAATAGCCTGCATCTTTAATATGAATAACAATGAGCAGTGCCTAAATACAGCTGCACTGCAATTCTAAGTTAGCTTCAACGAAATGTTACTTTCAATGGCATGTTAGTTTGAATGCACCTGTTTCAAAACATAACAATCATTAAATCAGCATCAGAAAGTATTAACAACTAAAAGCGAACCGGGTAATCGCAGTGAGGCAAAGTGGTCTCGTGGATAAGCAACCACTTAGTAAGTGGAAGGTATCAGGTTCGATCCCCAGCTAGTGTATTTTGTTTTAAAGCCCAAAAGGGCATATGGTGAGAGGGGGAGCAGCTGAGTGTAGGAAAAAAACTGTTAGGGAGCCCCTTTGGGGGGGGGGGGGTCTTTTTTTTGGGGGGGGGGGGTCTTTTTTTTTTTTTTCTTTTTTTTCAAAAGCACAGTGTTAACAACTAAAAGTGAACCAGGTAATCGCAGTGAGGCAAAGTGGTCTCGTGGATAAGCAACCACTTAGTAAGTGGAAGGTATCAGGTTCGATCCCCAGCTAGTGTATTTTGTTTTAAAGCCCAAAAGGGCATATGGTGAGAGGGGGAGCAGCTGAGTATAGGAAAAAACTGTTAGGGAGCCCCTTTGGGGGGTCTTTTTTTTTGGGGGGGGGGTCTTTTTTTTGGGGGGGGGTCTTTTTTTTTTTTTTAGCTGGCGGTCGTCAGCTAGCTGGCGGTCGTCAGCTAGCTGGCGGTCGTCAGCTAGCTAGCTGGCGGTCGTCAGCTAGCTGGCGGTCGTCAGCGTGGCCTGCGGCCGATAGCGTTAGCCCCAAAGCCATGTCCAATTTTTAAACTACATTCAAGAGTCCCTTATTGCCAGGTTAAAAAGTTTTTTTTTACATTTTCAGTACTACTTCCTTCCTTTTATTCACTCTGTACACTCCCATGCTATCCTTTTCCAGTCTGTAAACAACTTTACAACATGAATTCAATGATGGGCAGGGTTTTACTTCTCATATGAAAACGCCTTAACTTCGCGAGGTGAAACAAAGGGTCTTTCAAATTCAAGTCTATTCAAGCCCAATCTGGGCTAACAACTGGCCTGCATACCCGAGCAGAATCACTTTATTCTCAACAAAGACACACAGTCTTGGGTAAAGAGGTCCATTTTATTTTTTTTAATTTAGTTATATTTTTTCATTGACAGTATACTATTAAATATCAGGAATATTGGATGCTCTGTTTCAATTACAGTCCAGATTGCCGAGCAATGAATTATCTCCTGCTTCTTGTCCAAAAAACATATCTAACTGGTTTTTAAAACGGTATCATTTTACTTTCCATCTCCCAACATTATTTTGAACTGTCTTGAACTTAAGTTGTTTTCCTTTCTTGAAATGACACTACAGCCAGTCTATTCTGTTCATGTAGGCGTATTGAAAGAGCTTGTCCTCCATGCAGACAAGGAGAAAGAGCCATATTAAGTACTTTTAGGGACAATACATCAAAATAATGCGGTCATTGTTGCAATGTCAGGAATGCTAGTTCTACCTCTTTGGAAATCCTCGCAATAACAAAAGTATCCACTCAATGAAGGGAGTGCCCGTTCTTTTCTTCAATTCATCAATTGATGCCATGTTAGAAAGAGCTGAGTAGTTTGTTACGTAAATATTCAAATATAGCTGATGCGAGCTATTAAAAAAAACTGAATCGAATAGCCTGCATCTTTAATATGAATAACAATGAGCAGTGCCTAAATACAGCTGCACTGCAATTCTAAGTTAGCTTCAACGAAATGTTACTTTCAATGGCATGTTAGTTTGAATGCACCTGTTTCAAAACATAACAATCATTAAATCAGCATCAGAAAGTATTAACAACTAAAAGCGAACCGGGTAATCGCAGTGAGGCAAAGTGGTCTCGTGGATAAGCAACCACTTAGTAAGTGGAAGGTATCAGGTTCGATCCCCAGCTAGTGTATTTTGTTTTAAAGCCCAAAAGGGCATATGGTGAGAGGGGGAGCAGCTGAGTGTAGGAAAAAAACTGTTAGGGAGCCCCTTTGGGGGGGGGGGGTCTTTTTTTTTGGGGGGGGGGTCTTTTTTTTTTTTTTCTTTTTTTTCAAAAGCACAGTGTTAACAACTAAAAGTGAACCAGGTAATCGCAGTGAGGCAAAGTGGTCTCGTGGATAAGCAACCACTTAGTAAGTGGAAGGTATCAGGTTCGATCCCCAGCTAGTGTATTTTGTTTTAAAGCCCAAAAGGGCATATGGTGAGAGGGGGAGCAGCTGAGTATAGGAAAAAACTGTTAGGGAGCCCCTTTGGGGGGTCTTTTTTTTTGGGGGGGGGGGTCTTTTTTTTGGGGGGGGGTCTTTTTTTTTTTTTTAGCTGGCGGTCGTCAGCTAGCTGGCGGTCGTCAGCTAGCTGGCGGTCGTCAGCTAGCTGGCGGTCGTCAGCTAGCTGGCGGTCGTCAGCTAGCTGGCGGTCGTCAGCTAGCTGGCGGTCGTCAGCTAGCTGGCGGTCGTCAGCTAGCTGGCGGTCGTCAGCTAGCTGGCGGTCGTCAGCGTGGCCTGCGGCCGATAGCGTTAGCCCCAAAGCCATGTCCAATTTTTAAACTACATTCAAGAGTCCCTTATTGCCAGGTTAAAAAGTTTTTTTTTACATTTTCAGTACTACTTCCTTCCTTTTATTCACTCTGTACACTCCCATGCTATCCTTTTCCAGTCTGTAAACAACTTTACAACATGAATTCAATGATGGGCAGGGTTTTACTTCTCATATGAAAACGCCTGAACTTCGCGAGGTGAAACAAAGGGTCTTTCAAATTCAAGTCTATTCAAGCCCAATCTGGGCTAACAACTGGCCTGCATACCCGAGCAGAATCACTTTATTCTCAACAAAGACACACAGTCTTGGGTAAAGAGGTCCATTTTATTTTTTTTAATTTAGTTATATTTTTTCATTGACAGTATACTATTAAATATCAGGAATATTGGATGCTCTGTTTCAATTACAGTCCAGATTGCCGAGCAATGAATTATCTCCTGCTTCTTGTCCAAAAAACATATCTAACTGGTTTTTAAAACGGTATCATTTTACTTTCCATCTCCCAACATTATTTTGAACTGTCTTGAACTTAAGTTGTTTTCCTTTCTTGAAATGACACTACAGCCAGTCTATTCTGTTCATGTAGGCGTATTGAAAGAGCTTGTCCTCCATGCAGACAAGGAGAAAGAGCCATATTAAGTACTTTTAGGGACAATACATCAAAATAATGCGGTCATTGTTGCAATGTCAGGAATGCTAGTTCTACCTCTTTGGAAATCCTCGCAATAACAAAAGTATCCACTCAATGAAGGGAGTGCCCGTTCTTTTCTTCAATTCATCAATTGATGCCATGTTAGAAAGAGCTGAGTAGTTTGTTACGTAAATATTCAAATATAGCTGATGCGAGCTATTAAAAAAAACTGAATCGAATAGCCTGCATCTTTAATATGAATAACAATGAGCAGTGCCTAAATACAGCTGCACTGCAATTCTAAGTTAGCTTCAACGAAATGTTACTTTCAATGGCATGTTAGTTTGAATGCACCTGTTTCAAAACATAACAATCATTAAATCAGCATCAGAAAGTATTAACAACTAAAAGCGAACCGGGTAATCGCAGTGAGGCAAAGTGGTCTCGTGGATAAGCAACCACTTAGTAAGTGGAAGGTATCAGGTTCGATCCCCAGCTAGTGTATTTTGTTTTAAAGCCCAAAAGGGCATATGGTGAGAGGGGGAGCAGCTGAGTGTAGGAAAAAAACTGTTAGGGAGCCCCTTTGGGGGGGGGGGGTCTTTTTTTTTGGGGGGGGGTCTTTTTTTTTTTTTTCTTTTTTTTCAAAAGCACAGTGTTAACAACTAAAAGTGAACCAGGTAATCGCAGTGAGGCAAAGTGGTCTCGTGGATAAGCAACCACTTAGTAAGTGGAAGGTATCAGGTTCGATCCCCAGCTAGTGTATTTTGTTTTAAAGCCCAAAAGGGCATATGGTGAGAGGGGGAGCAGCTGAGTATAGGAAAAAACTGTTAGGGAGCCCCTTTGGGGGGTCTTTTTTTTTGGGGGGGGGGGTCTTTTTTTTTTGGGGGGGGGTCTTTTTTTTTTTTTTAGCTGGCGGTCGTCAGCTAGCTGGCGGTCGTCAGCTAGCTGGCGGTCGTCAGCTAGCTGGCGGTCGTCAGCTAGCTGGCGGTCGTCAGCTAGCTGGCGGTCGTCAGCTAGCTGGCGGTCGTCAGCTAGCTGGCGGTCGTCAGCGTGGCCTGCGGCCGATAGCGTTAGCCCCAAAGCCATGTCCAATTTTTAAACTACATTCAAGAGTCCCTTATTGCCAGGTTAAAAAGTTTTTTTTTACATTTTCAGTACTACTTCCTTCCTTTTATTCACTCTGTACACTCCCATGCTATCCTTTTCCAGTCTGTAAACAACTTTACAACATGAATTCAATGATGGGCAGGGTTTTACTTCTCATATGAAAACGCCTTAACTTCGCGAGGTGAAACAAAGGGTCTTTCAAATTCAAGTCTATTCAAGCCCAATCTGGGCTAACAACTGGCCTGCATACCCGAGCAGAATCACTTTATTCTCAACAAAGACACACAGTCTTGGGTAAAGAGGTCCATTTTATTTTTTTTAATTTAGTTATATTTTTTCATTGACAGTATACTATTAAATATCAGGAATATTGGATGCTCTGTTTCAATTACAGTCCAGATTGCCGAGCAATGAATTATCTCCTGCTTCTTGTCCAAAAAACATATCTAACTGGTTTTTAAAACGGTATCATTTTACTTTCCATCTCCCAACATTATTTTGAACTGTCTTGAACTTAAGTTGTTTTCCTTTCTTGAAATGACACTACAGCCAGTCTATTCTGTTCATGTAGGCGTATTGAAAGAGCTTGTCCTCCATGCAGACAAGGAGAAAGAGCCATATTAAGTACTTTTAGGGACAATACATCAAAATAATGCGGTCATTGTTGCAATGTCAGGAATGCTAGTTCTACCTCTTTGGAAATCCTCGCAATAACAAAAGTATCCACTCAATGAAGGGAGTGCCCGTTCTTTTCTTCAATTCATCAATTGATGCCATGTTAGAAAGAGCTGAGTAGTTTGTTACGTAAATATTCAAATATAGCTGATGCGAGCTATTAAAAAAAACTGAATCGAATAGCCTGCATCTTTAATATGAATAACAATGAGCAGTGCCTAAATACAGCTGCACTGCAATTCTAAGTTAGCTTCAACGAAATGTTACTTTCAATGGCATGTTAGTTTGAATGCACCTGTTTCAAAACATAACAATCATTAAATCAGCATCAGAAAGTATTAACAACTAAAAGCGAACCGGGTAATCGCAGTGAGGCAAAGTGGTCTCGTGGATAAGCAACCACTTAGTAAGTGGAAGGTATCAGGTTCGATCCCCAGCTAGTGTATTTTGTTTTAAAGCCAAAAGGGCATATGGTGAGAGGGGGAGCAGCTGAGTGTAGGAAAAAAAACTGTTAGGGAGCCCCTTTGGGGGGGGGGGGTCTTTTTTTTGGGGGGGGGGTCTTTTTTTTTTTTTTCTTTTTTTTCAAAAGCACAGTGTTAACAACTAAAAGTGAACCAGGTAATCGCAGTGAGGCAAAGTGGTCTCGTGGATAAGCAACCACTTAGTAAGTGGAAGGTATCAGGTTCGATCCCCAGCTAGTGTATTTTGTTTTAAAGCCCAAAAGGGCATATGGTGAGAGGGGGAGCAGCTGAGTATAGGAAAAAACTGTTAGGGAGCCCCTTTGGGGGGTCTTTTTTTTGGGGGGGGGGTCTTTTTTTTTTGGGGGGGGGGGTCTTTTTTTTTTTTTTAGCTGGCGGTCGTCAGCTAGCTGGCGGTCGTCAGCTAGCTGGCGGTCGTCAGCTAGCTGGCGGTCGTCAGCGTGGCCTGCGGCCGATAGCGTTAGCCCCAAAGCCATGTCCAATTTTTAAACTACATTCAAGAGTCCCTTATTGCCAGGTTAAAAAGTTTTTTTTTACATTTTCAGTACTACTTCCTTCCTTTTATTCACTCTGTACACTCCCATGCTATCCTTTTCCAGTCTGTAAACAACTTTACAACATGAATTCAATGATGGGCAGGGTTTTACTTCTCATATGAAAACGCCTCCCAACTAACAATTGGACGTTTTCTGAACGTTCTAAAAACGTTCCAAGTTGGTTTTTGGACGTTTTGTGAAAACGTTTTTTGGACGTCAAAATGTGGTAGGTTTTCGACGTATTTAAAACGTTTTATTGGACGTTTTAAAAACGTTTTTTAAACGTTAAAAAGAACAAAAAAAAAACCTTTAAAAACCTTTCAGACATTCGAAAAGTCCAAAAACCTTTTGAAAACGTTCTAAATATATTGTGGACGTTGTTAGAACGTGCCGAAAACCTTTAAAAAAACGTTTGGAATGTTCTTAAAACGTTTTTAAAACGTTAAAATGCACTACAAACGTTTTAAGAACGTCTAGAAAACCTTTTAAAACACGTCTGGAACGTTTATAAAACGTTTTCTAAACGTCCAAATGTACTGGAAACGTTTTGAAAACGTTTAGAAAACCTTTTAAGAACGTCCAGAACGTCCTGGAAACGTTTTGAGAACGTTCAGAAAACCTTTTAAGAACGTCTAGAACGTCCTGGAAACGTTTTTACAACGTTCAGTAAGCCTTTTAAGAACGTCTAGAACGTCCTGGAAACGTTTTAGGAACGTTCAGAAAACCTTTTAAGAACGTCCAATATACAGTAATAAACGCTAGGTCACACATGTATTTGATTGATTTTATGAATTTATTATCAAACATATTTACAAAATATGTACAAAGGCTTGGCAATACAGTACATCATGTATATTTGAAAAAGAGTATTGGTATTTCCCGAAGTGCCCCCGAAAGAACATACAATTCTAATATTCAGAATAAATTGTTATTTGATCAATATCGGTTCACAAACGGCTGAAATATCCATAAATATATTTTTTATTCAAAATATTAAAAATGCTTGAAGACTACTTTGAAGAAAACAAATCTGAATAGTTCTTTAAAAAGCAATTGATATAGATATTTAATTATTATTTTAACAAACATTAAATGCAGAAACTAAAATTAACGGGTCATTTTGAATACTAACAGGGGCTTTACTTGGCCGTTTGTAATTATTACTTTGCACCGTGATGGTGCAGGTTTTGGTTTTAAAGTTAAGTTTGACCAATACTAAACTATCCCTTTAAAACTATAGATACATAACACATGAACAATCTACAAATAAAACATAAGAAAATGATAGATGAGTTGAAGATATGCCTCATTAACTGGCAAATATGAATACTCATATAATTCACGGGTCTATGTCTCTATGAATATACAAGGCAAAGATAAAATGAATAGTGTCAATAATTTGCAGCACACAATAGATAGCAACTTTGGTAACACACTTTATAAAGCAATTTGAGTTATTTACAGAACCTGGCAATTCATGCCAAAAAGATGCCCCAGCAAATGATTAAGAAATCTTTCTATAATAAGTCTTGATCTTTGGTAAAACTAAATAGTGGATTACTGTAAATTTGTTGTGTACTATATCAAATTCAATGTGAATTAATTCACCAGAACCTTTTAACAAAATGTCACAAATTATCATTAAATACATGTGAATAACCGATTTAGCTATGTGCCTCCACCCAGGTATAGCTTCATCATCCGGTGCAAAATATAACTATTCAAAAGAGTACATGTATTTACTTTCTCATCAACTTCTACAAGTGATAAAAATGTGACTATTTTAAGAAGTCACATTTCAAGTGAAAGTACGTCCAAACAAAACAAGGAAACTACACTCGTTTCAGCTCTACAAATTGGCAACACTGATGACACCAACTGTGAGTAGCTATCCATCAACTTTGTACTCAAAATTTCATATTTTCTAAATTTTCCTTAAAGTTACACATTTCCACAGCTTTTAATCAGAGTATGTTCAGATTACTAATGACGAATAGCTTTCTACACAACATGCTTTGACTATGGGGGTTAGAAAATGTAAAATTTTGTGTACAAAGTGAATTTAGAGCTACTCAAGATGTCATCAGCATTGTCAATTTGAATAGCCGAGAGTAATTTACTAGAAAATGTAAAAAAAGAGTAGTTTCCTTACTTTGTTTTCCTTACCGAGTTTGCCCATTTCTTATTTTTAACTTTGTTCAAATTTGTCTCCTTTGATTGAAGCAGTGAAATTTCTAGGGTAGATTTCCCCTTTAAATCCGAGTAAAAAATTGTCCTTTTGATCGACCAAAGATTTAGTGGGCAGGTCAAGATTTCCCAGAAGCCTTGCATCTTACTTCAAATATAAAATCAACACAAAACACATGAACAATCTACAAAAGCTATTTGCAATAAACTGATAGAAATGAGTTGATATGAATTATTAACAGGCAAATATGAATACTCAAATTTAAGGGTCTATGAATATAGAAGACAAGGTTATAAGAGAGTTTGGCAGCACACACATTGGTTTCAGCATCCTTACAAAAAGGTGTACATTTACAGACCTATACAACTTTGTCTTGCATTCTCAACAAGATGTTGGCAATTCAATCCAAAAAGATACACCAACAAAACTGTTATGTCGCTGATAAAGTTTCTCCATTATTAGCTGAAATGGTCAAAATTTGGTTAAGTATGAGTTTTAGGATTTTTTGCATTGCCCCTGAATGAAGGTATCTTAATCTACCTTGAATGAAAATGTGGTGTTCACTGGTTCGGTAAACGGCTCCCTCAGGTCTTCCACATCAACGGCCGCTCCCGATTTGGACAAAAGCAGTTTTTGTACCAACTGCGTCAGCTGCTGCTGCCCTTCCTCCAGCCTCTGCAGCGTACACACTACACAGTACCTGCACTTGAAAATTGCCTGAGAAGAAAAAAACAGACACATAAAATACATTATAATAACAGTTCAAGTCATTAAAAAGTTTGACAGCAAATTAATAGGATATTTTGGCGAGATATGTTTGATAGCTGTCCAATTTAGTCACTTCAGGAATATATCACCCAGCTTCAAAGACGACACCTTTGCAGCGCTTCCAACAAAGTATACATACTGTAAGGATTTAAAAGCGACTCTTCTGTAAGAAAACTATACCCATGCCTTGTTGATGAAATAAATTACATGTACGCCGAGATAATCTGCCTCTCTTATCCAATCCAACAGTATTTTAGTGTAGCAACTTAGTACAAATGGTAAATGTTGTTTTGTTAGTTTATACGCTCTATAGTATATGTTCTGATGATAAAAAAAACCTCAGAAACTATCGTTTGTGAAATGCTATCTGAAAAAAACTTACTTTCCGAAGCCCGAGCCCTTGCTGGAGTTGTGGGTTGGAACTGAAAAATGCGATGTGGACTTGGACTTCACATTCAGTTTCGGCATTGGTATCTCTGCTGCCACAGCCTTAGTCGTTCCTCCGCGTACATGTTGTTTTCTTGATTCAAGATCTGAAAAACAGAGACACATTGCAGATGTTAAAAGGGATATCAAGACATGACAAGAATTCTCATAAACTGAACAAACTTTTGGGTAATGTAAACTTCTTGTCCGAAATTTATGCCTAGATTACAAATTAATTTCCAGTTTTGCCGGAATGGTGCCACATCTATTAATCATCATTTTGCATGGCTAGGACACAAAGCATGTCTAGCTTAAGCTATCCAAATAAATTATCTTAGGTTTTCATCATCTGTTGGATTTTGAAGAAAACGAGAAATAAGATGTAAATTATACGTCTCTGCCGAGCCAAGCACTACTAACCATCAAGAGACAAATACTTACCAGCGTCACTTCCGGAATCACTAGAAGATTTGCTTAATCTCTGGGGAAGACGTCTCTTTCGCTTCTACACGGCATCATCTTCCGATACCAGGTTTGACGTGTCCTCTGCCTTCCTGGCGATGTTTTTGCGCTTTCACATAGTTGCCTGTATGTAAAAATAAAACAAATCAATCCTTAAGTTAATCTACGTTGTTGGAAATCAATTTCTTTAAATAATGTGTCATCTGAACTAAACAGATTTTTTTTAAAGAGACGAAATTGAGAACAAGATATAGATCTAGGTCTCGATATTTCTAAAAAAACAATATTCATACAAAAAAGGTGGTTTGGGAGCTATTTCAATTGCCTAAAAAACAAACCTGTTGTAATAGGGGGTGGGATAATATAAAGTTGCTAAATGGTGGTGGAGGGAAAAGCATGGAATGTTCCACTCCCGTGGGATTTTAAATGCTATTGAGGGAAGAGTAAATAAGTCAAGAAATGAGCTGTGGTAGTCGAAGGACTTATTTTCTTCACGAAATAGCATTTTAAATCCCGATGGGAACTTTCCATGATTTTTCCAGACAGCAAAGTTAACAACTCAACTGTTTTAATCATCCGATTACCATGTAATGTAACGAGCCATGCGCACATACCCACTCCAGCAAAGAGTCCATGCTATTATGCGTATTGACCTCTAGCACTGCACTACGTGTTAATAGGCAGCATTTGCTCAAAAGGAATAGTCAATACACACATAATACACAAATGCACTTATCATGCCGATGCGGCTGTAAGCAAATTTTGACAGTAGACAAACAATTTGAATTTCTTAATTGTTCTTTCTAACAAAATAACATCGGTAAGTTGAACAAATTGTATTTTATTACTGCTATTTAGGTGTCATCAATTGTCACTAAAGTACAGATTTGTAGTGAAAGAGTTTTGTACAGTGGTGTTTGAAATGTTAAGTATCAATAGCACAGCTTTTAATACACACAGCCAGGATAGTAATGCAGCTATGTATGCACTAACTCCAAGAAGCTCCGACGCCGTTCGGCATCGGAGCTTCCTGGTGTTATGTGTGCACATACCCTAGCCTACCCAATTATATGGTGGCTCCTAAGGGACACGCAAACGCAAAATTCGACGTATACCTATGCAACAAATTTGTGGATTTTCACGTCAAAGACGTGAAAATCCACAAATTTGACGTATACCTATGCAACAAATTTGTGGATTTTTACGTCAAAGACGTGAAAATCCACAAATTTGACGTATACCTATGCAACAAATTTGTGGATGTTCACGTCAAAGACGTGAAAATCCACAAATTTGACGTATACCTTTGCTTGGTAATTTTTTCGTTTTTTCTGTACTCAATGGCCCTGAAGGGGACACGCAGACATGAAAATCTGCGTCCGATATTCATGTCTGCGTCTCCCAAAAGGGGACACGCAGACGTGAAATTGGGACGCAGATTTTCTTCTTCTTCACGTCTTGGACGTAAAAAGACAATAAAACCCTTGCATAGGTATACGTCAATTTTGTGGATTTTCACGTCTTTGACGTGAACATCCACAAATTTGTTGCATAGGTATACGTCAAATTTGTGGATTTTCACGTCTTTGACGTAAAAAATCCACAAATTTGTTGCATAGGTATACGTCAAATATATACGTCTACGTCGGCCCAAAAGGGACACGCAGACGCGAATATTGGACGCGAATTTTTTTTCCAGTAAGCTGAGCACCAGGAAGATAAGCGTACATGGGTTTGTTTGCCCCTAGTTACTGATAAAGGGATTACCAGCTGGTATCGAATACTCTGTCCAGATTCACAGTCTTCTAATTGCAGACCCTACACCTAACTTATTCAGTGTAGTTTGCAGGCCCAAACCCTGGTCAGTCGTAAAAGAGAGTAAAGAGAGTCTGCACTATAAGACTACCATATGCTGCTCCTGACACAACCAGTAGGTAGCTGGGCTAGGCTTCTCTCAAGGCACAATGATTTTTTTGGGGGGTAAAGTGTCAAATTAGGGTCTGTGCTTGCAGACTATATTCAGTGTCTCTAAAGTCTCACTTGTTATTGTTTTCAGCAAGAATGCACTTGGCAATGGAATGCTACAGGTTGCAACGTACATGTTATTCATTCACTATCATTATTATTGTTTGAGGACAATCAGATGACTAATGGAGGAAGTTATGAAACAATAACAATACAAAATTGGTACCATAAATTATGTGGACTTCATTTGTTTCATTAATTTAGTTACCAACAGCAAATAAATACCGTAGGCCTACAATAATTTTTTGTTAAAACCATTTTCATGACGAAATCGTATAGAGAGAGATAAAAAAGAAAAAAAAGAAGAAGAGGGAAATAGAGGAGTGATAGAAAGGGGAAAAAGAAGGTGAAGAGAGAAGGATATGTTAATAGAGAGCAGTAGAGTATGTACGTGGCTCCTAAACATCATGTCTACAATTTCAATTCAGACAAAATGAGACAAAAAAATCACAAAGAAATGCAAATGCATTGAATATAGCTCAAATTGTTGATTTTCTTCTTCTCTCATTACCAATCAATTACTTCTTTTTGTGCTTCTTGTTGCCATTTGCCCCCCCTCCTATCACCCTTTTATTTTCTCTGTATTTCTTTCCATCTCTCTCTCTCTCTCTCTCTCTCCTCTGTCTCCTAATGTCCCACCACTCTCTCTCTCTCTCTCTCTCCCCTTCTCTCGATCTTTTTCTTTCTCCCTCCCAATCTGTCTCTCCCTCTCTCTCCTCTTTCTATCCCAATATGTCTGCCCCTCTCTATTTCTCTCTCCCAATGTCCCTTTCTCTCTTTCTCTCTCTCTCCTCTTTATCGTTTCTCTCACTCCCAATCTGTTTATCCCCTCTCCCCTCTCTCTCTCCTCTTAATTCATCTTTCTCCCAATCTGTTTATCCCCCTCTCTCTCCTCTTTCAACGTTTCTCTCTCCCAATCTGTCTCTCCCCTCTCTCCTTTTCTCTCTCGATCTCTCTCTCTGTCGAAATTCGAATACACATAGTACAGAGAGAATGGGAAGGGAGGAAGGACAGGAGAGATAGAGAGAGATGGAAAGAAATAGAGAGAAAATAAAAGGGTGTGATAGGAGGGGGAGGGGGCAAATGGCAACAAGATGCACAAAAAGAAGTAATTGCTTGGTACAGGCAAAATATGTTTACACATTTCAAAGCGTAATGTATCTAGGCCTTCTATAGTATATATCAATTTTAGTCCATAAAATAGAATGAAGTGGTGTACAATTAATGTCGAGATAAAGCTGTTTAAAACATAGCTGAACAAACCCATATACACTTATCTTCCTGGTGCTCAGCTTACTGGAAAAAAATTCGCGTCCAATATTCGCGTCTGCGTGTCCCTTTTGGGCCGACGTAGACGTATATATTTGACGTATACCTATGCAACAAATTTGTGGATTTTCACGTCGAAGACGTGAAAATCCACAAAATTGACGTATACCTATGCAAGGGTTTTATTGTCTTTTTACGTCCAAGACGTGAAGAAGAAGAAAATCTGCGTCCAATTTCACGTCTGCGTGTCCCTTTTGGGAGACGCAGACATGAATATCGGACGCAGATTTTCATGTCTGCGTGTCCCTTCAGGGCCATTGAGTACAGAAAAACGAAAAAATTACCAAGCAAAGGTATACGTCAAATTTGTGGATTTTCACGTCTTTGACGTGAACATCCACAAATTTGTTGCATAGGTATACGTCAAATTTGTGGATTTTCACGTCTTTGACGTAAAAATCCACAAATTTGTTGCATAGGTATACGTCAAATTTGTGGATTTTCACGTCTTTGACGTGAAAATCCCACAAATTTGTTGCATAGGTATACGTCAAATTTTGCGTTTGCGTGTCCCTTAGGAGCCACCATACAATTACCATACCACTGTTACCAGTCAATGCAATGAAAATTTCAACGGCCTGCACATGCGACATAGAGTCTGCCGTACTTTTAGTTTTAATCATGCAAATAATCAATATTTTATTTCATTTTACATGCTTCAAAATCAATCAAACAAAGCTTAAATTCCTTACAGATATCAGAATGTTAAAATAACGCTTACCTCGGTGTCGCAGTCTAACAGATTATTTGAAATCTCGAATTCACGTCATCAAGCAGTCAACTCGTCAGTCAGTTTAAAACACGCGGCAAGCTCTGGAGCGAGCGCGCCGCACCGGCCGCGCCGGATACGATACTATACAGTGGTACGATTATATACGGTGCGTACGCACTTTGTATACACGTGGTTGAATGGAGCATATAAATGACGTAGCGCGGTCGGACTAATTGGGCTGGGGGGAGGGGGGGGGGGGGGGGGGGAAGGGGGCACAAACATTATGTGAGGGGGAGGGGTCACTCCTTATGTATTTCTTTTTTCTTCAAATAATGTCACCTTATGTTTTCTATTTTTTCCTCAAAATTATTGGGGGCACGTGCCTCCCTCCATCGCTACGCCACAGGAGTGCATCAGTTGGACATACCTCGACCGACCCCCCCCATGCGTATGCATGTGGCCTTATTTCGCCAGCTGGTATTTTTTAAGAAATATTTATTTGGACATAAAAAAAAAAAATCATCAAAATACGTCTGAATAAAACGTTCTGTAAACGTTTTACAGGACCTATCCAAGAACGTTTAATTTGTAACGTCCAAAAAACGTTTTCTGAACGTCTTCAAAAGACCTAGCTCCGCAGCGAATGTAAGGTCCCAACTTAGACGTTATATACACGTTTTTTAAACGTTTAATATGGACGAAGACAAAACGTTTATTTTGTAACGTCCACAAACGTTTTGTAAACGTCCTATATCAAACGTTCTGTAAACGTCCTATATCAAACGTTCTGTACACGTCCTATATCAAACGTTCTGTAAACGTCCTATACCAAACGTTTAATTTTGTAACGTCCACAAACGTTTTGTAAACGTCCTATATCAAACGTTCTGTAAACGTCCTATATCAAACGTTCTGTAAACGTCCTATACCAAACGTTTAATTTTTGTAACGTCCAAAAAACGTTTTTTAAACGTTCTAAAAAACCTAAACTTTGACGTAAATGAGAAGTCCAAACTTTAACGTTATATAAACGTTTTTTAAAACGTTCATTTAGGACGAAGACGTACAGGACCTAAAAAAAACGTTTTGAAAACGTTCTGAAAACGTTCTGTGTTTGCTGGGCTTAACTTCGCGAGGTGAAACAAAGGGTCTTTCAAATTCAAGTCTATTCAAGCCCAATCTGGGCTAACAACTGGCCTGCATACCCGAGCAGAATCACTTTATTCTCAACAAAGACACACAGTCTTGGGTAAAGAGGTCCATTTTATTTTTTTTAATTTAGTTATATTTTTTCATTGACAGTATACTATTAAATATCAGGAATATTGGATGCTCTGTTTCAATTACAGTCCAGATTGCCGAGCAATGAATTATCTCCTGCTTCTTGTCCAAAAAACATATCTAACTGGTTTTTAAAACGGTATCATTTTACTTTCCATCTCCCAACATTATTTTGAACTGTCTTGAACTTAAGTTGTTTTCCTTTCTTGAAATGACACTACAGCCAGTCTATTCTGTTCATGTAGGCGTATTGAAAGAGCTTGTCCTCCATGCAGACAAGGAGAAAGAGCCATATTAAGTACTTTTAGGGACAATACATCAAAATAATGCGGTCATTGTTGCAATGTCAGGAATGCTAGTTCTACCTCTTTGGAAATCCTCGCAATAACAAAAGTATCCACTCAATGAAGGGAGTGCCCGTTCTTTTCTTCAATTCATCAATTGATGCCATGTTAGAAAGAGCTGAGTAGTTTGTTACGTAAATATTCAAATATAGCTGATGCGAGCTATTAAAAAAAACTGAATCGAATAGCCTGCATCTTTAATATGAATAACAATGAGCAGTGCCTAAATACAGCTGCACTGCAATTCTAAGTTAGCTTCAACGAAATGTTACTTTCAATGGCATGTTAGTTTGAATGCACCTGTTTCAAAACATAACAATCATTAAATCAGCATCAGAAAGTATTAACAACTAAAAGCGAACCGGGTAATCGCAGTGAGGCAAAGTGGTCTCGTGGATAAGCAACCACTTAGTAAGTGGAAGGTATCAGGTTCGATCCCCAGCTAGTGTATTTTGTTTTAAAGCCCAAAAGGGCATATGGTGAGAGGGGGAGCAGCTGAGTGTAGGAAAAAAACTGTTAGGGAGCCCCTTTGGGGGGGGGGGGGTCTTTTTTTTTTGGGGGGGGGTCTTTTTTTTTTTTTTCTTTTTTTTCAAAAGCACAGTGTTAACAACTAAAAGTGAACCAGGTAATCGCAGTGAGGCAAAGTGGTCTCGTGGATAAGCAACCACTTAGTAAGTGGAAGGTATCAGGTTCGATCCCCAGCTAGTGTATTTTGTTTTAAAGCCCAAAAGGGCATATGGTGAGAGGGGGAGCAGCTGAGTATAGGAAAAAACTGTTAGGGAGCCCCTTTGGGGGGTCTTTTTTTTTTGGGGGGGGGTCTTTTTTTTGGGGGGGGGTCTTTTTTTTTTTTTTAGCTGGCGGTCGTCAGCTAGCTGGCGGTCGTCAGCTAGCTGGCGGTCGTCAGCTAGCTGGCGGTCGTCAGCTAGCTGGCGGTCGTCAGCTAGCTGGCGGTCGTCAGCTAGCTGGCGGTCGTCAGCTAGCTGGCGGTCGTCAGCTAGCTGGCGGTCGTCAGCGTGGCCTGCGGCCGATAGCGTTAGCCCCAAAGCCATGTCCAATTTTTAAACTACATTCAAGAGTCCCTTATTGCCAGGTTAAAAAGTTTTTTTTTACATTTTCAGTACTACTTCCTTCCTTTTATTCACTCTGTACACTCCCATGCTATCCTTTTCCAGTCTGTAAACAACTTTACAACATGAATTCAATGATGGGCAGGGTTTTACTTCTCATATGAAAACGCCTTAACTTCGCGAGGTGAAACAAAGGGTCTTTCAAATTCAAGTCTATTCAAGCCCAATCTGGGCTAACAACTGGCCTGCATACCCGAGCAGAATCACTTTATTCTCAACAAAGACACACAGTCTTGGGTAAAGAGGTCCATTTTATTTTTTTTAATTTAGTTATATTTTTTCATTGACAGTATACTATTAAATATCAGGAATATTGGATGCTCTGTTTCAATTACAGTCCAGATTGCCGAGCAATGAATTATCTCCTGCTTCTTGTCCAAAAAACATATCTAACTGGTTTTTAAAACGGTATCATTTTACTTTCCATCTCCCAACATTATTTTCAACTGTCTTGAACTTAAGTTGTTTTCCTTTCTTGAAATGACACTACAGCCAGTCTATTCTGTTCATGTAGGCGTATTGAAAGAGCTTGTCCTCCATGCAGACAAGGAGAAAGAGCCATATTAAGTACTTTTAGGGACAATACATCAAAATAATGCGGTCATTGTTGCAATGTCAGGAATGCTAGTTCTACCTCTTTGGAAATCCTCGCAATAACAAAAGTATCCACTCAATGAAGGGAGTGCCCGTTCTTTTCTTCAATTCATCAATTGATGCCATGTTAGAAAGAGCTGAGTAGTTTGTTACGTAAATATTCAAATATAGCTGATGCGAGCTATTAAAAAAAACTGAATCGAATAGCCTGCATCTTTAATATGAATAACAATGAGCAGTGCCTAAATACAGCTGCACTGCAATTCTAAGTTAGCTTCAACGAAATGTTACTTTCAATGGCATGTTAGTTTGAATGCACCTGTTTCAAAACATAACAATCATTAAATCAGCATCAGAAAGTATTAACAACTAAAAGCGAACCGGGTAATCGCAGTGAGGCAAAGTGGTCTCGTGGATAAGCAACCACTTAGTAAGTGGAAGGTATCAGGTTCGATCCCCAGCTAGTGTATTTTGTTTTAAAGCCCAAAAGGGCATATGGTGAGAGGGGGAGCAGCTGAGTGTAGGAAAAAAACTGTTAGGGAGCCCCTTTGGGGGGGGGGTCTTTTTTTTTGGGGGGGGGTCTTTTTTTTTTTTTTCTTTTTTTTCAAAAGCACAGTGTTAACAACTAAAAGTGAACCAGGTAATCGCAGTGAGGCAAAGTGGTCTCGTGGATAAGCAACCACTTAGTAAGTGGAAGGTATCAGGTTCGATCCCCAGCTAGTGTATTTTGTTTTAAAGCCCAAAAGGGCATATGGTGAGAGGGGGAGCAGCTGAGTATAGGAAAAAACTGTTAGGGAGCCCCTTTGGGGGGTCTTTTTTTTTGGGGGGGGGGTCTTTTTTTTTGGGGGGGGTCTTTTTTTTTTTTTTAGCTGGCGGTCGTCAGCTAGCTGGCGGTCGTCAGCTAGCTGGCGGTCGTCAGCTAGCTGGCGGTCGTCAGCTAGCTGGCGGTCGGTCGTCAGCGTGGCCTGCGGCCGATAGCGTTAGCCCCAAAGCCATGTCCAATTTTTAAACTACATTCAAGAGTCCCTTATTGCCAGGTTAAAAAGTTTTTTTTTACATTTTCAGTACTACTTCCTTCCTTTTATTCACTCTGTACACTCCCATGCTATCCTTTTCCAGTCTGTAAACAACTTTACAACATGAATTCAATGATGGGCAGGGTTTTACTTCTCATATGAAAACGCCTTAACTTCGCGAGGTGAAACAAAGGGTCTTTCAAATTCAAGTCTATTCAAGCCCAATCTGGGCTAACAACTGGCCTGCATACCCGAGCAGAATCACTTTATTCTCAACAAAGACACACAGTCTTGGGTAAAGAGGTCCATTTTATTTTTTTTAATTTAGTTATATTTTTTCATTGACAGTATACTATTAAATATCAGGAATATTGGATGCTCTGTTTCAATTACAGTCCAGATTGCCGAGCAATGAATTATCTCCTGCTTCTTGTCCAAAAAACATATCTAACTGGTTTTTAAAACGGTATCATTTTACTTTCCATCTCCCAACATTATTTTCAACTGTCTTGAACTTAAGTTGTTTTCCTTTCTTGAAATGACACTACAGCCAGTCTATTCTGTTCATGTAGGCGTATTGAAAGAGCTTGTCCTCCATGCAGACAAGGAGAAAGAGCCATATTAAGTACTTTTAGGGACAATACATCAAAATAATGCGGTCATTGTTGCAATGTCAGGAATGCTAGTTCTACCTCTTTGGAAATCCTCGCAATAACAAAAGTATCCACTCAATGAAGGGAGTGCCCGTTCTTTTCTTCAATTCATCAATTGATGCCATGTTAGAAAGAGCTGAGTAGTTTGTTACGTAAATATTCAAATATAGCTGATGCGAGCTATTAAAAAAAACTGAATCGAATAGCCTGCATCTTTAATATGAATAACAATGAGCAGTGCCTAAATACAGCTGCACTGCAATTCTAAGTTAGCTTCAACGAAATGTTACTTTCAATGGCATGTTAGTTTGAATGCACCTGTTTCAAAACATAACAATCATTAAATCAGCATCAGAAAGTATTAACAACTAAAAGCGAACCGGGTAATCGCAGTGAGGCAAAGTGGTCTCGTGGATAAGCAACCACTTAGTAAGTGGAAGGTATCAGGTTCGATCCCCAGCTAGTGTATTTTGTTTTAAAGCCCAAAAGGGCATATGGTGAGAGGGGGAGCAGCTGAGTGTAGGAAAAAAACTGTTAGGGAGCCCCTTTGGGGGGGGGGGGGGGTCTTTTTTTTTTGGGGGGGGGGTCTTTTTTTTTTTTTTCTTTTTTTTCAAAAGCACAGTGTTAACAACTAAAAGTGAACCAGGTAATCGCAGTGAGGCAAAGTGGTCTCGTGGATAAGCAACCACTTAGTAAGTGGAAGGTATCAGGTTCGATCCCCAGCTAGTGTATTTTGTTTTAAAGCCCAAAAGGGCATATGGTGAGAGGGGGAGCAGCTGAGTATAGGAAAAAACTGTTAGGGAGCCCCTTTGGGGGGTCTTTTTTTTTTGGGGGGGGGTCTTTTTTTTGGGGGGGGGGTCTTTTTTTTTTTTTTAGCTGGCGGTCGTCAGCTAGCTGGCGGTCGTCAGCTAGCTGGCGGTCGTCAGCTAGCTGGCGGTCGTCAGCTAGCTGGCGGTCGTCAGCTAGCTGGCGGTCGTCAGCTAGCTGGCGGTCGTCAGCTAGCTGGCGGTCGTCAGCTAGCTGGCGGTCGTCAGCGTGGCCTGCGGCCGATAGCGTTAGCCCCAAAGCCATGTCCAATTTTTAAACTACATTCAAGAGTCCCTTATTGCCAGGTTAAAAAGTTTTTTTTTACATTTTCAGTACTACTTCCTTCCTTTTATTCACTCTGTACACTCCCATGCTATCCTTTTCCAGTCTGTAAACAACTTTACAACATGAATTCAATGATGGGCAGGGTTTTACTTCTCATATGAAAACGCCTTAACTTCGCGAGGTGAAACAAAGGGTCTTTCAAATTCAAGTCTATTCAAGCCCAATCTGGGCTAACAACTGGCCTGCATACCCGAGCAGAATCACTTTATTCTCAACAAAGACACACAGTCTTGGGTAAAGAGGTCCATTTTATTTTTTTTAATTTAGTTATATTTTTTCATTGACAGTATACTATTAAATATCAGGAATATTGGATGCTCTGTTTCAATTACAGTCCAGATTGCCGAGCAATGAATTATCTCCTGCTTCTTGTCCAAAAAACATATCTAACTGGTTTTTAAAACGGTATCATTTTACTTTCCATCTCCCAACATTATTTTGAACTGTCTTGAACTTAAGTTGTTTTCCTTTCTTGAAATGACACTACAGCCAGTCTATTCTGTTCATGTAGGCGTATTGAAAGAGCTTGTCCTCCATGCAGACAAGGAGAAAGAGCCATATTAAGTACTTTTAGGGACAATACATCAAAATAATGCGGTCATTGTTGCAATGTCAGGAATGCTAGTTCTACCTCTTTGGAAATCCTCGCAATAACAAAAGTATCCACTCAATGAAGGGAGTGCCCGTTCTTTTCTTCAATTCATCAATTGATGCCATGTTAGAAAGAGCTGAGTAGTTTGTTACGTAAATATTCAAATATAGCTGATGCGAGCTATTAAAAAAAACTGAATCGAATAGCCTGCATCTTTAATATGAATAACAATGAGCAGTGCCTAAATACAGCTGCACTGCAATTCTAAGTTAGCTTCAACGAAATGTTACTTTCAATGGCATGTTAGTTTGAATGCACCTGTTTCAAAACATAACAATCATTAAATCAGCATCAGAAAGTATTAACAACTAAAAGCGAACCGGGTAATCGCAGTGAGGCAAAGTGGTCTCGTGGATAAGCAACCACTTAGTAAGTGGAAGGTATCAGGTTCGATCCCCAGCTAGTGTATTTTGTTTTAAAGCCCAAAAGGGCATATGGTGAGAGGGGGAGCAGCTGAGTGTAGGAAAAAAACTGTTAGGGAGCCCCTTTGGGGGGGGGGGGGGGTCTTTTTTTTGGGGGGGGGGTCTTTTTTTTTTTTTTCTTTTTTTTCAAAAGCACAGTGTTAACAACTAAAAGTGAACCAGGTAATCGCAGTGAGGCAAAGTGGTCTCGTGGATAAGCAACCACTTAGTAAGTGGAAGGTATCAGGTTCGATCCCCAGCTAGTGTATTTTGTTTTAAAGCCCAAAAGGGCATATGGTGAGAGGGGGAGCAGCTGAGTATAGGAAAAAACTGTTAGGGAGCCCCTTTGGGGGGTCTTTTTTTTGGGGGGGGGGGTCTTTTTTTTGGGGGGGGGTCTTTTTTTTTTTTTTAGCTGGCGGTCGTCAGCTAGCTGGCGGTCGTCAGCTAGCTGGCGGTCGTCAGCTAGCTGGCGGTCGTCAGCTAGCTGGCGGTCGTCAGCTAGCTGGCGGCCGATAGCGTTAGCCCCAAAGCCATGTCCAATTTTTAAACTACATTCAAGAGTCCCTTATTGCCAGGTTAAAAAGTTTTTTTTTACATTTTCAGTACTACTTCCTTCCTTTTATTCACTCTGTACACTCCCATGCTATCCTTTTCCAGTCTGTAAACAACTTTACAACATGAATTCAATGATGGGCAGGGTTTTACTTCTCATATGAAAACGCCTTAACTTCGCGAGGTGAAACAAAGGGTCTTTCAAATTCAAGTCTATTCAAGCCCAATCTGGGCTAACAACTGGCCTGCATACCCGAGCAGAATCACTTTATTCTCAACAAAGACACACAGTCTTGGGTAAAGAGGTCCATTTTATTTTTTTTAATTTAGTTATATTTTTTCATTGACAGTATACTATTAAATATCAGGAATATTGGATGCTCTGTTTCAATTACAGTCCAGATTGCCGAGCAATGAATTATCTCCTGCTTCTTGTCCAAAAAACATATCTAACTGGTTTTTAAAACGGTATCATTTTACTTTCCATCTCCCAACATTATTTTGAACTGTCTTGAACTTAAGTTGTTTTCCTTTCTTGAAATGACACTACAGCCAGTCTATTCTGTTCATGTAGGCGTATTGAAAGAGCTTGTCCTCCATGCAGACAAGGAGAAAGAGCCATATTAAGTACTTTTAGGGACAATACATCAAAATAATGCGGTCATTGTTGCAATGTCAGGAATGCTAGTTCTACCTCTTTGGAAATCCTCGCAATAACAAAAGTATCCACTCAATGAAGGGAGTGCCCGTTCTTTTCTTCAATTCATCAATTGATGCCATGTTAGAAAGAGCTGAGTAGTTTGTTACGTAAATATTCAAATATAGCTGATGCGAGCTATTAAAAAAAACTGAATCGAATAGCCTGCATCTTTAATATGAATAACAATGAGCAGTGCCTAAATACAGCTGCACTGCAATTCTAAGTTAGCTTCAACGAAATGTTACTTTCAATGGCATGTTAGTTTGAATGCACCTGTTTCAAAACATAACAATCATTAAATCAGCATCAGAAAGTATTAACAACTAAAAGCGAACCGGGTAATCGCAGTGAGGCAAAGTGGTCTCGTGGATAAGCAACCACTTAGTAAGTGGAAGGTATCAGGTTCGATCCCCAGCTAGTGTATTTTGTTTTAAAGCCCAAAAGGGCATATGGTGAGAGGGGGAGCAGCTGAGTGTAGGAAAAAAACTGTTAGGGAGCCCCTTTGGGGGGGGGGGGGGGTCTTTTTTTTGGGGGGGGGGGTCTTTTTTTTTTTTTTTTTTTTTTTCAAAAGCACAGTGTTAACAACTAAAAGTGAACCAGGTAATCGCAGTGAGGCAAAGTGGTCTCGTGGATAAGCAACCACTTAGTAAGTGGAAGGTATCAGGTTCGATCCCCAGCTAGTGTATTTTGTTTTAAAGCCCAAAAGGGCATATGGTGAGAGGGGGAGCAGCTGAGTATAGGAAAAAACTGTTAGGGAGCCCCTTTGGGGGGTCTTTTTTTTGGGGGGGGGGGTCTTTTTTTTTGGGGGGGGTCTTTTTTTTTTTTTTAGCTGGCGGTCGTCAGCTAGCTGGCGGTCGTCAGCTAGCTGGCGGCCGATAGCGTTAGCCCCAAAGCCATGTCCAATTTTTAAACTACATTCAAGAGTCCCTTATTGCCAGGTTAAAAAGTTTTTTTTTACATTTTCAGTACTACTTCCTTCCTTTTATTCACTCTGTACACTCCCATGCTATCCTTTTCCAGTCTGTAAACAACTTTACAACATGAATTCAATGATGGGCAGGGTTTTACTTCTCATATGAAAACGCCTTAACTTCGCGAGGTGAAACAAAGGGTCTTTCAAATTCAAGTCTATTCAAGCCCAATCTGGGCTAACAACTGGCCTGCATACCCGAGCAGAATCACTTTATTCTCAACAAAGACACACAGTCTTGGGTAAAGAGGTCCATTTTATTTTTTTTAATTTAGTTATATTTTTTCATTGACAGTCAGCTAGCTGGCGGTCGTCAGCTAGCTGGCGGTCGTCAGCTAGCTGGCGGTCGTCAGCTAGCTGGCGGTCGTCAGCTAGCTGGCGGTCGTCAGCTAGCTGGCGGTCGTCAGCTAGCTGGCGGTCGTCAGCGTGGCCTGCGGCCGATAGCGTTAGCCCCAAAGCCATGTCCAATTTTTAAACTACATTCAAGAGTCCCTTATTGCCAGGTTAAAAAGTTTTTTTTTACATTTTCAGTACTACTTCCTTCCTTTTATTCACTCTGTACACTCCCATGCTATCCTTTTCCAGTCTGTAAACAACTTTACAACATGAATTCAATGATGGGCAGGGTTTTACTTCTCATATGAAAACGCCTTAACTTCGCGAGGTGAAACAAAGGGTCTTTCAAATTCAAGTCTATTCAAGCCCAATCTGGGCTAACAACTGGCCTGCATACCCGAGCAGAATCACTTTATTCTCAACAAAGACACACAGTCTTGGGTAAAGAGGTCCATTTTATTTTTTTTAATTTAGTTATATTTTTTCATTGACAGTATACTATTAAATATCAGGAATATTGGATGCTCTGTTTCAATTACAGTCCAGATTGCCGAGCAATGAATTATCTCCTGCTTCTTGTCCAAAAAACATATCTAACTGGTTTTTAAAACGGTATCATTTTACTTTCCATCTCCCAACATTATTTTGAACTGTCTTGAACTTAAGTTGTTTTCCTTTCTTGAAATGACACTACAGCCAGTCTATTCTGTTCATGTAGGCGTATTGAAAGAGCTTGTCCTCCATGCAGACAAGGAGAAAGAGCCATATTAAGTACTTTTAGGGACAATACATCAAAATAATGCGGTCATTGTTGCAATGTCAGGAATGCTAGTTCTACCTCTTTGGAAATCCTCGCAATAACAAAAGTATCCACTCAATGAAGGGAGTGCCCGTTCTTTTCTTCAATTCATCAATTGATGCCATGTTAGAAAGAGCTGAGTAGTTTGTTACGTAAATATTCAAATATAGCTGATGCGAGCTATTAAAAAAAACTGAATCGAATAGCCTGCATCTTTAATATGAATAACAATGAGCAGTGCCTAAATACAGCTGCACTGCAATTCTAAGTTAGCTTCAACGAAATGTTACTTTCAATGGCATGTTAGTTTGAATGCACCTGTTTCAAAACATAACAATCATTAAATCAGCATCAGAAAGTATTAACAACTAAAAGCGAACCGGGTAATCGCAGTGAGGCAAAGTGGTCTCGTGGATAAGCAACCACTTAGTAAGTGGAAGGTATCAGGTTCGATCCCCAGCTAGTGTATTTTGTTTTAAAGCCCAAAAGGGCATATGGTGAGAGGGGGAGCAGCTGAGTGTAGGAAAAAAACTGTTAGGGAGCCCCTTTGGGGGGGGGGGGGGGTCTTTTTTTTGGGGGGGGGGTCTTTTTTTTTTTTTTCTTTTTTTTCAAAAGCACAGTGTTAACAACTAAAAGTGAACCAGGTAATCGCAGTGAGGCAAAGTGGTCTCGTGGATAAGCAACCACTTAGTAAGTGGAAGGTATCAGGTTCGATCCCCAGCTAGTGTATTTTGTTTTAAAGCCCAAAAGGGCATATGGTGAGAGGGGGAGCAGCTGAGTATAGGAAAAAACTGTTAGGGAGCCCCTTTGGGGGGTCTTTTTTTTGGGGGGGGGGGTCTTTTTTTTGGGGGGGGGTCTTTTTTTTTTTTTTAGCTGGCGGTCGTCAGCTAGCTGGCGGTCGTCAGCTAGCTGGCGGTCGTCAGCTAGCTGGCGGTCGTCAGCTAGCTGGCGGTCGTCAGCTAGCTGGCGGTCGTCAGCTAGCTGGCGGTCGTCAGCTAGCTGGCGGTCGTCAGCTAGCTGGCGGTCGTCAGCGTGGCCTGCGGCCGATAGCGTTAGCCCCAAAGCCATGTCCAATTTTTAAACTACATTCAAGAGTCCCTTATTGCCAGGTTAAAAAGTTTTTTTTTACATTTTCAGTACTACTTCCTTCCTTTTATTCACTCTGTACACTCCCATGCTATCCTTTTCCAGTCTGTAAACAACTTTACAACATGAATTCAATGATGGGCAGGGTTTTACTTCTCATATGAAAACGCCTTAACTTCGCGAGGTGAAACAAAGGGTCTTTCAAATTCAAGTCTATTCAAGCCCAATCTGGGCTAACAACTGGCCTGCATACCCGAGCAGAATCACTTTATTCTCAACAAAGACACACAGTCTTGGGTAAAGAGGTCCATTTTATTTTTTTTAATTTAGTTATATTTTTTCATTGACAGTATACTATTAAATATCAGGAATATTGGATGCTCTGTTTCAATTACAGTCCAGATTGCCGAGCAATGAATTATCTCCTGCTTCTTGTCCAAAAAACATATCTAACTGGTTTTTAAAACGGTATCATTTTACTTTCCATCTCCCAACATTATTTTGAACTGTCTTGAACTTAAGTTGTTTTCCTTTCTTGAAATGACACTACAGCCAGTCTATTCTGTTCATGTAGGCGTATTGAAAGAGCTTGTCCTCCATGCAGACAAGGAGAAAGAGCCATATTAAGTACTTTTAGGGACAATACATCAAAATAATGCGGTCATTGTTGCAATGTCAGGAATGCTAGTTCTACCTCTTTGGAAATCCTCGCAATAACAAAAGTATCCACTCAATGAAGGGAGTGCCCGTTCTTTTCTTCAATTCATCAATTGATGCCATGTTAGAAAGAGCTGAGTAGTTTGTTACGTAAATATTCAAATATAGCTGATGCGAGCTATTAAAAAAAACTGAATCGAATAGCCTGCATCTTTAATATGAATAACAATGAGCAGTGCCTAAATACAGCTGCACTGCAATTCTAAGTTAGCTTCAACGAAATGTTACTTTCAATGGCATGTTAGTTTGAATGCACCTGTTTCAAAACATAACAATCATTAAATCAGCATCAGAAAGTATTAACAACTAAAAGCGAACCGGGTAATCGCAGTGAGGCAAAGTGGTCTCGTGGATAAGCAACCACTTAGTAAGTGGAAGGTATCAGGTTCGATCCCCAGCTAGTGTATTTTGTTTTAAAGCCCAAAAGGGCATATGGTGAGAGGGGGAGCAGCTGAGTGTAGGAAAAAAACTGTTAGGGAGCCCCTTTGGGGGGGGGGGGGGGTCTTTTTTTTGGGGGGGGGGGGTCTTTTTTTTTTTTTTCTTTTTTTTCAAAAGCACAGTGTTAACAACTAAAAGTGAACCAGGTAATCGCAGTGAGGCAAAGTGGTCTCGTGGATAAGCAACCACTTAGTAAGTGGAAGGTATCAGGTTCGATCCCCAGCTAGTGTATTTTGTTTTAAAGCCCAAAAGGGCATATGGTGAGAGGGGGAGCAGCTGAGTATAGGAAAAAACTGTTAGGGAGCCCCTTTGGGGGGTCTTTTTTTTGGGGGGGGGGGGTCTTTTTTTTTGGGGGGGGTCTTTTTTTTTTTTTTAGCTGGCGGTCGTCAGCTAGCTGGCGGTCGTCAGCTAGCTGGCGGTCGTCAGCTAGCTGGCGGTCGTCAGCTAGCTGGCGGTCGTCAGCTAGCTGGCGGTCGTCAGCTAGCTGGCGGTCGTCAGCTAGCTGGCGGTCGTCAGCGTGGCCTGCGGCCGATAGCGTTAGCCCCAAAGCCATGTCCAATTTTTAAACTACATTCAAGAGTCCCTTATTGCCAGGTTAAAAAGTTTTTTTTTACATTTTCAGTACTACTTCCTTCCTTTTATTCACTCTGTACACTCCCATGCTATCCTTTTCCAGTCTGTAAACAACTTTACAACATGAATTCAATGATGGGCAGGGTTTTACTTCTCATATGAAAACGCCTTAACTTCGCGAGGTGAAACAAAGGGTCTTTCAAATTCAAGTCTATTCAAGCCCAATCTGGGCTAACAACTGGCCTGCATACCCGAGCAGAATCACTTTATTCTCAACAAAGACACACAGTCTTGGGTAAAGAGGTCCATTTTATTTTTTTTAATTTAGTTATATTTTTTCATTGACAGTATACTATTAAATATCAGGAATATTGGATGCTCTGTTTCAATTACAGTCCAGATTGCCGAGCAATGAATTATCTCCTGCTTCTTGTCCAAAAAACATATCTAACTGGTTTTTAAAACGGTATCATTTTACTTTCCATCTCCCAACATTATTTTGAACTGTCTTGAACTTAAGTTGTTTTCCTTTCTTGAAATGACACTACAGCCAGTCTATTCTGTTCATGTAGGCGTATTGAAAGAGCTTGTCCTCCATGCAGACAAGGAGAAAGAGCCATATTAAGTACTTTTAGGGACAATACATCAAAATAATGCGGTCATTGTTGCAATGTCAGGAATGCTAGTTCTACCTCTTTGGAAATCCTCGCAATAACAAAAGTATCCACTCAATGAAGGGAGTGCCCGTTCTTTTCTTCAATTCATCAATTGATGCCATGTTAGAAAGAGCTGAGTAGTTTGTTACGTAAATATTCAAATATAGCTGATGCGAGCTATTAAAAAAAACTGAATCGAATAGCCTGCATCTTTAATATGAATAACAATGAGCAGTGCCTAAATACAGCTGCACTGCAATTCTAAGTTAGCTTCAACGAAATGTTACTTTCAATGGCATGTTAGTTTGAATGCACCTGTTTCAAAACATAACAATCATTAAATCAGCATCAGAAAGTATTAACAACTAAAAGCGAACCGGGTAATCGCAGTGAGGCAAAGTGGTCTCGTGGATAAGCAACCACTTAGTAAGTGGAAGGTATCAGGTTCGATCCCCAGCTAGTGTATTTTGTTTTAAAGCCCAAAAGGGCATATGGTGAGAGGGGGAGCAGCTGAGTGTAGGAAAAAAACTGTTAGGGAGCCCCTTTGGGGGGGGGGGGGTCTTTTTTTTTGGGGGGGGGTCTTTTTTTTTTTTTTCTTTTTTTCAAAAGCACAGTGTTAACAACTAAAAGTGAACCAGGTAATCGCAGTGAGGCAAAGTGGTCTCGTGGATAAGCAACCACTTAGTAAGTGGAAGGTATCAGGTTCGATCCCCAGCTAGTGTATTTTGTTTTAAAGCCCAAAAGGGCATATGGTGAGAGGGGGAGCAGCTGAGTATAGGAAAAAACTGTTAGGGAGCCCCTTTGGGGGGTCTTTTTTTTTGGGGGGGGGTCTTTTTTTTGGGGGGGGTCTTTTTTTTTTTTTTAGCTGGCGGTCGTCAGCTAGCTGGCGGTCGTCAGCTAGCTGGCGGTCGTCAGCTAGCTGGCGGTCGTCAGCTAGCTGGCGGTCGTCAGCTAGCTGGCGGTCGTCAGCTAGCTGGCGGTCGTCAGCTAGCTGGCGGTCGTCAGCGTGGCCTGCGGCCGATAGCGTTAGCCCCAAAGCCATGTCCAATTTTTAAACTACATTCAAGAGTCCCTTATTGCCAGGTTAAAAAGTTTTTTTTTACATTTTCAGTACTACTTCCTTCCTTTTATTCACTCTGTACACTCCCATGCTATCCTTTTCCAGTCTGTAAACAACTTTACAACATGAATTCAATGATGGGCAGGGTTTTACTTCTCATATGAAAACGCCTTAACTTCGCGAGGTGAAACAAAGGGTCTTTCAAATTCAAGTCTATTCAAGCCCAATCTGGGCTAACAACTGGCCTGCATACCCGAGCAGAATCACTTTATTCTCAACAAAGACACACAGTCTTGGGTAAAGAGGTCCATTTTATTTTTTTTAATTTAGTTATATTTTTTCATTGACAGTATACTATTAAATATCAGGAATATTGGATGCTCTGTTTCAATTACAGTCCAGATTGCCGAGCAATGAATTATCTCCTGCTTCTTGTCCAAAAAACATATCTAACTGGTTTTTAAAACGGTATCATTTTACTTTCCATCTCCCAACATTATTTTGAACTGTCTTGAACTTAAGTTGTTTTCCTTTCTTGAAATGACACTACAGCCAGTCTATTCTGTTCATGTAGGCGTATTGAAAGAGCTTGTCCTCCATGCAGACAAGGAGAAAGAGCCATATTAAGTACTTTTAGGGACAATACATCAAAATAATGCGGTCATTGTTGCAATGTCAGGAATGCTAGTTCTACCTCTTTGGAAATCCTCGCAATAACAAAAGTATCCACTCAATGAAGGGAGTGCCCGTTCTTTTCTTCAATTCATCAATTGATGCCATGTTAGAAAGAGCTGAGTAGTTTGTTACGTAAATATTCAAATATAGCTGATGCGAGCTATTAAAAAAAACTGAATCGAATAGCCTGCATCTTTAATATGAATAACAATGAGCAGTGCCTAAATACAGCTGCACTGCAATTCTAAGTTAGCTTCAACGAAATGTTACTTTCAATGGCATGTTAGTTTGAATGCACCTGTTTCAAAACATAACAATCATTAAATCAGCATCAGAAAGTATTAACAACTAAAAGCGAACCGGGTAATCGCAGTGAGGCAAAGTGGTCTCGTGGATAAGCAACCACTTAGTAAGTGGAAGGTATCAGGTTCGATCCCCAGCTAGTGTATTTTGTTTTAAAGCCCAAAAGGGCATATGGTGAGAGGGGGAGCAGCTGAGTGTAGGAAAAAAACTGTTAGGGAGCCCCTTTGGGGGGGGGGGGGTCTTTTTTTTGGGGGGGGGTCTTTTTTTTTTTTTTCTTTTTTTCAAAAGCACAGTGTTAACAACTAAAAGTGAACCAGGTAATCGCAGTGAGGCAAAGTGGTCTCGTGGATAAGCAACCACTTAGTAAGTGGAAGGTATCAGGTTCGATCCCCAGCTAGTGTATTTTGTTTTAAAGCCCAAAAGGGCATATGGTGAGAGGGGGAGCAGCTGAGTATAGGAAAAAACTGTTAGGGAGCCCCTTTGGGGGGTCTTTTTTTTTGGGGGGGGGGTCTTTTTTTTGGGGGGGGGTCTTTTTTTTTTTTTTAGCTGGCGGTCGTCAGCTAGCTGGCGGTCGTCAGCTAGCTGGCGGTCGTCAGCTAGCTGGCGGTCGTCAGCTAGCTGGCGGCCGATAGCGTTAGCCCCAAAGCCATGTCCAATTTTAAACTACATTCAAGAGTCCCTTATTGCCAGGTTAAAAAGTTTTTTTTTACATTTTCAGTACTACTTCCTTCCTTTTATTCACTCTGTACACTCCCATGCTATCCTTTTCCAGTCTGTAAACAACTTTACAACATGAATTCAATGATGGGCAGGGTTTTACTTCTCATATGAAAACGCCTTAACTTCGCGAGGTGAAACAAAGGGTCTTTCAAATTCAAGTCTATTCAAGCCCAATCTGGGCTAACAACTGGCCTGCATACCCGAGCAGAATCACTTTATTCTCAACAAAGACACACAGTCTTGGGTAAAGAGGTCCATTTTATTTTTTTTAATTTAGTTATATTTTTTCATTGACAGTATACTATTAAATATCAGGAATATTGGATGCTCTGTTTCAATTACAGTCCAGATTGCCGAGCAATGAATTATCTCCTGCTTCTTGTCCAAAAAACATATCTAACTGGTTTTTAAAACGGTATCATTTTACTTTCCATCTCCCAACATTATTTTGAACTGTCTTGAACTTAAGTTGTTTTCCTTTCTTGAAATGACACTACAGCCAGTCTATTCTGTTCATGTAGGCGTATTGAAAGAGCTTGTCCTCCATGCAGACAAGGAGAAAGAGCCATATTAAGTACTTTTAGGGACAATACATCAAAATAATGCGGTCATTGTTGCAATGTCAGGAATGCTAGTTCTACCTCTTTGGAAATCCTCGCAATAACAAAAGTATCCACTCAATGAAGGGAGTGCCCGTTCTTTTCTTCAATTCATCAATTGATGCCATGTTAGAAAGAGCTGAGTAGTTTGTTACGTAAATATTCAAATATAGCTGATGCGAGCTATTAAAAAAAACTGAATCGAATAGCCTGCATCTTTAATATGAATAACAATGAGCAGTGCCTAAATACAGCTGCACTGCAATTCTAAGTTAGCTTCAACGAAATGTTACTTTCAATGGCATGTTAGTTTGAATGCACCTGTTTCAAAACATAACAATCATTAAATCAGCATCAGAAAGTATTAACAACTAAAAGCGAACCGGGTAATCGCAGTGAGGCAAAGTGGTCTCGTGGATAAGCAACCACTTAGTAAGTGGAAGGTATCAGGTTCGATCCCCAGCTAGTGTATTTTGTTTTAAAGCCCAAAAGGGCATATGGTGAGAGGGGGAGCAGCTGAGTGTAGGAAAAAAACTGTTAGGGAGCCCCTTTGGGGGGGGGGGTCTTTTTTTTGGGGGGGGTCTTTTTTTTTTTTTTCTTTTTTTTCAAAAGCACAGTGTTAACAACTAAAAGTGAACCAGGTAATCGCAGTGAGGCAAAGTGGTCTCGTGGATAAGCAACCACTTAGTAAGTGGAAGGTATCAGGTTCGATCCCCAGCTAGTGTATTTTGTTTTAAAGCCCAAAAGGGCATATGGTGAGAGGGGGAGCAGCTGAGTATAGGAAAAAACTGTTAGGGAGCCCCTTTGGGGGGTCTTTTTTTTTGGGGGGGGGGTCTTTTTTTTTGGGGGGGTCTTTTTTTTTTTTTTAGCTGGCGGTCGTCAGCTAGCTGGCGGTCGTCAGCTAGTCAGCTAGCTGGCGGTCGTCAGCTAGCTGGCGGTCGTCAGCGTGGCCTGCGGCCGATAGCGTTAGCCCCAAAGCCATGTCCAATTTTTAAACTACATTCAAGAGTCCCTTATTGCCAGGTTAAAAAGTTTTTTTTTACATTTTCAGTACTACTTCCTTCCTTTTATTCACTCTGTACACTCCCATGCTATCCTTTTCCAGTCTGTAAACAACTTTACAACATGAATTCAATGATGGGCAGGGTTTTACTTCTCATATGAAAACGCCTTAACTTCGCGAGGTGAAACAAAGGGTCTTTCAAATTCAAGTCTATTCAAGCCCAATCTGGGCTAACAACTGGCCTGCATACCCGAGCAGAATCACTTTATTCTCAACAAAGACACACAGTCTTGGGTAAAGAGGTCCATTTTATTTTTTTTAATTTAGTTATATTTTTTCATTGACAGTATACTATTAAATATCAGGAATATTGGATGCTCTGTTTCAATTACAGTCCAGATTGCCGAGCAATGAATTATCTCCTGCTTCTTGTCCAAAAAACATATCTAACTGGTTTTTAAAACGGTATCATTTTACTTTCCATCTCCCAACATTATTTTGAACTGTCTTGAACTTAAGTTGTTTTCCTTTCTTGAAATGACACTACAGCCAGTCTATTCTGTTCATGTAGGCGTATTGAAAGAGCTTGTCCTCCATGCAGACAAGGAGAAAGAGCCATATTAAGTACTTTTAGGGACAATACATCAAAATAATGCGGTCATTGTTGCAATGTCAGGAATGCTAGTTCTACCTCTTTGGAAATCCTCGCAATAACAAAAGTATCCACTCAATGAAGGGAGTGCCCGTTCTTTTCTTCAATTCATCAATTGATGCCATGTTAGAAAGAGCTGAGTAGTTTGTTACGTAAATATTCAAATATAGCTGATGCGAGCTATTAAAAAAACTGAATCGAATAGCCTGCATCTTTAATATGAATAACAATGAGCAGTGCCTAAATACAGCTGCACTGCAATTCTAAGTTAGCTTCAACGAAATGTTACTTTCAATGGCATGTTAGTTTGAATGCACCTGTTTCAAAACATAACAATCATTAAATCAGCATCAGAAAGTATTAACAACTAAAAGCGAACCGGGTAATCGCAGTGAGGCAAAGTGGTCTCGTGGATAAGCAACCACTTAGTAAGTGGAAGGTATCAGGTTCGATCCCCAGCTAGTGTATTTTGTTTTAAAGCCCAAAAGGGCATATGGTGAGAGGGGGAGCAGCTGAGTGTAGGAAAAAAACTGTTAGGGAGCCCCTTTGGGGGGGGGGGGTCTTTTTTTTTGGGGGGGGTCTTTTTTTTTTTTTTCTTTTTTTTCAAAAGCACAGTGTTAACAACTAAAAGTGAACCAGGTAATCGCAGTGAGGCAAAGTGGTCTCGTGGATAAGCAACCACTTAGTAAGTGGAAGGTATCAGGTTCGATCCCCAGCTAGTGTATTTTGTTTAAAGCCCAAAAGGGCATATGGTGAGAGGGGGAGCAGCTGAGTATAGGAAAAAACTGTTAGGGAGCCCCTTTGGGGGGTCTTTTTTTTTGGGGGGGGGGTCTTTTTTTTGGGGGGGGTCTTTTTTTTTTTTTTAGCTGGCGGTCGTCAGCTAGCTGGCGGTCGTCAGCTAGCTGGCGGTCGTCAGCTAGCAGCTAGCTGGCGGTCGTCAGCTAGCTGGCGGTCGTCAGCTAGCTGGCGGTCGTCAGCTAGCTGGCGGTCGTCAGCGTGGCCTGCGGCCGATAGCGTTAGCCCCAAAGCCATGTCCAATTTTTAAACTACATTCAAGAGTCCCTTATTGCCAGGTTAAAAAGTTTTTTTTTACATTTTCAGTACTACTTCCTTCCTTTTATTCACTCTGTACACTCCCATGCTATCCTTTTCCAGTCTGTAAACAACTTTACAACATGAATTCAATGATGGGCAGGGTTTTACTTCTCATATGAAAACGCCTTAACTTCGCGAGGTGAAACAAAGGGTCTTTCAAATTCAAGTCTATTCAAGCCCAATCTGGGCTAACAACTGGCCTGCATACCCGAGCAGAATCACTTTATTCTCAACAAAGACACACAGTCTTGGGTAAAGAGGTCCATTTTATTTTTTTTAATTTAGTTATATTTTTTCATTGACAGTATACTATTAAATATCAGGAATATTGGATGCTCTGTTTCAATTACAGTCCAGATTGCCGAGCAATGAATTATCTCC